>OZ025824.1:0-550000 GCA_964019425.1 Flectonema sp. DT1601 | reverse complement strand
TTTGTCTGATTTTTCAGTATTCTGTCTTTGTTTTCTTATTACTCGGTGTTGATATTTTTCTTCTAATCACACTTTCCCATCCCCTCCCCATTGTAAGTTTAAAAAAACAAAACAAAAAACAAAAGTTCTTTTTTTATTATATTCAATTACTTTATACTGTCATTCAGCCTTTCCACCGTTCTTTCTCTCGATAGTTGGGGAGGGAGTGGTATGTTCTCTTGCTCGCAGTTAGTTTTTTTTTTTCCCCCTCTCTCTCTCCTCTAGTTACTTTCTTTTTTTTGTTTTATGCCGCAGAGTTTCGAATGATTGCTCCACATAGGGAGGGGAAAAAAAAAAAAAAAAAACCGATACTTTTTTGCTGTTGTGGTGTGTGCTTGCTTAGAACAACGCTGTTTGTTCATAAAAAAGTGAAACTACAACAAAGGCAAGTCTCTCATTGTAAATGTCACGTTTCTCTGACAAAAAATAAAATAAAATAAAATAAAAACAAAACCCCATGAGCTTTTGTCAGCCATGAGGAAGATGTTTTTTTCCCCCCTTTGAGCTTAAGAAAGCAAAAGGCCTCTTACCACTCACCGGTTTCAGGGACTTTTAACCCTCTTTTCAAAGTTCTTTGCATCTTTCCATCACTGTACTTGTTCGCTATCGGTCTCCGGGAGATATTTAGCCTTAGCAGAGGGATACCTGCCAATTAGTTAAGCATCACCATAGTTCACTGTATCCTTAACAGATTGTTAAATTATCGTTTTATGTTAACGTGATACAAAAACAGTTGTGTTTTACAAATTCAAACGTTCAATCTCCCCCAAAGCTTAAGAATGCAGTATCAAATTACTCCCTTTTTCTTTTTGATCTGTGGACTATTAATATAAAGTGATTCTACTTCCCAGATAACCTGACAGTTCCCTGGACTGTAAAGAAGTAGTCATGTGTGTGTAAGAGAATATTGTGCCATGCAATTCCTGAAGATGATTCTTCAGAACAAAAAAAAAAAAAAAAAAAAAAAGGTATTTCATATCAATTCCTATTAATTGAATGCATGTTAGCAGACTCGATCAGTCAAAAAAAAAAAAAAAAAAAATACGACATTTCGTATTGTTTGA
Organism: Flectonema sp. DT1601; assembly: GCA_964019425.1. Taxonomy (NCBI): domain Eukaryota; phylum Euglenozoa; class Diplonemea; order Diplonemida; family Diplonemidae; genus Flectonema; species Flectonema sp. DT1601. Next base: position 548,897 of record OZ025824.1, on the reverse strand, counting down.
TTTCAAGCAAGTGAGAATCACTTTTCTTGCAGTTGAGGATAAGAATTCTTCAAGATAACCAGAGGGGGTGTTTCTTTTTTTTTTTTTTTTTGTGCGTGTTTTGGAGAAATTAGATAACAATTTTTTATTTTTTTTTTTATTTTTAAATTTTTTTTTCTTTAAAATTTTGATTGCGTAGTTGGCTGGTAGCGATCTGACTGTTACCATTAATTCGTAAATAAATAAAAAAAATAGTATTCATCAGTTATTCTTTCTGCTCTGGTTGTTAATTTTCTTTTTTTAATGTCTTTTCAAAAAAGGGAATGACAATTTCTTTTTATTTTTTTTTATTACAAATAAATATATCAACCATTCCACCAAAATATGGTCAAAAAACATGCCCTGTTTTTGACACCGTTGGCTCAGACCGATATTATTTTTTCTGGAAAAACGGAATCTACTGCGGGATAGAACTGTGGGAGAGAGAGCTCTCTGCGGGGCAACCGCTTAGAGCGTTTCGAATCCCAGCAATATTTCTCAGCTAGAGGAAGCAAAAGTCGTAACGAAGTTGCTGTAGGTGAACCTGCAACAGGATCTACCAAAGTCGAATTCTGTTAGTCAGCTGGCCTTGGTTGGCTGGCTAAGAGGACCGATATTATTTTTTCTGGAAAAAATCCCAACGGCAGGTAAAACTGTTTTGCGGTCCCCCATCTACCGCGCGTAGTGGGGTGACAACAATAGCACTTACCGGTGGATGGGATCGATGAAGACCGCAGCTAGACGCGATATTCAATGGGAATTGAACTTACCAGTCAGTAAAGCTGGGGATGAATTAAGGAGTTGATTGAACCCATTATTATTTTTTTGACCCTTTTCAAAAAAGACACTGATAACTTCTCCAGTAGGACGCTGTTAACAAGAAACACCTCCAAATCAACATTTAATCGCTCGCAGTGATATTGTTGATGTACTGAGTCGTCTCTGTTGATTTTAACAACTTCTTGCGAGTCAAACATTAGTGGGAACAAAAGACACTTTTTTGTGTACATAATTAGTGAAATGGTTGATATAGGTTTATTTTTCCCCCTTAATATGTTTGCTTATTATTTTTAGTATCGATTATTTTGTGAATAACGTGGAAAAAAAAAAAAAAACAACAACAACAACAACACCAGAGGCATGATTTTTCTTCAGTTGTGCGAGAGAGAATCTCGACGCATTTTCGTACAAGTAATTACCTTACATGTTATAATGTTATTTTTATTTATTTTTTTTTTTAATAATTATTTACCATTCACAAGCAAGGCACAACAATGTCTCTCTACGGGCAGCAACCTCTAAAGAGGTGGTCTGAAGACCGTAAACATTCTATGAACGTTCCGACTTATGTACCACCAGAGCTGTTCAGCGTAGCCAAAGGACAAGCCATGGCCGCGTTTATGAAAAGATCGGGATTCCAAGATATGTTAGCGATGGAAGGGTTGAAGCAGGAGGAAGAATGGTACCAAAGAAAGAGGAGAAAGGAAGACAAACCCGTTTATAATGCAGCTGGTGAGAGGGTCAATACTGCACAAATGGTGTTTAAAGAAAAGAAAATGAGACTGGTTCAAGATATATTAGCACTCAGTTCAAGAGTAAATCAAAAGACTGCTCAAAGTGATTCTCGTATCACGAAAAAGATATATTTTACAAAAGATCAAATTCACAGCAAAGCGTTTGGAGCAATTATTGGAGCTCGTGGTAAGACACATAAAGAACTTCAACAGAGTACAGGATGTAAAATATCACTGTTAGGTAAGGGGATATCCGATATGCATACTGCTCAACCTGCCGCACCAGAACACAAAGCTGGTGAGGATGATGCTCCCCATTGTCATATTACAGCTCCAAGTGAAGAAGCTCTCAAAAGATGTGTTGAGAAAATTGAATTCATTATTTCTGATAAACAAGAAGCTATTGATTTCCGTAACCAAAACAGAAAGGAAGTCGCAATCCTTAATGGTACATACAGAGAGGATATTTGGAATCCATCGAGCAAATCAGTTTGTTATTTCTCTCTTTTTTTTATTTTTATATCTGTTTTATATAACCACTATCAATTGTTATTCACAATAAACAATCTACAACAGGGATTCAACCCAATGGCTGCTGCTCCTCAACGAAACACTGGTGGTGCTGATGATGAGTTGAAGAGATTTATGTCTGAAATAGGCGGGGTGTGTATTTATGTTTTATTGTACTGTTTTATTTTTAAATTTTCGTTGTTTTTTTTTGATGAATAACTCCAACACAGAACGGTTTGCCACCACCGCCGGGAGGTGTTCCTCCACCACCACCTGGAGTAGTACCTGGTCGGTACTAAAATTATTATTACTTTTGAGTGAGATGAGTGAGTTTCTGGTTAGCGACTTCTGACCCACGCTCTGTACTTTTCATGAAAGAGTTTTAAAAAAAAAAAAAAAAAAAAAAAAAAAAGACCCAGCAAAAAGCAGTGTTTTCTTTCATTTTTCATTCAACGCAAAGTGTTGTTGTTAAATAATTTGATTTAGGTGAAATTCATTTTTTATTATTTTTTTTTTTATATGTGACACTTTTTTTTTTTGTTATTTATGACGTAATTCAAAAACTCAGACAAATAAAAAAGATAAACATGACCGCCAACGTAGAATTAACATCGGCTAAAATGCTATACAGATATATGATGAGGATATCAACGAACGAGGTAATGTTTCCAACTAAAATAGCGAGAGAATTTTTTGCTGATAACGTTAGAAAGGAATTCAAGGCATCTCAAAATATTTCGGAGAGTAGTCTCGAATACGAGAGAAGGCTTGGGGTGTGTATTTTATAATAATATATATATTTTTTTTTTCTCTTTGAATTCAAAAAAAAAAAAAAAAAGAAAGAAAAAACACAAAAAAACAGAGAGCATCAGCAATACTGAGTGTATTAAACCAAAAGGTCCTATCGGACAACGCAAAAGAAAATAACAAATCCTCAAATGATCCTGCTTCATGAGTTCGGAAGAGTAATATTTAAGAAGTACTCGTTTAGATGGGATTCACTTTGATAGGGAAGACTTGTTCCCAATACCGTTATTTATGTATCTTTGCATCTGTGGTTGGTTGGTTGTTGTTTTTTTTTGGGTTCTTTAATTTTCATTCTCCTCTTCAAAAAAAAGATCTTTTTCAAAAACTACTTATCAAAAGTTAAAAATGAAGGCCATCGCATCTATCATAGCCTTTGCTGTAGCTGCATACGCTGAAGACTCACAGGCAGTGAAAAATAAAATTGCGTCGTTGCCAACGGACACGTGTTGGGCACTTTTGGTTGAGCCAGAGTCAGTTTCCACAACAGTTTCTACAAGCAGTGCCCCCACATTAATTACTCTTGGTGGTGGGTTCGTAGGCAACTACATGCCTGGGTGGATTGATCAGTCGACGATTAATTCGAAATTCTTCGACTTCCCTGAATCTCAGTTGGGGAACGCCGCCTACATCCCACCATGGAACATCGCACCAAACTCGTTTTTGAGATTATTTTGTGCGGATTCGGTAGGAAAGAAGTGTGATATCTACATCAACCTTTACAAGTGCTCGGGATGTGAGGTTGGATTGAATGAGGATTTCTCGAACTACCTGGTGACCAACGGTTGGACTCCTTCGCAGTGCGGTCCGAAGTTCATCAGCGATGCGGGTGAGGAATCGCACAAGTTCATGACTTACAGAAAGCAGATATCAGCTTGGGATATCGAGAGAGTTGAGTTCAATTCTAATGTGAAGTTGATGTTCTTAACAATGGAACCAGTGGGTGTTGACTGCTCTGACTTTCCAATTAATAAGTGCGAGACTTCGGGATTCAAGCAATGCAAAGTCATCAAGGGAGAGTGTGTTGACGACTGGTGCCCGAAGACGTTTCAGGGTCCAAGTCAGAATGGAGGGGGAGGAGGTTGCCTTCCTCCGTGCGGCAGGGGAGGATGCAACAACTGTGCTCTCAAGGAGGCTGCCTTTCAGTAGGAGGGTATTTGAGGTGTTCTACTGACTAAATGTTTTTCAAACACTTGCAATGAATCATCACTTTGTATAAAGTACTTCTTCAGTGTTTTGTGTGTCGTGTCGGTCAGTAAATAGTGGTCGTCATTTAGTGTTTTGTCTTCTTTCCAAATAATAATTATTTTACATACTTATTGAGCTATGAACTATCCCAAAGCTACTCATCAATAAAAAAAACAAACGAAACGAGTTAGTTGTTCTTGAAATTATTCATCAGCTGCTTCTTGGAGTAGTTGTGCAGTTCATCCAGCCAGTCAAAGCTTCCTTTCAACGAACTGCTGAGGGGGAGAGAAGGTATTTCCTTTTTATCATTTTGAGAATCATTTGGAAATAGTTGTCTGGCAAGGACGGTCTGTCTTTGGGTTGGTGATTTCTTATTCTCGTAATCCCTCGGAAGAGGTGTTCTCCTAACCGAACTAGAAGCCCAACTCTTGTGTTGTGGTGTGTGTGTGTGTGTTGTCAAGTAATAGGTTGTTTAATTTAATAAACGGAATTGTCACACGAGAACATCTCCTCGCACGCAAATATTCACACAGGCAATCAAATCACTTTCAATCAAAGCAAATCACTTTCAATGAAAACATTATTAAGATGGCAGAGAAATCGCATGCAAAATTGTATCCAGTTGGCGCTTTTCGATAATCATTTCTGAATACAATTCACTTGGTAATTGGTCAGCGCATTTATATTAGAACCTTTCAGCATGTGGTTTATCGCCACTTCTTTTGTTGTTTTTATTTATTTCGTATTTAGTATTTTCTTTCTAGTTTTTTTTTCTGTCTCTCTATTCATCCACCAATCGAGTTCTTGCAGGTAGCTGTGCTGGTCGTTTCATCTTCCCCCCTTTTGCGCTGGCGCTCCTAATTAAAGAACTTGTTTTGTACACGGTGAAGGAATGGTTATTGTGTTGTACTTGTGAGTTTATGTAGAGCTGTGAAAACTGCAAAGGCAAAACTCACATTTTTTTCAAATGGATGTTTCGAAAGCACATCCAAGACGCAACTATCAGTTTCCTTTTTATTGAATGACACAGAAATTACATTTTATCAACATCATCATCATCTACTACAAACCAACAATACTTCCGACAGTAAATATTATAAAACTCAATTATCGTATTGGGTGTATTTCTGTTGCATTCTTTCCCTCATCAATGAGGTACCAGTGTGAGCCATAGTGATTCCTTAATTTCGATGGTTCACAATAAGGTTCTCATGATGTCGTTATTCTGTTTCCTAATTCCTCTCCAACTCTTTTGCAAAGGAGGACTGTGATGAATGTCTGAGTTCCTTTTTTGCTCCTCTCCATCACTTTCGTATCGTATTAAATCCAAGTCCCCCTAAGTGCCCCGAGATCGTCGGCCGCACCTTTTTCATAGCAACCTGCCTTTCCTCCCGTGATTGCTGTCATGGGATCCAAAATAATTAAATACTTAACGTTGCTTGGATTTAGTTGTGCTTCGGTTTGACATCTCAGTTGAAACAGTGATTTGGTTTTTTCTTAAGTTGTCGAAAGGCAACCCCCTCTCAACAAACAATTGCACTGGTTGAGTTGTCGGTCTGCTTTTTTTTCCCTCACGCCTTCATTCTCAAAACAGGTTTTGCTTTGAAACCCCTTTTTTTGTGCGGGAAAAAAAAAAAAAAAAAAAAAACAAACATGAAGGCCATCGCTACCCTGATCACGGCGGTCGTCGCAGCTGCCCAAGCCCAAGACTCGCCTGCCCTGCAGGCAGCCCTGAGCAAGTACCCGACGGACGTCTGTTGGTGCGTGTTCGGGACGCCGGACACGAGCAGCGCGGCGACGGTGAGCAGCGGAACGTTGATCCCTCTCGGGGGAGGGCAAGTGGCCAACTACATGCCTGGGTGGATCGACCCGGAGACCGCTGGTTCGAGGTTCTTCCACATCCCCGAGTCGCAGCTCCTGAACGCCGCCTACATCCCGCCATGGAACATCGCGTCGGGTTCGTTCATGAGGTTCTGGTGCGCGGACCACCCGTCGGTGAAGAAGTGCGACATCTACATCAACATCTACAAGTGCAACAGATGCGAGGCCGGGCTGAACGCGGACTTCAGGAACTACCTGGTGACCCAGGGTTGGACTCCTTCGCAGTGCGGGCCGAAGTTCATCAGCGAAGCGGGGGAGGACAAGCACAAGTTCATGTCGTTCAGGAAGCAGGTCCCGAGGAACCACCTCGAGAGAGTGGACATCGATTCGAACGTGAGGCTGATGTTCGCGTCGTTGAGCAGCGAGGGCGTGGACTGCTCGGGTTTCTCGCTTGCGAAGTGCGAGACCTCGGGATACGACCAGTGCAGAGTCATCAACGGAGAGTGCGTCGACAACTGGTGCCCGAGGATGCTCCAGGGACCTTGCCTTCCTCCGTGCGGCAGCGGGGGATGCACCAACTGTGCCCTGTCGGAGGCGGCCTTCCAGTCTAGGGAGATCCTACTAAGACCCTACTAAGAAAGCACGAAATTGGAGAGAATCGTAGCGGGTTGCCGCGTATCCCAATTTCAATAATTTTCGTGTTGAGGAACTTTTCTTGTGGTTAATTGTCTTCTGCTCGAAACAACTGAAGTGTTCGTTGGTGAAATCCTTTCCTGCGGTGCATCTTGTGAAATCCTTGCTCTGATCTGCTCTGCTCTGATCTGCTCTGCTCTGCTATGTCGATTGCGTTACTGGCTCTTCATTAGCCTCCATTGGTCTCTGTATGAAGGGAACTGAAATTGTTCCGTCCCTTTGTTAGATTCTTGTTGGAGGTTCTTTCTCGCTGTTTCGGAATAATTATTCACTGTTATTTACCCGTAGTAAGGCTCCGAGTTGCTTTTTTCCACACGGCGCGCTGGGAAACGAAACGAAAAGAAAAGAAAAGAAGAATTAAGCTGGCGAACCAAGGAAGAAAGCAACGCCTCACCTCAGTTTTGGCATCTCTTTTTTTGTCGAACGCGATGCGATGTCTTCTCTGCGTGTGGGACGGAAGTCTTTTCTTGTTTGAAAAAAACAAAGAGAAAAAAATGAAGGTCGGAGAGTCGTTTTTCTTGCCGTCAATCGGGCTTTCCTGTTTTTCTTTTTTTTTGAACTGCTTTTCCCCCCTCTCTCTCTCTCTCTCTTTCGCGTATTCATTAATCTTTCAGTCGATGCTACTTCAACAATCCATGCGAAATCTTCGGATATGGCTACGGATTGGGTCCTCTGTTACTGTGAGTTACCTAGCACTCATAATATACAGTAACGTTGGATTATATAACTAACTCGCCTTTTTCAGATACACACACCCCCCTCTCTCTCTCTCCCTCTCTCTTCTTCGGGCACCCGTCACGGGTGTTCCGCATTTGCATCGAGCAATGTAACCATAAATATTCTGGATTATTATTAGTCCTGTCTGGTTGAGTTGTCGGTCTGCTTTTTTTTCCCTCACGCCTTCATTCTCAAAACAGGTTTTGCTTTGAAACCCCTATTTTTGTGCGGGAAAAAAAAAAAAAAAAAAACAAACATGAAGGCCATCGCTACCCTGATCACGGCGGTCGTTGCAGCTGCCCAAGCCCAAGACTCGCCTGCCCTGCAGGCAGCCCTGAGCAAGTACCCGACGGACGTCTGTTGGTGCGTGTTCGGGACGCCGGACACGAGCAGCGCGGCGACGGTGAGCAGCGGAACGTTGATCCCTCTCGGGGGAGGGCAAGTGGCCAACTACATGCCTGGGTGGATCGACCCGGAGACCGCTGGTTCGAGGTTCTTCCACATCCCCGAGTCGCAGCTCCTGAACGCCGCCTACATCCCGCCATGGAACATCGCGTCGGGTTCGTTCATGAGGTTCTGGTGCGCGGACCACCCGTCGGTGAAGAAGTGCGACATCTACATCAACATCTACAAGTGCAACGGATGCGAGGCCGGGCTGAACGCGGACTTCAGGAACTACCTGGTGACCCAGGGTTGGACTCCTTCGCAGTGCGGGCCGAAGTTCATCAGCGACGCGGGGGAGGACAAGCACAAGTTCATGTCGTTCAGGAAGCAGGTTCCGAGGAACCACCTCGAGAGAGTGGACATCGATTCGAACGTGAGGCTGATGTTCGCGTCGTTGAGCAGCGAGGGCGTGGACTGCTCGGGTTTCTCGCTTGCGAAGTGCGAGACCTCGGGATACGACCAGTGCAGAGTCATCAACGGAGAGTGCGTCGACGACTGGTGCCCGAGGATGCTCCAGGGACCTTGCCTTCCTCCGTGCGGCAGCGGGGGATGCACCAACTGTGCCCTGTCGGAGGCGGCCTTCCAGTCTGGTGGGGAGATTCCCTTCTAAGAAAGCACGAAATTGGAGAGAATCGTAGCGGGTTGCCGCGTATCCCAATTTCAATAATTTTCGTGTTGAGGAACTTTTCTTGTGGTTAATTGTCTTCTGCTCGAAACAACTGAAGTGTTCGTTGGTGAAATCCTTTCCTGCGGTGCATCTTGTGAAATCCTTGCTCTGATCTGCTCTGCTCTGCTCTGCTCTGCTATGTCGATTGCGTTACTGGCTCTTCATTAGCCTCCATTGGTCTCTGTATGAAGGGAACTGAAATTGTTCCGTCCTTTTGTTAGATTCTTGTTGGAGGTTCTTTCTCGCTGTTTCGGAATAATTGTTCACTGTTATTTACCCGTAGTAAGGCTCCGAGTTGCTTTTTTCCACACGGCGCGCTGGGAAACGAAACGAAAAGAAAAGAAAAGAAAAGAAAAGAAGAATTAAGCTGGCGAACCAAGGAAGAAAGCAACGCCTCACCTCAGTTTTGGCATCTCTTTTTTTGTCGAACGCGATGCGATGTCTTCTCTGCGTGTGGGACGGAAGTCTTTTCTTGTTTGAAAAAAGAAAAAAAAAAAAATGAAGGTCGGGGAGTCGTTTTTCTTGCCGTCAATCAGGCTTTCCTGTTTTTTATTTTTTCTTTCTTTTTTGAACTTGCTTTTCCCCCCTCTCTCTCTCGCCTTTTTCAGATACACACACCTCCCTCTCTCTCTCTCCCTCTCTCTCTCCCTCTCTCTTCTTCGGGCACCGCACGCTGCACGTCACGGGTGTTCCGCATTTGCATCGAGCAATGTAACCATAAATATTCTGGATTATTATTAGTCCTGTCTGTTTGAGTTGTCGGTCTGCTTTTTTTTCCCTCACGCCTTCATTCTCAAAACAGGTTTTGCTTTGAAACCCCTTTTTTTGTGCGGGAAAGAAAAAAAAAAAAAAAACAAACATGAAGGCCATCGCTACCCTGATCACGGCGGTCGTCGCAGCTGCCCAAGCCCAAGACTCGCCTGCCCTGCAGGCAGCCCTGAGCAAGTACCCGACGGACGTCTGTTGGTGCGTGTTCGGGACGCCGGACACGAGCAGCGCGGCGACGGTGAGCAGCGGAACGTTGATCCCTCTCGGGGGAGGGCAAGTGGCCAACTACATGCCTGGGTGGATCGACCCGGAGACTGCTGGTTCGAGGTTCTTCCACATCCCCGAGTCGCAGCTCCTGAACGCCGCCTACATCCCGCCATGGAACATCGCGTCGGGTTCGTTCATGAGGTTCTGGTGCGCGGACCACCCGTCGGTGAAGAAGTGCGACATCTACATCAACATCTACAAGTGCAACGGATGCGAGGCCGGGCTGAACGCGGACTTCAGGAACTACCTGGTGACCCAGGGTTGGACTCCTTCGCAGTGCGGGCCGAAGTTCATCAGCGACGCGGGGGAGGACAAGCACAAGTTCATGTCGTTCAGGAAGCAGGTTCCGAGGAACCACCTCGAGAGAGTGGACATCGATTCGAACGTGAGGCTGATGTTCGCGTCGTTGAGCAGCGAGGGCGTGGACTGCTCGGGTTTCTCGCTTGCGAAGTGCGAGACCTCGGGATACGACCAGTGCAGAGTCATCAACGGAGAGTGCGTCGACGACTGGTGCCCGAGGATGCTCCGGGGACCTTGCCTTCCTCCGTGCGGCAGCGGGGGATGCACCAACTGTGCCCTGTCGGAGGCGGCCTTCCAGTCTGGTGGGGAGATTCCCTTCTAAGAAAGCACGAAATTGGAGAGAATCGTAGCGGGTTGCCGCGTATCCCAATTTCAATAATTTTCGTGTTGAGGAACTTTTCTTGTGGTTAATTGTCTTCTGCTCGAAACAACTGAAGTGTTCGTTGGTGAAATCCTTTCCTGCGGTGCATCTTGTGAAATCCTTGCTCTGATCTGCTCTGCTCTGCTCTGCTATGTCGATTGCGTTACTGGCTCTTCATTAGCCTCCATTGGTCTCTGTATGAAGGGAACTGAAATTGTTCCGTCCTTTTGTTAGATTCTTGTTGGAGGTTCTTTCTCGCTGTTTCAGAATAATTGTTCACTGTTATTTACCCGTAGTAAGGCTCCGAGTTGCTTTTTTCCACACGGCGCGCTGGGAAACGAAACGAAAAGAAAAGAAAAGAAAAGAAAAGAAGAATTAAGCTGGCGAACCAAGGAAGAAAGCAACGCCTCACCTCAGTTTTGGCATCTCTTTTTTTGTCGAACGCGATGCGATGTCTTCTCTGCGTGTGGGACGGAAGTCTTTTCTTGTTTGAAAAAAGAAAAAAAAAAAAATGAAGGTCGGGGAGTCGTTTTTCTTGCCGTCAATCAGGCTTTCCTGTTTTTTATTTTTTCTTTCTTTTTTGAACTTGCTTTTCCCCCCTCTCTCTCTCGCCTTTTTCAGATACACACACCTCCCTCTCTCTCTCTCTCTCTCTCTCTCTCTCCCTCTCTCTTCTTCGGGCACCGCACGCTGCACGTCACGGGTGTTCCGCATTTGCATCGAGCAATGTAACCATAATTATTCTGGATTATTATTAGTCCTGTCTGGTTGAGTTGTCGGTCTGCTTTTTTTTCCTCACGCCTTCATTCTCAAAACAGGTTTTGCTCTATAATGAGGTGGTACTTATTTTTTGGTGTTTTACCACACAGGATTAATATAAAAAAAAAAGAGAATGTTGGGTAATAACAGGAATGAATGAATGTGTTTGTGTTTATTGGAAGGGGGGGGGATATAAGGGAGACGGTTCGTTGACCGTTCGAGCTCTGTCGGTTGTTTTTAGTAAGCTAAATGTTGTGAATAATTTTATGTTTATATTCCCTTTCCTGTTGCAAAGCTTTTGATTAAAACAAATAAAAACAACAACCAACCCAAATTAAAATGAAGACCATCGCAGCAGCCCTTGTCGCTTCCGTGTTCGTTGCGGCCCATGCCCAACCACAACAAGACTCGCCTGCCGTGCAGCACATCGTAGAGGATAAGATGAAAGGAGGAGTTTCGTTTGCGATGCTTTTTGGACCGGCGCCGACGATCAGCACGGCGACGGTGAGCGCAGCCCCGGTAGTGCTCCCTGTTGGGGGTGGGTTCGTAGGGAACCACATGCCTGGGTGGATTGACCCTGCCACCGCTGGTTCTAGATTCTTCGACTTCCCTGGATCTCAGTTGGGGAACGCGGTGTACATCCCGACGTGGAACATTGCACCGAACTCGTTTATGAGAATGTGGTGCACGAATGACGTGAAAGTGCAGAAGTGCGACGTGTATGTGAACGTTTACAAGTGCTCGGGATGTGAGGTTGGATTGAATGAGGATTTCTCGAACTACCTGGTGACCAACGGTTGGACTCCTTCGCAGTGCGGTCCGAAGTTCATCAGCGATGCGGGTGAGGAATCGCACAAGTTCATGACTTACAGAAAGCAGCTTGCAAACAACCAGCTGGAGAGAATTGAAATCGATTCGAACGTGAAGTTGATGTTCGTAACGATGTCCGCAGATGGTGTGAACTGCGCTGACTTTACTCTTGACAAGTGCGAGCATCCGGATCGCAAGCAATGCAAGGTCATCAAGGGAGAGTGTGTTGACGACTGGTGCCCGAAAACGTTTCAGGGTCCAATTCAGAGTGGAGGAGGAGGCGGTTGCATTCCTCCGTGCGGCAGGGGAGGATGCAACAACTGTGCTCTCAAGGAGGCTGCCTTTCAGTAGGAGGGTATTTGAGGTGTTCTACTGACTAAATGTTTTTCAAACACCTGCAATGAATCATCACTTTGTATAAAGTACTTCTTCAGTGTTTTGTGTGTCGTGTCGGTCAGTAAATAGTGGTCTTCATTTAGTGTTTTGTCTTCTTTCCAAATAATAATTATTTTACATACTTATTGAGCTATGAACTATCCCAAAGCTACTCATCAATAAAAAAAAAAAAAAAACGAAACGAGTTAGTTGTTCTTGAAATTATTCATCAGCTGCTTCTTGGAGTAGTTGTGCAGTTCATCCAGCCAGTCAAAGCTTCCTTTCAACGAACTGCTGAGGGGGAGAGAAGGTATTTCCTTTTTATCATTTTGAGAATCATTTGGAAATAGTTTTCTGGCATGATGGAATTGCGGGAAGGTGTTGGGTTGGGTTGGGTTGAGTTGGTGATTTATCTACTTGGCGCTTGTCAACTACCAATCATGAAAAGTCTTCATTTTGGTAGTTGACCTGCAGCAAACCTGTTGGCATGTGAATATCTCTCACTAACCTTCTGTCTGTGGTTTTTATTTTTCATTTGTTCTCCATCTGCTCTGTCTCTCTATTCATCCACCAATCAAGTTCTTGCAGGTAGCTGTGCTGGTCGTTTCATCTTCCCCCCTTTTGCGCTGGCGCTCCTAACTAATTAAAGAACTTGTTTTGTACACGGTGAAGGAATTGGTTGTTGTGTTGTCCTTGTGAGTTTATGTAGAGTTGTGTGTATATGCAGCAATACCTTTTCATGCAAGAATCCTTCTAACACTCGACAACTAACAACCTTTCTGTTGAATGAAGCAGAGCTGGTTGTTTTATCTTTTTATATTTTTTCAATCCGGTTATCGTCACTACGTGGTTTATTCATGTACTCGATGCTGAGCTTGGTTCAGCAAACACAACATCTGGCAATCCTTTTCTCGTTGTGAAGAACAATAAAATATCTTTCCTCCTGCTATAGTTAGTTTTTTTTTCTTGTCCTTTTGTTTTTTTATTTTTTGTCCGTTTTTAGTATTTAAAAAAAAAAAAAAAAAAAAACTTCTTCCGTTTTCTTCTATTTTTAGCTTCCATCGATATAAGGTGCTAGTGCCAGGACACGATTTGGAGTTCAGGATTAGGATCTGATGATATAATTGAAGTGTCACTTTTGAGTATTTTTGTTGATTCCTCCGTTCTTTTATTTTCTTTTGGAGAACTTTCCTTTTTTTTGGGATCTGAAGATGTCAGTTCTGTCGTTCTGGATTGAATTCACCTGCTGGCAAGAAACTTCTGTTGCCAAGTGATCGAGATAAATGTCATTAGTAGAGAGCAGTGATTTATCTTTCTAAACCATGAACAATGAGGTATATAATTTACATCCTCAAGGGTCAGAATGGATTCTTCTCATGCATACAAAAATAATGAACGGCGGACTTGCATCTCTCGGTATGAAAGTGAACACCCCGATGGCAAGTTTCCCCTCCTTTTTTTCTATCGTATAAAAGTGACCATAATGATTAATTAATCGCACTGGTTTCGCCGTAAGGTTATCATGATATCGTTATATATATATATATTGTGTCACTCACTTTGTTTTATTTGTCTCCTAACTAATACCTCTCCTCCCACAACTCCCTTATTTTATGCAAAGGAGGAACGTGATGGATGTCTCGATTAGTTATTCTAAATCTTGTCCCCTCTGGTCTTCCTCTGCTCTGTTCCTCTCCCGTCTCAAATATGATCCTGAGATCGTCGGCCGCACCTTTTTCATAGCAACCTGCCTTTCCTCCCGTGATTGCTGTCATGGGATCCAAAATAATTAAATACTTAACGTTGCTTGGATTTAGTTGTGCTTCGGTTTGACATCTCAGTTGAAACAGTGATTTGGTTTTTTCTTAAGTTGTCGAAAGGCAACCCCCTCTCAACAAACAATTGCACTGGTAGAGTTGTCGGTCTGCTTTTTTTTCCCTCACGCCTTCATTCTCAAAACAGGTTTTGCTTTGAAACCCCCTTTTTTGTGCGGGAAAAAAAAAAAAAAAAAAAAAACAAACATGAAGGCCATCGCTACCCTGATCACGGCGGTCGTCGCAGCTGCCCAAGCCCAAGACTCGCCTGCCCTGCAGGCAGCCCTGAGCAAGTACCCGACGGACGTCTGTTGGTGCGTGTTCGGGACGCCGGACACGAGCAGCGCGGCGACGGTGAGCAGCGGAACGTTGATCCCTCTCGGGGGAGGGCAAGTGGCCAACTACATGCCTGGGTGGATCGACCCGGAGACTGCTGGTTCGAGGTTCTTCCACATCCCCGAGTCGCAACTCCTGAACGCCGCCTACATCCCGCCATGGAACATCGCGTCGGGTTCGTTCATGAGGTTCTGGTGCGCGGACCACCCGTCGGTGAAGAAGTGCGACATCTACATCAACATCTACAAGTGCAACGGATGCGAGGCCGGGCTGAACGCGGACTTCAGGAACTACCTGGTGACCCAGGGTTGGACTCCTTCGCAGTGCGGGCCGAAGTTCATCAGCGACGCGGGGGAGGACAAGCACAAGTTCATGTCGTTCAGGAAGCAGGTTCCGAGGAACCACCTCGAGAGAGTGGACATCGATTCGAACGTGAGGCTGATGTTCGCGTCGTTGAGCAGCGAGGGCGTGGACTGCTCGGGTTTCTCGCTTGCGAAGTGCGAGACCTCGGGATACGACCAGTGCAGAGTCATCAACGGAGAGTGCGTCGACGACTGGTGTCCGAGGATGCTCCAGGGACCTTGCCTTCCTCCGTGCGGCAGCGGGGGATGCACCAACTGTGCCCTGTCGGAGGCGGCCTTCCAGTCTGGTGGGGAGATTCCCTTCTAAGAAAGCACGAAATTGGAGAGAATCGTAGCGGGTTGCCGCGTATCCCAATTTCAATAATTTTCGTGTTGAGGAACTTTTCTTGTGGTTAATTGTCTTCTGCTCGAAACAACTGAAGTGTTCGTTGGTGAAATCCTTTCCTGCGGTGCATCTTGTGAAATCCTTGCTCTGATCTGCTCTGCTCTGATCTGCTCTGCTCTGCTATGTCGATTGCGTTACTGGCTCTTCATTAGCCTCCATTGGTCTCTGTATGAAGGGAACTGAAATTGTTCCGTCCTTTTGTTAGATTCTTGTTGGAGGTTCTTTCTCGCTGTTTCGGAATAATTGTTCACTGTTATTTACCCGTAGTAAGGCTCCGAGTTGCTTTTTTCCACACGGCGCGCTGGGAAACGAAAAGAAAAGAAAAGAAAAAAAGAATTAAGCTGGCGAACCAAGGAAAAAAGCAACGCCTCACCTCAGTTTTGGCATCTCTTTTTTTGTCGAACGCGATGCGATGTCTTCTCTGCGTGTGGGACGGAAGTCTTTTCTTGTTGAAAAAAGAAAAAAAAAAAATGAAGGTCGGAGAGTCGTTTTTCTTGCCGTCAATCAGGCTTTCCTGTTTTTTTTTTTTTTTTTTTTTGAACTTGCTTTTCCCCCCTCTCTCTCTCGCCTTTTTCAGATACACACACCTCCCTCTCTCTCTCTCTCTCTCTCTCTCTCTCCCTCTCTCTTCTTCGGGCACCGCACGCTGCACGTCACGGGTGTTCCGCATTTGCATCGAGCAATGTAACCATAATTATTCTGGATTATTATTAGTCCTGTCTGGTTGAGTTGTCGGTCTGCTTTTTTTCCCTCACGCCTTCATTCTCAAAACAGGTTTTGTTCTATAATGAGGTAGTACTTATTTTTTGGTGTTTTGCCACTCAGGATTAATATAAAAAAAAATGAGAATATTGGGTAATAACAGGAATGAATGAATGTGTTTGTGTTTATTGGAAGGGGGGGGATATAAGGGAGACGGTTCGTTGACCGTTCGAGCTCTGTCGGTTGTTTTTAGTAAGCTAAATGTTGTGAATAATTTTATGTTTATATTCCCTTTCCTGTTGCAAAGCTTTTGATTAAAACAAATAAAAACAACAACCAACCCAAATTAAAATGAAGACCATCGCAGCAGCCCTTGTCGCTTCCGTGTTCGTTGCGGCCCATGCCCAACCACAACAAGACTCGCCTGCCGTGCAGCACATCGTAGAGGATAAGATGAAAGGAGGAGTTTCGTTTGCGATGCTTTTTGGACCGGCGCCGACGATCAGCACGGCGACGGTGAGCGCAGCCCCGGTAGTGCTCCCTGTTGGGGGTGGGTTCGTAGGGAACCACATGCCTGGGTGGATTGACCCTGCCACCGCTGGTTCTAGATTCTTCGACTTCCCTGGATCTCAGTTGGGGAACGCGGTGTACATCCCGACGTGGAACATCGCACCGAACTCGTTTATGAGAATGTGGTGCACGGATGACGTGAAAGTGCAGAAGTGCGACGTGTATGTGAACGTTTACAAGTGCTCGGGATGTGAGGTTGGATTGAATGAGGATTTCTCGAACTACCTGGTGACCAACGGTTGGACTCCTTCGCAGTGCGGTCCGAAGTTCATCAGCGATGCGGGTGAGGAATCGCACAAGTTCATGACTTACAGAAAGCAGCTTGCAAACAACCAGCTGGAGAGAATTGAAATCGATTCGAACGTGAAGTTGATGTTCGTAACGATGTCCGCAGATGGTGTGAACTGCGCTGACTTTACTCTTGACAAGTGCGAGCATCCGGATCGCAAGCAATGCAAGGTCATCAAGGGAGAGTGTGTTGACGACTGGTGCCCGAAAACGTTTCAGGGTCCAATTCAGAGCGGAGGAGGAGGCGGTTGCATTCCTCCGTGCGGCAGGGGAGGATGCAACAACTGTGCTCTCAAGGAGGCTGCCTTTCAGTAGGAGGGTATTTGAGGTGTTCTACTGACTAAATGTTTTTCAAACACCTGCAATGAATCATCACTTTGTATAAAGTACTTCTTCAGTGTTTTGTGTGTCGTGTCGGTCAGTAAATAGTGGTCTTCATTTAGTGTTTTGTCTTCTTTCCAAATAATAATTATTTTACATACTTATTGAGCTATGAACTATCCCAAAGCTACTCATCAATAAAAAAAAAAAAAAAACGAAACGAGTTAGTTGTTCTTGAAATTATTCATCAGCTGCTTCTTGGAGTAGTTGTGCAGTTCATCCAGTCAGTCAAAGCTTCCTTTCAACGAACTGCTGAGGGGGAGAGAAGGTATTTCCTTTTTATCATTTTGAGAATCATTTGGAAATAGTTTTCTGGCATGATGGAATTGCGGGAAGGTGTTGGGTTGGGTTGGGTTGAGTTGGTGATTTATCTACTTGGCGCTTGTCGACTACCAATCATGAAAAGTCTTCATTTTGGTAGTTGACCTGCAGCAAACCTGTTGGCATGTGAATATCTCTCACTAACCTTCTGTCTGTGGTTTTTATTTTTCATTTGTTCTCCATCTGTTCTGTCTCTCTATTCATCCACCAATCGAGTTCTTGCAGGTAGCTGTGCTGGTCGTTTCATCTTCCCCCCTTTTGCGCTGGCGCTCCTAACTAATTAAAGAACTTGTTTTGTACACGGTGAAGGAATTGGTTGTTGTGTTGTCCTTGTGAGTTTATGTAGAGTTGTGTGTATATGCAGCAATACCTTTTCATGCAAGAATCCTTCTAACACTCGACAACTAACAACCTTTCTGTTGAATGAAGCAGAGCTGGTTGTTTTATCTTTTTATATTTTTTCAATCCGGTTATCGTCACTACGTGGTTTATTCATGTACTCGATGCTGAGCTTGGTTCAGCAAACACAACATCTGGCAATCCTTTTCTCGTTGTGAAGAACAATAAAATATCTTTCCTCCTGCTATAGTTAGTTTTTTTTTCTTGTCCTTTTGTTTTTTTATTTTTTGTCCGTTTTTAGTATTTAAAAAAAAAAAAAAAAAAAAACTTCTTCCGTTTTCTTCTATTTTTAGCTTCCATCGATATAAGGTGCTAGTGCCAGGACACGATTTGGAGTTCAGGATTAGGATCTGATGATATAATTGAAGTGTCACTTTTGAGTATTTTTGTTGATTCCTCCGTTCTTTTATTTTCTTTTGGAGAACTTTCCTTTTTTTTGGGATCTGAAGATGTCAGTTCTGTCGTTCTGGATTGAATTCACCTGCTGGCAAGAAACTTCTGTTGCCAAGTGATCGAGATAAATGTCATTAGTAGAGAGCAGTGATTTATCTTTCTAAACCATGAACAATGAGGTATATAATTTACATCCTCAAGGGTCAGAATGGATTCTTCTCATGCATACAAAAATAATGAACGGCGGACTTGCATCTCTCGGTATGAAAGTGAACACCCCGATGGCAAGTTTCCCCTCCTTTTTTTCTATCGTATAAAAGTGACCATAATGATTAATTAATCGCACTGGTTTCGCCGTAAGGTTATCATGATATCGTTATATATATATATATTGTGTCACTCACTTTGTTTTATTTGTCTCCTAACTAATACCTCTCCTCCCACAACTCCCTTATTTTATGCAAAGGAGGAACGTGATGGATGTCTCGATTAGTTATTCTAAATCTTGTCCCCTCTGGTCTTCCTCTGCTCTGTTCCTCTCCCGTCTCAAATATGATCCTGAGATCGTCGGCCGCACCTTTTTCATAGCAACCTGCCTTTCCTCCCGTGATTGCTGTCATGGGATCCAAAATAATTAAATACTTAACGTTGCTTGGATTTAGTTGTGCTTCGGTTTGACATCTCAGTTGAAACAGTGATTTGGTTTTTTCTTAAGTTGTCGAAAGGCAACCCCCTCTCAACAAACAATTGCACTGGTAGAGTTGTCGGTCTGCTTTTTTTTCCCTCACGCCTTCATTCTCAAAACAGGTTTTGCTTTGAAACCCCCTTTTTTGTGCGGGAAAAAAAAAAAAAAAAAAAAAACAAACATGAAGGCCATCGCTACCCTGATCACGGCGGTCGTCGCAGCTGCCCAAGCCCAAGACTCGCCTGCCCTGCAGGCAGCCCTGAGCAAGTACCCGACGGACGTCTGTTGGTGCGTGTTCGGGACGCCGGACACGAGCAGCGCGGCGACGGTGAGCAGCGGAACGTTGATCCCTCTCGGGGGAGGGCAAGTGGCCAACTACATGCCTGGGTGGATCGACCCGGAGACTGCTGGTTCGAGGTTCTTCCACATCCCCGAGTCGCAACTCCTGAACGCCGCCTACATCCCGCCATGGAACATCGCGTCGGGTTCGTTCATGAGGTTCTGGTGCGCGGACCACCCGTCGGTGAAGAAGTGCGACATCTACATCAACATCTACAAGTGCAACGGATGCGAGGCCGGGCTGAACGCGGACTTCAGGAACTACCTGGTGACCCAGGGTTGGACTCCTTCGCAGTGCGGGCCGAAGTTCATCAGCGACGCGGGGGAGGACAAGCACAAGTTCATGTCGTTCAGGAAGCAGGTTCCGAGGAACCACCTCGAGAGAGTGGACATCGATTCGAACGTGAGGCTGATGTTCGCGTCGTTGAGCAGCGAGGGCGTGGACTGCTCGGGTTTCTCGCTTGCGAAGTGCGAGACCTCGGGATACGACCAGTGCAGAGTCATCAACGGAGAGTGCGTCGACGACTGGTGCCCGAGGATGCTCCGGGGACCTTGCCTTCCTCCGTGCGGCAGCGGGGGATGCACCAACTGTGCCCTGTCGGAGGCGGCCTTCCAGTCTGGTGGGGAGATTCCCTTCTAAGAAAGCACGAAATTGGAGAGAATCGTAGCGGGTTGCCGCGTATCCCAATTTCAATAATTTTCGTGTTGAGGAACTTTTCTTGTGGTTAATTGTCTTCTGCTCGAAACAACTGAAGTGTTCGTTGGTGAAATCCTTTCCTGCGGTGCATCTTGTGAAATCCTTGCTCTGATCTGCTCTGCTCTGCTCTGCTATGTCGATTGCGTTACTGGCTCTTCATTAGCCTCCATTGGTCTCTGTATGAAGGGAACTGAAATTGTTCCGTCCTTTTGTTAGATTCTTGTTGGAGGTTCTTTCTCGCTGTTTCGGAATAATTGTTCACTGTTATTTACCCGTAGTAAGGCTCCGAGTTGCTTTTTTCCACACGGCGCGCTGGGAAACGAAACGAAAAGAAAAGAAAAGAAAAGAAAAGAAGAATTAAGCTGGCGAACCAAGGAAGAAAGCAACGCCTCACCTCAGTTTTGGCATCTCTTTTTTTGTCGAACGCGATGCGATGTCTTCTCTGCGTGTGGGACGGAAGTCTTTTCTTGTTTGAAAAAAGAAAAAAAAAAAAATGAAGGTCGGGGAGTCGTTTTTCTTGCCGTCAATCAGGCTTTCCTGTTTTTTATTTTTTCTTTCTTTTTTGAACTTGCTTTTCCCCCCTCTCTCTCTCGCCTTTTTCAGATACACACACCTCCCTCTCTCTCTCTCCCTCTCTCTCTCCCTCTCTCTTCTTCGGGCACCGCACGCTGCACGTCACGGGTGTTCCGCATTTGCATCGAGCAATGTAACCATAAATATTCTGGATTATTATTAGTCCTGTCTGTTTGAGTTGTCGGTCTGCTTTTTTTTCCCTCACGCCTTCATTCTCAAAACAGGTTTTGCTTTGAAACCCCTTTTTTTGTGCGGGAAAGAAAAAAAAAAAAAAAACAAACATGAAGGCCATCGCTACCCTGATCACGGCGGTCGTCGCAGCTGCCCAAGCCCAAGACTCGCCTGCCCTGCAGGCAGCCCTGAGCAAGTACCCGACGGACGTCTGTTGGTGCGTGTTCGGGACGCCGGACACGAGCAGCGCGGCGACGGTGAGCAGCGGAACGTTGATCCCTCTCGGGGGAGGGCAAGTGGCCAACTACATGCCTGGGTGGATCGACCCGGAGACTGCTGGTTCGAGGTTCTTCCACATCCCCGAGTCGCAGCTCCTGAACGCCGCCTACATCCCGCCATGGAACATCGCGTCGGGTTCGTTCATGAGGTTCTGGTGCGCGGACCACCCGTCGGTGAAGAAGTGCGACATCTACATCAACATCTACAAGTGCAACGGATGCGAGGCCGGGCTGAACGCGGACTTCAGGAACTACCTGGTGACCCAGGGTTGGACTCCTTCGCAGTGCGGGCCGAAGTTCATCAGCGACGCGGGGGAGGACAAGCACAAGTTCATGTCGTTCAGGAAGCAGGTTCCGAGGAACCACCTCGAGAGAGTGGACATCGATTCGAACGTGAGGCTGATGTTCGCGTCGTTGAGCAGCGAGGGCGTGGACTGCTCGGGTTTCTCGCTTGCGAAGTGCGAGACCTCGGGATACGACCAGTGCAGAGTCATCAACGGAGAGTGCGTCGACGACTGGTGCCCGAGGATGCTCCGGGGACCTTGCCTTCCTCCGTGCGGCAGCGGGGGATGCACCAACTGTGCCCTGTCGGAGGCGGCCTTCCAGTCTGGTGGGGAGATTCCCTTCTAAGAAAGCACGAAATTGGAGAGAATCGTAGCGGGTTGCCGCGTATCCCAATTTCAATAATTTTCGTGTTGAGGAACTTTTCTTGTGGTTAATTGTCTTCTGCTCGAAACAACTGAAGTGTTCGTTGGTGAAATCCTTTCCTGCGGTGCATCTTGTGAAATCCTTGCTCTGATCTGCTCTGCTCTGCTCTGCTATGTCGATTGCGTTACTGGCTCTTCATTAGCCTCCATTGGTCTCTGTATGAAGGGAACTGAAATTGTTCCGTCCTTTTGTTAGATTCTTGTTGGAGGTTCTTTCTCGCTGTTTCAGAATAATTGTTCACTGTTATTTACCCGTAGTAAGGCTCCGAGTTGCTTTTTTCCACACGGCGCGCTGGGAAACGAAACGAAAAGAAAAGAAAAGAAAAGAAAAGAAGAATTAAGCTGGCGAACCAAGGAAGAAAGCAACGCCTCACCTCAGTTTTGGCATCTCTTTTTTTGTCGAACGCGATGCGATGTCTTCTCTGCGTGTGGGACGGAAGTCTTTTCTTGTTTGAAAAAAGAAAAAAAAAAAAATGAAGGTCGGGGAGTCGTTTTTCTTGCCGTCAATCAGGCTTTCCTGTTTTTTATTTTTTCTTTCTTTTTTGAACTTGCTTTTCCCCCCTCTCTCTCTCGCCTTTTTCAGATACACACACCTCCCTCTCTCTCTCTCTCTCTCTCTCTCTCTCCCTCTCTCTTCTTCGGGCACCGCACGCTGCACGTCACGGGTGTTCCGCATTTGCATCGAGCAATGTAACCATAATTATTCTGGATTATTATTAGTCCTGTCTGGTTGAGTTGTCGGTCTGCTTTTTTTTCCTCACGCCTTCATTCTCAAAACAGGTTTTGCTCTATAATGAGGTGGTACTTATTTTTTGGTGTTTTACCACACAGGATTAATATAAAAAAAAAAGAGAATGTTGGGTAATAACAGGAATGAATGAATGTGTTTGTGTTTATTGGAAGGGGGGGGGATATAAGGGAGACGGTTCGTTGACCGTTCGAGCTCTGTCGGTTGTTTTTAGTAAGCTAAATGTTGTGAATAATTTTATGTTTATATTCCCTTTCCTGTTGCAAAGCTTTTGATTAAAACAAATAAAAACAACAACCAACCCAAATTAAAATGAAGACCATCGCAGCAGCCCTTGTCGCTTCCGTGTTCGTTGCGGCCCATGCCCAACCACAACAAGACTCGCCTGCCGTGCAGCACATCGTAGAGGATAAGATGAAAGGAGGAGTTTCGTTTGCGATGCTTTTTGGACCGGCGCCGACGATCAGCACGGCGACGGTGAGCGCAGCCCCGGTAGTGCTCCCTGTTGGGGGTGGGTTCGTAGGGAACCACATGCCTGGGTGGATTGACCCTGCCACCGCTGGTTCTAGATTCTTCGACTTCCCTGGATCTCAGTTGGGGAACGCGGTGTACATCCCGACGTGGAACATTGCACCGAACTCGTTTATGAGAATGTGGTGCACGAATGACGTGAAAGTGCAGAAGTGCGACGTGTATGTGAACGTTTACAAGTGCTCGGGATGTGAGGTTGGATTGAATGAGGATTTCTCGAACTACCTGGTGACCAACGGTTGGACTCCTTCGCAGTGCGGTCCGAAGTTCATCAGCGATGCGGGTGAGGAATCGCACAAGTTCATGACTTACAGAAAGCAGCTTGCAAACAACCAGCTGGAGAGAATTGAAATCGATTCGAACGTGAAGTTGATGTTCGTAACGATGTCCGCAGATGGTGTGAACTGCGCTGACTTTACTCTTGACAAGTGCGAGCATCCGGATCGCAAGCAATGCAAGGTCATCAAGGGAGAGTGTGTTGACGACTGGTGCCCGAAAACGTTTCAGGGTCCAATTCAGAGTGGAGGAGGAGGCGGTTGCATTCCTCCGTGCGGCAGGGGAGGATGCAACAACTGTGCTCTCAAGGAGGCTGCCTTTCAGTAGGAGGGTATTTGAGGTGTTCTACTGACTAAATGTTTTTCAAACACCTGCAATGAATCATCACTTTGTATAAAGTACTTCTTCAGTGTTTTGTGTGTCGTGTCGGTCAGTAAATAGTGGTCTTCATTTAGTGTTTTGTCTTCTTTCCAAATAATAATTATTTTACATACTTATTGAGCTATGAACTATCCCAAAGCTACTCATCAATAAAAAAAAAAAAAAAACGAAACGAGTTAGTTGTTCTTGAAATTATTCATCAGCTGCTTCTTGGAGTAGTTGTGCAGTTCATCCAGCCAGTCAAAGCTTCCTTTCAACGAACTGCTGAGGGGGAGAGAAGGTATTTCCTTTTTATCATTTTGAGAATCATTTGGAAATAGTTTTCTGGCATGATGGAATTGCGGGAAGGTGTTGGGTTGGGTTGGGTTGAGTTGGTGATTTATCTACTTGGCGCTTGTCAACTACCAATCATGAAAAGTCTTCATTTTGGTAGTTGACCTGCAGCAAACCTGTTGGCATGTGAATATCTCTCACTAACCTTCTGTCTGTGGTTTTTATTTTTCATTTGTTCTCCATCTGCTCTGTCTCTCTATTCATCCACCAATCAAGTTCTTGCAGGTAGCTGTGCTGGTCGTTTCATCTTCCCCCCTTTTGCGCTGGCGCTCCTAACTAATTAAAGAACTTGTTTTGTACACGGTGAAGGAATTGGTTGTTGTGTTGTCCTTGTGAGTTTATGTAGAGTTGTGTGTATATGCAGCAATACCTTTTCATGCAAGAATCCTTCTAACACTCGACAACTAACAACCTTTCTGTTGAATGAAGCAGAGCTGGTTGTTTTATCTTTTTATATTTTTTCAATCCGGTTATCGTCACTACGTGGTTTATTCATGTACTCGATGCTGAGCTTGGTTCAGCAAACACAACATCTGGCAATCCTTTTCTCGTTGTGAAGAACAATAAAATATCTTTCCTCCTGCTATAGTTAGTTTTTTTTTCTTGTCCTTTTGTTTTTTTATTTTTTGTCCGTTTTTAGTATTTAAAAAAAAAAAAAAAAAAAAACTTCTTCCGTTTTCTTCTATTTTTAGCTTCCATCGATATAAGGTGCTAGTGCCAGGACACGATTTGGAGTTCAGGATTAGGATCTGATGATATAATTGAAGTGTCACTTTTGAGTATTTTTGTTGATTCCTCCGTTCTTTTATTTTCTTTTGGAGAACTTTCCTTTTTTTTGGGATCTGAAGATGTCAGTTCTGTCGTTCTGGATTGAATTCACCTGCTGGCAAGAAACTTCTGTTGCCAAGTGATCGAGATAAATGTCATTAGTAGAGAGCAGTGATTTATCTTTCTAAACCATGAACAATGAGGTATATAATTTACATCCTCAAGGGTCAGAATGGATTCTTCTCATGCATACAAAAATAATGAACGGCGGACTTGCATCTCTCGGTATGAAAGTGAACACCCCGATGGCAAGTTTCCCCTCCTTTTTTTCTATCGTATAAAAGTGACCATAATGATTAATTAATCGCACTGGTTTCGCCGTAAGGTTATCATGATATCGTTATATATATATATATTGTGTCACTCACTTTGTTTTATTTGTCTCCTAACTAATACCTCTCCTCCCACAACTCCCTTATTTTATGCAAAGGAGGAACGTGATGGATGTCTCGATTAGTTATTCTAAATCTTGTCCCCTCTGGTCTTCCTCTGCTCTGTTCCTCTCCCGTCTCAAATATGATCCTGAGATCGTCGGCCGCACCTTTTTCATAGCAACCTGCCTTTCCTCCCGTGATTGCTGTCATGGGATCCAAAATAATTAAATACTTAACGTTGCTTGGATTTTGTTGTGCTTCGGTTTGACATCTCAGTTGAAACAGTGATTTGGTTTTTTCTTAAGTTGTCGAAAGGCAACCCCCTCTCAACAAACAATTGCACTGGTAGAGTTGTCGGTCTGCTTTTTTTCCCCTCACGCCTTCATTCTCAAAACAGGTTTTGCTTTGAAACCCCTTTTTGTGCGGAAAAAAAAAAAAAAAAAAAAAACAAACATGAAGGCCATCGCTACCCTGATCACGGCGGTCGTCGCAGCTGCCCAAGCCCAAGACTCGCCTGCCCTGCAGGCAGCCCTGAGCAAGTACCCGACGGACGTCTGTTGGTGCGTGTTCGGGACGCCGGACACGAGCAGCGCGGCGACGGTGAGCAGCGGAACGTTGATCCCTCTCGGGGGAGGGCAAGTGGCCAACTACATGCCTGGGTGGATCGACCCGGAGACTGCTGGTTCGAGGTTCTTCCACATCCCCGAGTCGCAACTCCTGAACGCCGCCTACATCCCGCCATGGAACATCGCGTCGGGTTCGTTCATGAGGTTCTGGTGCGCGGACCACCCGTCGGTGAAGAAGTGCGACATCTACATCAACATCTACAAGTGCAACGGATGCGAGGCCGGGCTGAACGCGGACTTCAGGAACTACCTGGTGACCCAGGGTTGGACTCCTTCGCAGTGCGGGCCGAAGTTCATCAGCGACGCGGGGGAGGACAAGCACAAGTTCATGTCGTTCAGGAAGCAGGTTCCGAGGAACCACCTCGAGAGAGTGGACATCGATTCGAACGTGAGGCTGATGTTCGCGTCGTTGAGCAGCGAGGGCGTGGACTGCTCGGGTTTCTCGCTTGCGAAGTGCGAGACCTCGGGATACGACCAGTGCAGAGTCATCAACGGAGAGTGCGTCGACGACTGGTGCCCGAGGATGCTCCAGGGACCTTGCCTTCCTCCGTGCGGCAGCGGGGGATGCACCAACTGTGCCCTGTCGGAGGCGGCCTTCCAGTCTGGTGGGGAGATTCCCTTCTAAGAAAGCACGAAATTGGAGAGAATCGTAGCGGGTTGCCGCGTATCCCAATTTCAATAATTTTCGTGTTGAGGAACTTTTCTTGTGGTTAATTGTCTTCTGCTCGAAACAACTGAAGTGTTCGTTGGTGAAATCCTTTCCTGCGGTGCATCTTGTGAAATCCTTGCTCTTATCTGCTCTGCTCTGCTCTGCTATGTCGATTGCGTTACTGGCTCTTCATTAGCCTCCATTGGTCTCTGTATGAAGGGAACTGAAATTGTTCCGTCCCTTTGTTAGATTCTTGTTGGAGGTTCTTTCTCGCTGTTTCAGAATAATTGTTCACTGTTATTTACCCGTAGTAAGGCTCCGAGTTGCTTTTTTCCACACGGCGCGCTGGGAAACGAAAAGAAAAGAAAAGAAAAGAAAAGAAAAAAAGAATTAAGCTGGCGAACCAAGGAAGAAAGCAACGCCTCACCTCAGTTTTGGCATCTCTTTTTTTGTCGAACGCGATGCGATGTCTTCTCTGCATGTGGGACGGAAGTCTTTTCTTGTTGAAAAAAGAAAAAAAAAAAATGAAGGTCGGAGAGTCGTTTTTCTTGCCGTCAATCAGGCTTTCCTGTTTTTTTTTTTTTTTTTTTTTGAACTTGCTTTTCCCCCCTCTCTCTCTCGCCTTTTTCAGATACACACACCTCCCTCTCTCTCTCTCTCTCTCCCTCTCTCTTCTTCGGGCACCGCACGCTGCACGTCACGGGTGTTCCGCATTTGCATCGAGCAATGTAACCATAATTATTCTGGATTATTATTAGTCCTGTCTGGTTGAGTTGTCGGTCTGCTTTTTTTCCCTCACGCCTTCATTCTCAAAACAGGTTTTGCTTTGAAACCCCTTTTTGTGCGAAAAAAAAAAAAAAAAGAAAAAACAAACATGAAGGCCATCGCTACCCTGATCACGGCGGTCGTCGCAGCTGCCCAAGCCCAAGACTCGCCTGCCCTGCAGGCAGCCCTGAGCAAGTACCCGACGGACGTCTGTTGGTGCGTGTTCGGGACACCGGACACGAGCAGCGCGGCGACGGTGAGCAGCGGAACGTTGATCCCTCTCGGGGGAGGGCAAGTGGCCAACTACATGCCTGGGTGGATCGACCCGGAGACTGCTGGTTCGAGGTTCTTCCACATCCCCGAGTCGCAACTCCTGAACGCCGCCTACATCCCGCCATGGAACATCGCGTCGGGTTCGTTCATGAGGTTCTGGTGCGCGGACCACCCGTCGGTGAAGAAGTGTGACATCTACATCAACATCTACAAGTGCAACGGATGCGAGGCCGGGCTGAACGCGGACTTCAGGGACTACCTGGTGACCCAGGGTTGGACTCCTTCGCAGTGCGGGCCGAAGTTCATCAGCGACGCGGGGGAGGACAAGCACAAGTTCATGTCGTTCAGGAAGCAGGTTCCGAGGAACCACCTCGAGAGAGTGGACATCGATTCGAACGTGAGGCTGATGTTCGCGTCGTTGAGCAGCGAGGGCGTGGACTGCTCGGGTTTCTCGCTTGCGAAGTGCGAGACCTCGGGATACGACCAGTGCAGAGTCATCAACGGAGAGTGCGTCGACGACTGGTGTCCGAGGATGCTCCAGGGACCTTGCCTTCCTCCGTGCGGCAGCGGGGGATGCACCAACTGTGCCCTGTCGGAGGCGGCCTTCCAGTCTGGTGGGGAGATTCCCTTCTAAGAAAGCACGAAATTGGAGAGAATCGTAGCGGGTTGCCGCGTATCCCAATTTCAATAATTTTCGTGTTGAGGAACTTTTCTTGTGGTTAATTGTCTTCTGCTCGAAACAACTGAAGTGTTCGTTGGTGAAATCCTTTCCTGCGGTGCATCTTGTGAAATCCTTGCTCTTATCTGCTCTGCTCTGCTCTGCTATGTCGATTGCGTTACTGGCTCTTCATTAGCCTCCATCGGTCTCTGTATGAAGGGAACTGAAATTGTTCCGTCCCTTTGTTAGATTCTTGTTGGAGGTTCTTTCTCGCTGTTTCAGAATAATTATTCACTGTTATTTACCCGTAGTAAGGCTCCGAGTTGCTTTTTTCCACACGGCGCGCTGGGAAACGAAACGAAAAGAAAAGAAAAGAAGAATTAAGCTGGCGAACCAAGGAAGAAAGCAACGCCTCACCTCAGTTTTGGCATCTCTTTTTTTGTCGAACGCGATGCGATGTCTTCTCTGCGTGTGGGACGGAAGTCTTTTCTTGTTTGAAAAAAGAAAAAAAAAAATGAAGGTCGGGGAGTCGTTGTTCTTGCCGTCAATCAGGCTTTCCTGTTTATTCTTTTTTTTTTGAACTTGCTTTTCCCCCCTCTCTCTCTCTCGCCTTTTTCAGATACACACACCTCCCTCTCTCTCTCTCTCTCTCTCCCTCTCTCTTCTTCGGGCACGGGTGTTCCGCACGTCACGGGTGTTCCGCATTTGCATCGAGCAATGTAACCATAAATATTCTGGATTATTATTAGTCCTGTCTGGTTGAGTTGTCGGTCTGCTTTTTTTCCCCTCACGCCTTCATTCTCAAAACAGGATTTGCTCTATAACGTGTATCCTATGAATGAGGTAGTTGTGTGCGATGAAACTTAGTTAAAGAAGAGATTGGTTTTTTTTGAAAACTTCGCATTTTTGGAGAAGTATTATTTCTGTTTACAGCCGTATGTAGTTGTGGAGTTAGAATATGCAGAGCAGCGACAAGCAGATTATAAATTGTTTAAACCTGCCAAAGGTTTTGGGACAAGCTCATGGAACTTCTATTCACATTCAGTTTGATGAAGATGCGATTGAAGAATTGAATAATGTTGTAAGCGAGTGTTTGGAGAGTATTCTCGCAGTCAGTTGTAAATTAGGTTCACTCAGAGATAGTAAAGTATTGCATGCGAAGGATGTTTCACTTGCTTTAAAAAGTATATTTGGTATTGTTATTAATCATCCGGAAGAAAGAGAAGTTTCATCAAAGAAACAACCTAAACAACCAGCACCTGAGTTAAACATTAAAAGTGAAAATGATAAGAGACAATCACCTGATCCTGCATCACCTGTGCCTGAAAACCAACAACCGGTAGTTAAGAAGCGAAGATTGCGGCTAATTAAAAAGAGCCAACTTGGTACCTGAAAATAATAAATGAAAACTGTCTCAGTTTTTTTTGTGATTATGTGGACACCCGAAGTCCTGCTGATGAGTTTATTATTTTAAAAAAAAAAAAAATCATCTTTGTCAACTGTACCATTTTTAAATTTTTTTTTTTTCCCACACAGAAAAGAAATGTTTCGCAGAGCCTCACCAGTACTAGCATCGTGGATAACACCACTGACTGGTAATGAATTGCATTGCTTAGAATTGAAGGGAATAAAAGGAGGTTCTTTAGCTTTTGGTAACTCGGTCCGTTCGTTGGGAGTCCTGAGAGGATTGGTGTCATTTGTATCGGCAGGCGCTGGTGGTAGAAACTCTCAAATTCAAGCTCTTATAAAAAACGGAAGACAAACAGCATACGACAGAATGCTATCAGAAGCGGAGAGAAATAAAAATGACGGTATAGTCGGTGTGTCTACCAGCATCGGTCCAATTGGAGGAATGGTGGAATTCAACTCTTACGGTTCTGGAGTTACGATTTCAAAGAAACAAACTGACGAAAACAAATCAATATTCTCAACCACATGTTCTGGAGAACAGTACTACTGTCTTAAAGAGTCAGGTTTTGAACCAAAAAAAGTTGTTTTTGGCAACGAAGCTTTCAGCAGTGGAGTTTCCGGAATGATTTCTGGAACACTTCGAACCGCATTGTTTTCAGGAGAGGTTTCTAGTTATTCAAAAATATTTAATAATGCTCGTAGTAAAGCACTTGCTGACCTACGAGTAGATGCCTTTAACAAAGGTTGTAATTTCGTGTCTGGTGTGAGAATGCAGAGTGTGAGACTCCCATTTGTTCAGGAGGTTACCTTTTATGGAACAGGTTGTCATCATCCGAGTTTAGGAACACCTGCCACTCCTGAAGATGTATTAACATCTGCCTTACATGAAGAAGAGTTATGGTCATTGATATCGGTAGGTAGACGACCACTGCAAGTCCTAACGGGCTGCAGTGTTCACAACCTCGGAGTAGGAAAAGCTCTCACTGGTGCTCTCCAACAAGCAAAAGGAGGTGAAACATCTCGCTACACTGAACTCACATCAAAAGCAAGAGAAACAGTAATGAAACAATTAAAACAACAGGCGGATGCTGTCAAAGCTGACGAAGTAATTTCTGTTCGGATTTCTATTGAAGAGATAAGACCAGGTGTGTTACTTTATAATGTAATCTTTTTACGTCTTTTTCTTTCTAGTCATCAAACAACAAAATAGGACTGGTTGAGTTCTTTGCTTATGGAACAGCAGTAAAACAAGATTCTAAACTTTCAAATCCAAGTCAGATGCTACCCACAGTTGTTGCTCTTGGAAAGAGAAAAGACTTTCACCGTCAGGAGAATCTGAGTCGCCCGAGAGCACTGGGAAGTACTTCAATGACGGGTCACAGTGAACTCAGTAGTCAACAAAGCAATTTCATATCGTCTGCTGGATCATATTTCAAGACCTTCTTCTTAACATTCAAGAGGCTATTCGTAACAATCGTTTCTACCTTTTTCTACTTGCTGTCCAGACTACTTCCGTTTTTAAATAATTTTGCTTCAAAGAAAATGAAGTAAATCTGTTTACACGTAATTTTTTTTTTTTTTTTTTTTTTCAGATTAGTAAGCCTGTAAAGAATTGAAAGATATTTGTTTTCGATAGAACAATGATTCTCTTGAGGTAGCTAAATGCCTTGTCTTCTAATTAAAGACGTGCACAGCACGGCATAGCTTGGCATTCTGCTATGTCGCAAATTAACAACGGCATCCAAATCTTCTCATTTTGGAAAGAATTCTTGATGGAGTCCTTAACGCTGATTTCTAACTTAAAAAAAAAAAACTTGTTTTTTTATTATTATTTTAAATGAAATATTTTAGATTACGCATTCGGAAGAAAGAAAAGAACAAAAAAAAAAAAAAGAAAGGCAGAAAATAAAAAGGAGGAAAAGGAAAGAAAATTACCAACTACTACTCTTAAGTCCCTTTCTTATATTTCCTACTAGATAATAATATCAACATTATGTCATGTGTATGTATGCTGGGATTGGGCAAGATGGGTGGTGCCATGGCTCGCAGAATGGGAGAGAAAGGACACAAAGTTGTGTTATGGAACAGAACACAATCAAAAGCTGATTCCATAGCAGAGGAATTCCCAAATTGTATTGCGAAGGAAACAGTTAAGGAAGCAATAAATACCAACAAAGAAGCTTTGATAATAATGGTGATGACAACAATGGAAGCTACATCAGCTATCCTAGACTCAATACAATCTGACCTGCAGGGACGTGTTGTTGTCAATTTGGCATCTGGGAATCCAGACCAAGGGAGAAAGATTGCCAAGCAGTTGGAAGGTTTCGGTGTTGGAGGGTATCTTGATGGGGCTTACTCTGGTCCTCCTGCAAAGGCACGTGCTGGTGCTGGAACTTTGTTCTTATCCGCATCTCAGAAATCACTATTCGATTCTCATACTTCTCTATTATCTGAATTAGGTGAAAACATCTGGTCTGGTGATATCGGAGCCAGCCGTGCCCTCGACTACGCCGTCGTTGACTTAGTCCTCGCCAACCTGATGTGTTATTCATCAGCTTTATCAATGATGGATAAAGAGGGAGTTGATCAAAAAGTATTCTTTGAATGTGCTGCCAAAAGACTGACATCAGTACCAGCTATGTTAGAATCATCTTTCAATAGAATGCAAGAGAGAAGTGATGAGTCCTACAGTACTAATCCAGTAGCTACTTTAGGAACTTGGCGTAACTTTGTTTCTTCAAGATTAGAATACATGAATAACAATAACATGTCTACTGCGATACCTGACTTCAACGTCTCAGTCATTGACATGACCATCGCTAACGGTGGGAGTCCAGACGATGATGTAACGCGCATTCAAGAAGTTACTCGTTACACGAAACCAGAATAAGATTATTATGGTTTCTTCATTTTATTTCACTTTTTTTCTTTTTTTTTGACCGTAATTAATGTCCTTATCTGTAATTGTGATCGTGCTTGGTCTTCTACCATGGCATCGAGCGTGCATCTCTGCATCCGTGTCTTCTTGTTGTTCGTTTTTGATTTGTCGTCTTTTTGTTTTTGTGATCTTGCGTTGTCCCTCATACCATCGCATCGAGTGTGTTTGTTGCAACTTTTTTTGTTGTTTTTTGAGAAGTATTGTTCCGCACTTGTTTTATTTTTTGGATACTTCATACTGGTATGAATTAAGGAGTTCAACTGATCGAAGAAGAAGAAAAAAAAACACTTTTGGTGGTCAGTTTGAAAGAGTGCAAACACTGCGGCATTCGCGATCGATATTTTGCATCTATTTTGTTGAAACCGTTTAGAAGGAGGTGGTACATGATTCTTTTTTCAATGATAAAACAAAATAGTTATTATTAATTAATTATTATTACAGCAATGTGATGACTGACAGATGGAGTCTCCGTCACCTCGTAAAGTAAACTCAGGGAGATGGGTTCCTCCTCCGATTCCTAACGCGCTCGTATCTCCGGAACCACCTGCAAGAAGATCCGAAACTCCTAAGAGCTTGAAAAGGAAAACCACTCCCAGTGTTGCAGCTGATGTTGATGCTTTGCGACAGCAGCTTGCAGAGTGGAAACTGCTGGTCGAGAAGGAAGTAACTGCCAGACAACGCAAGGATAAAGACCTTACTAAAGTTAAGAAACGGTTATTGATACTTGAATCTAATATCTTAGAGAAAGATAAGGAAATAGTTCGACTCGATAAAGTATCACGCGGGGTGAGTGACTATGAATTCACACAGGTACTTATCTTTTATTTGTTTGTTTTTCATCGAAAAGTATAATCTTATCAACGTCATCAAACAAACAGCTTCAACAACAACTTGAGACAATCACTAGAGAAAAAGACACAGAAATTATTGCAATGCAATCAAATCACGAGAAGCAGGTTGCATCACTACTACAGCAAGTGATGGATACGGAAGTGTCACTTATTAGATGTAGAGGAGAATTAACTACATCGACATTCACAGAGAGAGATGAAGCAATTGCTGTGTGTCGTGAGAATGATAAGCTTTCACAAGAAATAATTGAAAAGAATTCAGAAATTGAAATACTACAACAACAGCTGACAATTAAACACAATCTCAATACTCCTGAAACTGAAGAACTACCTGGGGAGGAATATCCACCGTCAGATAGTCCGTTTCCGATTGTGGTACAGCAACATGAGACTCACACACCCATTCCAATTCAGTTACTTCAAAATGAAATAACTGAAAACCATCAAAATAACAATTCGATAAAATGTCAAATCAACTCATCACTTTGTGATCTGCAATTACTTACAAATAGAGCTGAAGATGAAAATATAAACAAGTCGTCAGCCAACACACTTCACAACACATCTACTGAACAGACGTCGTTGGTGTTATCATTGCAGAGTCAAGTAGACGATTTAAAGCAACAGTTACGTGTTAAGAAGTCAAACGATACGAATGTTACTCTCAATAATAATTATAAACAACTTCAAATGGAAAGAGATCAAAACAATATCGAGATAACTTCCTTACGTAGTAAACTTCAGACTGTTTTGGATAAAATTGATGAAGACGTTAATGAATGCGGTAGTACAGCTCCTCAGAGTGAAAATGCAAAACAGAAATCAACTTTACAAAAGGCTACTAAAATATTAAGTGAACAGCTAGAAGACAGAGATGAAACCATTCGATTGTTAACAATTGAAGTTAGGGATCTGAAATCTGTGAAGACAACATCACTTGATACCAATGATGATGTTACCTTCCTCAGCGAGCGTAGAATCAGAGACGCTCAGGCAATGGAAAGCGAGCAACGCTACAAAGAAGAATTAGTCTCTCTCCGTGATCAAACATTCGCTCTTCGCAGTGAAGTTGAATTCCTTCGAAGACAGCAAGATGACAATAACAAACCTGTTGTTAAGTCGAGCAGCCCATCAATATCACCTTTACAAGTTGCTTCACTTCACAAGCAACTCGCTGATCTTAAATCTGAGAATACGTCACTCGAGGAATCTTTAAATAATAAAAACAATCAAATAAAACAACTCGAGTCGTTGAATGTAATAAAACAACACGAATGGGATGACAAGATATCTTCTCTTGAAGAACAACAACAACACAAAGATAAATTAGTAAACGATTTAAAATCTGATTTAGTTGCGAACACTATTCAAAGTGAGGAACAGGCTTCACAACTACTGACAACAAACATTTCGAATGATGCAGAGATTAGTTCGTTGCAATTGAAAATTTCTCGTTTAACATCACAACTGTCAACGCAACCGACTGGAAATAATACTGAGAAAGTACGTCAACTTCAGCACGATTTACAATCAGCTAATAAAATAATTAACCAACAGTCTGTCTCTCTTATGGTTGAAAGACAATTAGTAAAAGCAAAAGACGCTGAGCTATCCAAATTTAAAGAATTGTAAACAGCCAACATTTAATTAAACTATTACCTTTTTCCTTCACTATCTTTAATCATTGTATCTGTATTGTTTACGTCCTTAATGTTGAACGTGAAACTTTGTTCTTTTTAAAAGTAAATAAACATACATTTCATTCAGTTAAGGTAAATGTATCGAACTCAAAGGAACAACAAATCTCTCGGACAATGTGCTCGTTTAATGAAATCCATTTTTAGTAATCTAATAATCTAACAGGAAGGGAAAACGGTGAGGGTGGGTGGGGGTTGAAATAAAAATGCGAAATCACCAAAAGAAAGGGGGCAGGAAAACGTGGCTGTTGGTACTTTTTGCGGGTGCTTTAGTTCTAAGTTTAGCTCCATTAATGGTCCTTAAAGGAGGTAAGAGGGGAGACCACTTGCGAGAGATGGAAAGGGAGAGTCGAAGGGCAAAGTTACCGGATGTCATGAAACCGTTGCCAGTGGTGCGGAAAGTATTGGCACCAACGCCAACACAAACTCCAGCACCAACACCAACACAAACACCAACACAAACACCAACACAAACACCAAAGCTTACGAAGTTTATACCCAATCACACGAAACAAACATTTACGGCTCTACCAACAAACGCGACAGCAGCTACGTCGACACCAAAACCAACAACTTCAGCACCGATGACAAAGTCAGCTGCACACGCCAATGTTACGACGAAACCACATGATCCTCGAAATCAAAGTAAAGCACCTCATCTAAAAAGGAAAGTTGTAAATTCGGAACTCAATGACACCACCGTCAAGCATGAGAAGGGTGTCATTCCTGGGAGCGTTCCTCCACCTCCTCCGGGGAAAGTGTTATCGCAATCGACACTTTTTGATGATTCGAATGGAATTAATAAAGAGGTCGACATTTGGTGTAATTTAGTTCACAGAAATAGAAGTCATTTTCCTTGTCTTGCTGAAGTGTCAAAGACTGGATTACTACAACCTAAAGTAATTCATGGAACTACTGAACTACTGTCGTTAACAGAGCCACATGACTTCTATAGAAGGTCAGGTAACATTTCAATAAAGTGTAAAACAGCTGTAGATAAAGGTAAATATGAAGTAATGGAACCCACTTCTATGATTGTAAGTGAGATGGATATAATATTAGGAACATTTGATACCTCATTTAGGATAACGGATCCAAACAGTTGTTTTCAATATCTTCATAGGGGAGGCACAGCCGACTACTACGTTACTGCTTACAACAGAAAGATGGCTCAGCAAGACTCTACACCTAACACTTGTGAGTATCAACTTAAATATATGATCCAAAATAGCTTTGGACCACCAGATCATCCCGACCTTGATAGTTTTGTATTAGAAGAAGCATCGACATTACATAAAAAGAGATTGCATATTCAGATTAAAAGAAGATCTGGGTTTCAAATTAAATCTGACGTAGTGGTACCTGTAGAGGTTCCTTACCAGCTTCCTATTGCGTGTGTTTCTATTTCAGGGGCGAGGGTTGCAATCCATCCCCCGTATTGGAATGCCTCTGTGTTAACAATTGTTCCGCTTACTGAACCAGTTGTGGGTATTTCAGGTGGTATTGTGAAAGGAGCGTTGGCTACGACGATGTTGATCGATGGCGGAATTTCTGGGAGTTTTGTATTGCCTCGGAAGTTTAATGAAATCTCAAGTTGGGTCTCATTTAGGAACCCCGAAATGGTCGTAAAGGATGTTTTATCGAATGTATTTGGACGTCCTTCAACAGGTGACGACGAAGTATACGTCGAAGAGTTTTATACGAATGTAATAACCTTTACACTTGCTCCTAGAAATCATTCTTCATTAGTTACATCTGATTCTCACAACGTGACATTCACACCACTTAAAGTAATGACTATCTCTGGAAGTGAAGTTAGTCTTCCATTTCACTCACCTGAAATCACTATTCACAGCTCTGTTGAGCCGCACATATCCATGCGTCAGGCTGGTTCTTCTGAACCGGCAGAAGCAAGTTTAATCGTCGATGATGACACTGAGAAGTTAAATATTGAAATCACATTCCACAATGGAATATTCTTAAACCTGATAACGGGTGTGGACTCAGTGACTTCAATTATCCAACAACACCTTGAAATGTTGTTACTACCGGAATTCAACTCTGTTGAAATTTCAATCACGGATAAAGCAATGGTTAGAGTTGTCGCAAAGAAACAGTTTTATAATGAACCAATTAACGGACATTTAGTAAAAATTATAACTATTCCGTGTAGGGTGTTGTGTATTGTTGATAAAAAAATGAGAATTGACGAAGTCGCAAAACCAGAATTGCAATTTGTCAGCTACAGCGAAAATGCCAAAAATATTTCTGTTGGTGATGCTGTGGAAGTTACTCCGAATATATTATTGTTGAGAAAGAAAACGATTATTTTTGATCATGTTGTTGTTGGAGGTGGGGTTTCAGGACTTAACGGCATGGGACGCATACTTGAGAAGCGCAATAAAACCCAACTTCACAACATCCTCTGGCTAGACAGACCATCAGCCGGTATTTCTAAGTCGTTTCAAATGGGTAGAATGAACCAATACAAAACCGTTTTAAGTACTCAAAATTGCATTCAATTTACTAATTTTTTTAGAGCATTCAGAAACTATTCGTCTGTACTAGACAGACATAATCAGTCGTTAGTTATTTTAAAACACGCTGCCGAAGACATTCACTGCGTTCTTAACACGTTTGTTGAACCGATGTTAGAAATAACTCGTTTCTTGCAGAGTAATGTCGTTTCCGTATCTGGAGGGCTTACCGGATTTAAAAAAATATATCACGAAGGTGTTAAGGATCGGAATTCTACTTATGATTTCACGTGGGAGATAACTATTGGTGAGTCGCATCTGTCTGAATATCGTGTATTGATATCTGGGAATTTAATACTTGCTTTAGGAGGAGTGATGAAACCAATGCAAGAATTATCCAACACGGTCCCAACAATTCCTTTGATGAGTTCGTTGAATCCCGTCATACTTAAAAATTCAATTAAAAAATTTAAACCAGAGAAGGGCAAGCCTCCTATTGCCGCGGCTGTATTAGGATCTGGTCCAACTGCTTTTATTGTTAAATATAATTTAGCAAGGATGCCATGGATAAGTAAAATCTATCAAATAGTTAAGGTTGGGCAAACGCAAGGGAGATTTGTGCAGACTCCGGTTTACAGGTGGGATGGAACCGAAGCAGAAGTTGAAAAAGTTGTATTCAACCTAATGAATAATATCAGCATCAACTCTATGGTTACAGAGATGAAAGATCTTGTATCATTTTCAATACAGGCTATAGGATGGAGGGAGCCTTCTGATTTTAAAACTGACGGGTTATACATTCCAAACATCGGTACGGTAATCGCTGGTCCAAAAATCATCAACATTGGAAGCAAGAAACGAGTGGCTGCTAAGGGTCGAGAGGGTCGTTACGGCGTTACGGTAGTAAATGTGCTACTGCGTGAAACAATTGACCCGTATAATTGTACTTCGAATACTTGTTTTAAAAATAATTATCCAATCCCACCTGATAGTGTTCTGCGATCAAAGATTTAATTTTTTTTTCCTGAAAAAAAAAAAAAAAAAAAAAAACGAGATATTCAAATTTATGTTATTGCGACCTACACAATGTTGTGAATGAGAATTAATTTGTTTGTTGATTTTTATCAATTTTTTTTTTTGAACGTTTGAGTGGGTTGTTTTTGCTCCTTTGAGTAGTGAGTAATTTTAAAAAAGAGGAGGGATTTTTGTTTTTCTTCCCCATTTGTCCATCTTTGTAGTTTGTATCTAAAATATGTTGTAGTTATATCCTCTCTTTAAAAAAAGGGTAACAAAAAAAAAAAAAAAACGACGAGGATTATTATTTGACTGGTTTCTGGTCACCGTTGTTAATTATGTTATTTGAAAAAAAAAAAATTAACTAAAATCATCGTTAGCGATTTGAATTTCTCAGTTACAGATGACCTGTTTTGTTGTTTATGTCAGCTGTTCGTTGCTGCCTACTTACAATTCACTTCACACGTTGCGTCTTTTTCAATTGTTTCGCAGCGGTATTCTCTCAGAAGGAAAAAAAAAAAAAATAAATAAAGAACCGTTCGTTCACTTCACTTCAATTTTTTTTTTTTTTTTTTTTTTTTTGGTTTTGTTTTGGCTGTGTTATTTTTTTTTTCTCATTCACTATTTGCCTGGTAGCAAAACATTAAAGAGAACTTTATGTAATTTAGTTTTAATTATTAGATTTAATTCCCAAACAGGCATCCCTCTCATGACCAGTTCACTGTATTTGCCTTAACCAAAATATCAATCCGATCCGTGGTACCCCTACCCAGAACTCTTTGAGTGTCTACCTAACCGACACTCAGTGGTCTGATGGACCGAAGTAAGATTGTTTTTAATCTTAGCCCTGAAACCAACTTGTTTGTTGTCCTACGAAATTTTGCCTTTTTTTTTTTTTTTGATTGAACTGATAATTATTAATACTAGCTAAGCATCATTCATATTACTCTAAAACAGGTATCCTACTCGTTGTTATGTTTAATGACTTCTAAAAACAACAACACAACTGATTCCATCAAAAGACTTAAATCAGACCCAAACAGTGACAGCTGGCTATGCAAATGCGGAGCAGTAACAACAACTAACGCGGTGTGCAGAGTCAAGAAATGTCAACTTGGAAGGAGACGAAGCACAGAGTTGAATGATAAAATAAAAAATAAGATAACTGAAAGTAAAGAAAAAGGTAGGCTGACAGCTATTGAATTCTATGCAGGGATTGGTGGAATGCATCAAGCTATGATCAAATCAGAAAGTCGTATTGACGTATTAGCTGCCTACGATATAAACGAATCAGCGGTGTTGAGCTATGCTAACAATTTCGTTTCTTCGGTGTTCACGTTGGACTTGTTGAAAATGACATCTTCAGAATTAAATTACTTCGAAGCAGACCTTTGGACTATGTCCCCACCTTGTCAACCATACACACGTCAAGGAGCCCGAGCAGGAGACAAAGACAATCGCTCGAATAGTTTTTTTACGATAATGAATTTGATTCCAACTCTAAATAAAAAACCGAAATCAATCTTGATAGAGAACGTTCTCGGTTTTGAGACTTCCAAAACGCATTCATACCTGACAGAGCTACTTACAAGTCAGGGATATCATATTCAAACACATTTAATAAATTCACATCAGTTAGGAATACCAAATTCAAGACCTCGAGTTTATATCATCGCTGAACTTACTGCAATTGAAAGAAAATTTATAGCACCGAAAGAAGAGTCTGTTCCGATTGGAATATTTTTAAAAGATGTGTTGCATGAAGGTGATGATAGTGAACTGTTAGTATCAAAAGAAAAATTATTGAAAGGTTTAATTCATTTTGACGTATGTACCCTAGACAGTCTTCGAAGTGGATGTTTTACAAAGTCATACTTCAGGCATGCGAAGGGTTCTGGTTCTGTCCTCATTCAAAACGGTACGCTTAGTTCCTTTATCGAAGCTCGTGATACTTTTCGTGAGGGAAGAACATCTTCGGATTTTGTTTCAAAATTCAAAATTAGACATTTCTCTCCCACAGAGGTTCAAACCCTTCTCGGATTTCCTGAAAACTTTAAATTCCCAGAAAGCCTAACAAACGGACAGCAATACAAGTTACTCGGCAACAGTCTATCTGTAGACGTAGTAGCTTGCTTAATATCATACTTACAAGAAGGGCTGCTTTCAGTAGGTAATTAATATCTCGCATGTCATCATAAGCTACTTGTTGTGTTAATTATGTATTTCTCTTTGATTCAGTTTAATAATATGATGTTGTTGGTTGTTTGTATAGCTGAAGGTGTTGTTGTTTAAAATTAATTACTTCCCATCCGTCAGCTATCTATTTTTCACAATGGCCTACGAAGGAGCTATCGGTATTGATTTGGGAACCACCTACTCCTGTGTTGGAGTGTGGCAGAACGAGCGTGTTGAGATCATTGCCAACGATCAAGGAAACCGTACCACCCCTTCCTATGTCGCATTCAACGACAGCGAGCGTTTGATCGGAGACGCCGCCAAGAACCAGGTTGCCATGAACCCAACCAACACCGTCTTCGACGCGAAGAGATTGATCGGTCGTAAGGTGACTGACTCATCAGTTCAGTCAGACATGAAGCATTGGCCGTTCAAGGTCACTTCAAAGGCTGACCAGAAGCCGCTTCTTGAGGTTCAGTACCTCGGAGAGACCAAGCAGTTCATGCCTGAGGAAGTATCAGCCATGATCCTTGTGAAGATGAAGGAGATCGCTGAGTCATTCCTTGGAAAGGACATCAAGAAGTCTGTCGTAACTGTTCCTGCTTACTTCAACGACTCCCAGAGACAGGCTACCAAGGATGCCGGTACCATCTCAGGAATGGAAGTTTTGAGAATCATCAACGAGCCAACCGCTGCCGCCATCGCGTACGGTCTGGACAAGACTGAGGAGGCTGAGAAGAACATCCTCATCTTCGATTTGGGAGGTGGTACTTTTGACGTCACCTTGTTGACCATCGACGGAGGAATCTTCGAGGTGAAGGCGACCGCCGGAGACACTCATTTGGGAGGAGAGGACTTTGACAACAGAATGGTTAACCACTTCGTTGAGGAGTTCAAGAGAAAGAACAAGAAGGACCTTACCCAGAACCAGCGTGCTCTCCGTAGATTGAGAACCGCCTGTGAGAGAGCCAAGAGAGCTTTGTCCTCGGCTGCCCAGACCTCGATCGAGATCGACTCCCTGTTCGAAGGTATCGACTTCTACACCTCGATCACCCGTGCCAGATTCGAGGAATTGTGTGCCGACCTCTTCCGTTCATGTTTGAGACCTGTTGAGCAGGTTCTCGGAGACGCCAAGATGGACAAGAGATCGATCCACGAGGTCGTCCTTGTTGGAGGATCCACCAGAATTCCAAAGATCCAGTCGATGGTGAGCGACTTCTTCGGAGGAAAAGACCTCAACAAGTCGATCAACCCTGACGAGGCTGTTGCCTTTGGAGCCGCCGTTCAGGCGTTCGTTCTTACCGGAGGACAGAGCAAGCAGACTGAGCAGATCCTTCTTCTCGACGTGACCCCACTTACCTGTGGTATCGAGACCGCTGGAGGAGTGATGACCCCTTTGATCAAGAGAAACACCACCATCCCAACCAAGAAGAGTCAGGTGTTCTCGACCTACGCTGACAACCAGCCGGGAGTTCACATTCAGGTGTTCGAAGGAGAGAGAGCCATGACCAAGGATTGCCATCAGTTGGGAACATTCGACCTTTCCGGAATCCCACCAGCTCCACGTGGAGTTCCACAGATTGAAGTAACCTTCGATGTTGATGCCAACGGTATCATGAACGTCTCCGCTGAGGACAAGACCACTGGTAAGAAGTCCCAGGTCACCATCACCAACGACAAGGGTAGATTGTCCCAGGCTGAGATCGACGCCATGTGCAAGGATGCTGAGAAGTTCGCCGAGCAGGACAAGATCGCCAAGGAGCGTATTGAGTCCAAGAACGGTCTTGAGAACTACGCTTACTCGATGAAGAACACCTGCAACGACGAGAAGACTGCTGCTGCCCTCTCTGACGATGACAAGAAGAAGATCATGGAATCATGCGAAGAGGCCATCAAGTGGTTGGACGCTTCCCAGGAGGTATGTGGAGAGCTTTATTTGCAACGATTGTAATTTGATCTCCTCACGGGAGTATTTCATCTTGCGGTTTTTATTTAATTTTTACATTTAACAAGTATTGTAAGAACGAAAAAGAATGTTAAGCAGCACACGTAAACCTCCTTTAGCTTTATCAGTTTAAGTCGGTTCACGGTTTCGTGCACAAACAAACACCCTTTCCCATGTTGTGCATGTGTCAATTTACTTTTGACGTCTTTCTATGTCAGGCAAACCAAACAACACACAAACAGGCATCAAAGGAGGAGTACGACTCCAGAATGAAGGAGCTTGAGGGTATCTGTCAGCCAATCATCACCAAGATGTACCAGCAGGCCGGAGGAGAAGGTGGTATGCCAGGAGGTATGCCAGGTGGTATGCCAGGTGGTATGCCAGGTGGTATGCCGGGAGGTATGCCAGGTGCTGGTGCCGGAGCCGGAGCCGGAGCTGGACCTCAAGTCGAAGAGGTTGACTAAAAAGACTACTCCTCACTCCACATTCACTTCCAGCAACCCGTTCTGAATCATCCGTAAGCTTTCTATCATAGTCTATGATAATAGTAATCTTCCTCTCTTACTGGATTTATATCAATAGTTTTACATTACAGATTTGTTCTCACCAGTGTGTTCGTCTCTTGCCACACATTGGCTCATATTAACTACGTGCATATATTGTCCGCGTGATACATCTATCCTTCGCCTTGGACTTTATTGCTGTCATGCGTTAAGAGGAGCATTGTTTTTCTCTCTGTATGCCACTTAAAAAAGAAAAAAAAATATCAAAAAAAAAAAAAAAAAAAGAATAAAAAGAAATATTGCTCGAAAGAACTAGCACCAGTTTTATCGCGGTTTTCGTGCACAAACATATCATGTGGTGTTTATAGGGTGTTATGCTTGTTGGGGTTTTATTTTATTTTATTTGTTCTCTCAGTCCTGACATAAATAGATAACAAGATGCTTAAGTTTGCCTCGTGAGTCAGCTGTTTGTGATTTATGTTCTATTCTATTCTGGTTTATTATTTTAATTGATATAGGTAATCACGTTAATCATTCTCTCGTCTGGGTTGACTAAATATTTTGTAGTGATGTCATAATTAATTACTTCCCATCCGTCAGCTATCTATTTTTCACAATGGCCTACGAAGGAGCTATCGGTATTGATTTGGGAACCACCTACTCCTGTGTTGGAGTGTGGCAGAACGAGCGTGTTGAGATCATTGCCAACGATCAAGGAAACCGTACCACCCCTTCTTATGTCGCATTCAACGACAGCGAGCGTTTGATCGGAGACGCCGCCAAGAACCAGGTTGCCATGAACCCAACCAACACCGTCTTCGACGCGAAGAGATTGATCGGTCGTAAGGTGACTGACTCATCAGTTCAGTCAGACATGAAGCATTGGCCGTTCAAGGTCACTTCAAAGGCTGACCAGAAGCCACTTCTTGAGGTTCAGTACCTCGGAGAGACCAAGCAGTTCATGCCTGAGGAAGTATCAGCCATGATCCTTGTGAAGATGAAGGAGATCGCTGAGTCATTCCTTGGAAAGGACATCAAGAAGTCTGTCGTAACTGTTCCTGCTTACTTCAACGACTCCCAGAGACAGGCTACCAAGGATGCCGGTACCATCTCAGGAATGGAAGTTTTGAGAATCATCAACGAGCCAACCGCTGCCGCCATCGCGTACGGTCTGGACAAGACTGAGGAGGCTGAGAAGAACATCCTCATCTTCGATTTGGGAGGTGGTACTTTTGACGTCACCTTGTTGACCATCGACGGAGGAATCTTCGAGGTGAAGGCGACCGCCGGAGACACTCATTTGGGAGGAGAGGACTTTGACAACAGAATGGTTAACCACTTCGTTGAGGAGTTCAAGAGAAAGAACAAGAAGGACCTTACCCAGAACCAGCGTGCTCTCCGTAGATTGAGAACCGCCTGTGAGAGAGCCAAGAGAGCTTTGTCCTCGGCCGCCCAGACCTCGATCGAGATCGACTCCCTGTTCGAAGGTATCGACTTCTACACCTCGATCACCCGTGCCAGATTCGAGGAATTGTGTGCCGACCTCTTCCGTTCATGTTTGAGACCTGTTGAGCAGGTTCTCGGAGACGCCAAGATGGACAAGAGATCGATCCACGAGGTCGTCCTTGTTGGAGGATCCACCAGAATTCCAAAGATCCAGTCGATGGTGAGCGACTTCTTCGGAGGAAAAGACCTCAACAAGTCGATCAACCCTGACGAGGCTGTTGCCTTTGGAGCCGCCGTTCAGGCGTTCGTTCTTACCGGAGGACAGAGCAAGCAAACTGAGCAGATCCTTCTTCTCGAC
The DNA here is from genome assembly GCA_964019425.1 of Flectonema sp. DT1601. Lineage (NCBI taxonomy): Eukaryota > Euglenozoa > Diplonemea > Diplonemida > Diplonemidae > Flectonema > Flectonema sp. DT1601. The sequence goes on along the minus strand of OZ025824.1, from coordinate 504,221 downwards.
GTGACCCCACTTACCTGTGGTATCGAGACCGCTGGAGGAGTGATGACCCCTTTGATCAAGAGAAACACCACCATCCCAACCAAGAAGAGTCAGGTGTTCTCGACCTACGCTGACAACCAGCCGGGAGTTCACATCCAGGTGTTCGAAGGAGAGAGAGCCATGACCAAGGACTGCCATCAGTTGGGAACATTCGACCTTTCCGGAATCCCACCAGCTCCACGTGGAGTTCCACAGATTGAAGTAACCTTCGATGTTGATGCCAACGGTATCATGAACGTTTCCGCTGAGGACAAGACCACTGGTAAGAAGTCCCAGGTCACCATCACCAACGACAAGGGTAGATTGTCCCAGGCTGAGATCGACGCCATGTGCAAGGACGCTGAGAAGTTCGCCGAGCAGGACAAGATCGCCAAGGAGCGTATTGAGTCCAAGAACGGTCTTGAGAACTACGCTTACTCGATGAAGAACACCTGCAACGACGAGAAGACTGCTGCTGCCCTCTCTGACGATGACAAGAAGAAGATCATGGAATCATGCGAAGAGGCCATCAAGTGGTTGGACGCTTCCCAGGAGGTATGTGGAGAGCTTTATTTGCAACGATTGCAATTTGATCTCCTCACGGGAGTATTTCATCTTGCGGTTTTTATTTAATTTTATTGTGTCACCCTTTCCCATGTTGTGCATGTGTCAATTTACTTTTGACGTCTTTCTATGTCAGACAAACCAAACAACACACAAACAGGCATCAAAGGAGGAGTACGACTCCAGAATGAAGGAGCTTGAGGGTATCTGTCAGCCAATCATCACCAAGATGTACCAGCAGGCCGGAGGAGAAGGTGGTATGCCAGGAGGTATGCCAGGTGGTATGCCAGGAGGTATGCCGGGAGGTATGCCAGGTGCTGGTGCCGGAGCCGGAGCCGGAGCTGGACCTCAAGTCGAAGAGGTTGACTAAAAAGACTACTCCTCACTCCACATTCACTTCCAACATCCCGTTCTGAATCATCCATTGCTCTAGGTAGCAATTATTAATTTATTTATCCCTCTCTTCATAGTTTATTTATCAATAGTTTTTACTTTTTTAATATTTATTGACCCTGTGGGTAATAATATGGATTCATCTCGTTTGACTTCATGATTTGCTACGCTCATCATGCTCTTGAGAAACTGAAAAGAAAAAAAAAACATTTATTTGGGATTAGAAGAAAAGAAAAAACGAACCACGAATCATCCCTCCTTACTGTCCCTAGTGTGCTCAACATGAGTAAAGTAATTTAAAAAAAAAAAAAAAAACTTGCATTGAATGTTGTAGTTATGGGAACACAGTTTGGAATTAAAAAAAAATTATTTTTTTTTTAAAATAAATTATCATCATGCTTTCTCACTAAGATAACCAAAAAAAAAAAAAAATGATAGTAGCCGCAGGGGGTTTATTTATGGCAATAACAGTTGCTGTAGTAAGCAGGAGGTGTCTTTGTAAAAGCACAAAGGGAATGATAGAAGTAGAAAGAAAGATAGCGGCAGATGCGACATTGAAATCTCGAATGATATCACAAGGATGGAAACAAGTCAGTTGTGTTAGACTTGTTGATAGCTATTACGACACAAAAGACTGTCGATTATGTTTTGAAGATGTTTGGTTGAGATACAGATCAACAAACAGACGAGAATCATGGGAGCTAAAAGTCGGACCAGGCATCGCCAGTCAAAAACATTCCGCTGCTTCTTACAGAGAGATAACAAATCAAAGAGATATTTGTGATACGTTGAAAGAGTTTATAACTGAAGCAGAAGGGAAGTCATCGGTTTCGCAGTTAGTTTCTCAAAATGTTATTAAATCACTTGTTCGTATTGCGAGTACGAGAACTTCATTTAGAGTGAAATCACATCCAGGAATTACTATTGATATCGATCAAATAGATTGTGGTCCTCTCATTGCAGAAGTCGAAACATTTGCAAAGACAGAAGAAGACGTTTCAGAAGCAAGAGAACGAGTCTACGCTTGTTGCAGAGAACTAGACATTCCCGACACTGCACCCCCAGCTCCTGGAAAGATGGAATTAGCACTGAAATCTCAGCGAAACGACGTCCTTGAGGCCCTTCGAATTAAACGGCTGTCAACCGAACATAGGATATGATCCCCTACTTTTGGGAGATAAAAGAATATAGTAAAAAAAAACTATATACGATTGTTAAAATTTTTAATTTTAGTTAAAATTATTTTGTTTTTTTTGTTTTTAGATTCCTCTTATAATTATTATTATTATAATTAATTATTAACATTTGTTAGTTGTCACTGCAATTTTTTTTTTGCTTTTCTCTGTTTTAAGGCTGTTTTTTTTTTAAATTTTTTTTGTTTTGTTTTGTTTTGTTTATTTTTTTTATTCACTTTTTTTCTTTCCCCCCAAAGCAATTTTAAAGAAAATAAATGACGGAAAGTATTCCATTTTCATGGAAGGTAACAGCGTGGTGTGTGCTACTAACTTGGGCTGGATTGTGTGTCCCGATCGTGTTCGTAGCACCTCAGCTGGTTGGTGAAACAAATGTAAAAGTTAATCCACCATCTGGATCAAGAAGTATTATTGCACAAGATATGGGAGAAAAATATTTCGGTGGTAGCAACTCAACCAGTCTATTGATTTTAGTGAGAGCATCCAGTGGATATGTTCTCACTGATGACGTTCAAAACTTCACAAACTATTCCATTTCATTAATCAGGAATGCTAAAATCGAAGACTCAACTGGAGCCTACAGCACAAAAAAACTCTCTTTCGACGGCTATTACCTTGCACCTCCTGAGATCAGAAGAGCATATGTCGCACCTACTAACAGATCTACAATAATTGAATTCAGCATAGAGGGACAGAAAGATGGCAAATTAACAAACGGTTATATTCGTTTCATCCGTGAACAGATTATTGGAAGTAACATCCTAGATCCTGTCCTGTATAGTATATATCTAGCTGGTGAGCAAGCACTTAATATGGATGGTCAGGAAGGAACTTTAAAGGATATTGAGAATATGGAAAAAATTTGTATTCCAGTTGCCTTTATGTTTTTCTGTTATTTCTTGAGGTCCATAAAGTTTATTATCGCTCCGTTGTTTACGATTGTTGTTAGTATGGGAGCTTCATTCGCAATGACCGTTCCGTTCGCGCAAGTTATTAATTTCTTTACAATAACACCGAGCATCATGTTGTCTTTGGGAATGGCTTTATCAGTTGATTACAATTTGTTCATTCTAATTAGATTTAAGAACAGTGAGAGTACCGTAACTGGCATTCGAGAAGTAATGAAGTACACAGCGCATACCATAGCCGTTTCTGGTACGTTGATCGCTGTAGCTGTTGCAGGCCTTATTATAGTTCCCTGTGAACCAATTAGTGCAACAGGAGTTGGTTCTTGTGTTACGGTAGTCTGTACGGTAATTGTAAATCTGACACTAACTCCTGCAATGTTAGTGTGTATTGGAGATTGGTTGAGAACACCCATCTTCTCCGAAGGCTTTGTTTCTGATATCACTGATTGGTTTAAGAATTTATGCACAAAAAAGATTCCAACTAAAGATGTTGATTTCTGTGACTATCCTCCTGCTGAAAGTGAGACGTTAGTGTTCATCAAGCAATCAGCTCTTCCTCGGGAACCTGAACGTAGTTTTTGGCTCAAAATGGGAAGACTCATTTCCAAAAGAAGAGTGTTCTTTATAGTCTTAGTCCTGGCATTGGGTGCTCCATTTTATGCTCGTCTTCCCGAGTTGAGAACCAACACACTGGATCAATTGGAGTTGTTACCTCAGGGAGCTCGATCTGTCGAGGCTCTTCATATGCTAAAAAAAGATTTCGCCCCAGGTATTATCCATCCTTATACAATTATTGCTAATAACTTTTCGATTACTGGAAATGAAAAAGGAGAAGTGTCATACAGTCAAGGTGGGTTGTTTTCCCCGGATGGTTTTGACTTGTTTGGTAAATTAGCAGCAAAAATAATAGTCGAAATGCCAACTTTTACAAACAACTCTTTCATGGGACCAATGTTCCTTCCATTTCAAATTCCTGGACAAGAGTTTGAGACTCACTATATAACATTTGAGGAAGCGTTGGGACTTCTTTATTTAAATATCAGTTACGATTCGATAGTAAAGAAAGGAATATCAATGCCTTCACACAAAGTAGCAACGATGAGTGTTTTCACTCCATTTGATCCAATGGGTCACGATGCTACTAAGTGGATCGGTAATATAAGACTTTTACTCGATCGATTTAATGAAGAGTTGGCATCAAGTGGAAATCCTACTGTAAACAACACAAAGTTTTTCATATATGGAGGTAGTTGTCCAGTTGTCGATTTCAGTAAACAGATAAACGACAGTTTTGGTATGATGTTGGGTTGCGTTGTTGCTTTAGTTATGGTTTTGGTTTTTCTGGTTTTTAGATCGTTTCTAATTCCATTTCGTCTAGCCTTCACTCTCTTGTATACCTTAGCAGTCGCATTTGGTTTTACTTTTTACGTATACCAGACTGATGCTTTTCATTGGTTGTTTACGTCGTTACATAACTTCGATGGTGATGCAATCCAGTGGTTGGTTCCGTCACTAACGATAACAATTATAATTGGTTTAGGACTTGACTATGATATTTATCTTTTAACAAGAGTTGAGGAGATTAGAATAAGTAGCCGTTGTACCGATGAAGAAGCAATCATTCAAGCTCTTCACAAAACTGGATCAGTGATATCGGGCGCTGGTATTATTATGGCAGTCGCGTTCTCAGGGTTGATCATGTCGAGTGTAGTTGTCTTAAATCAGTTTGGTGTTTTACTCTGTGTATCAGTAATACTGGATACTTTTGTTATAAGAACAATACTACTACCTGCGATAATGATGATTGCTGGAGAGTGGAATTGGTGGCCACGTAGAATGCCGGTTCCATATTCATCTCTAAGTGGAAGTAGTGATAGTTGTGAGTCTGATATTGATGACTCGAGGATAGATACTTTCATCATAGAAGAACCTCAAGTGGTCGATCCATCAATGCCTGGTCTACACAGGTCTGATGACATCCAATAAAATAGTTCCGTCTTATTAACGATAACAACTATTTCTTAGCAATCCAAAATTTTTTTTTTTCATCGAAATCTTTTTTTTTTTTTATATTTGAAACTTTATAAAAAAAAAAAAAAAAAAAAAAAAACCGACAGTCCTCATTTCTTATGAGCGGCATCAGAGATGCAGTTTTTTTTTTTTTTTTTTTTTGTTATTGTTATGGTTATGTTATTCTTAAGAAAATTTCAAAAAAAAAAAAGAAAAAAAAAGGTGTGTTTTCCCGTTCTTGTCATTCCCTGCGTTTCTCGCGCAGAGGTAAGTTATTTTTTCTGACATGCTTGTGTTTGCTTTGTGTGTTTGCATAGGCAAGCCCGTGTACGAAAGCGGGTATTTACTCGAAAAAAAAAAAATATCCTTGGGAATGGATGTCACTTTAGTGTGCTTTTATTTCGGCAAGTCGATTTCTCTTAGTGCAATTTTCCCCCCTTTTTTTTTTTTTCTCCCTTTCCCTCCCTTTCCCCCCCATTGTCAATATACAGTGAGTTCAGATATTAGTTTTTTTCTTTTTTGATGTTATTTGGATAAGTGAGCCATACAATAAATAAATAAATAAATAAATAAAATATAGGTAATCGTGTGACTCACTGGAGATGACTAATGTGAACTCATTCCGTTCTCCTCCTCTTCCCTCATTCTGGTTCTCAAGTTCCGCTTTCTGTGAGGTACTTAACGGGTTCTCCTGCTGGTTACAACCATTGTCGGCAAAACTTGTTTCATACGTTGGCGTGTAGGCTTAATGCCAAGTATTGCGTTGTGTTCCATTATAGAATTTATTATAAATTAAAAAAAAAAAAAAAAAAAAAGACAATTGTCATATAAGGTGCGACTGGGGAAAAAAAAAAAAAAAAAAAAAAAAGGAAAACCTGTAATTCCACGCAAATGTTACTGAAATGTCCGATCTCAACATAAAAGTTTCCTTTGGACAGCTCCACTCGGTTCGGCTGATTGAATCTTTAGAAAAGTGTTCCGTGGGCTACTTTCACAGTAACTCCGAAAGGACAGTACTGTGTGGCTCAGTGAGGTGATCTCAGACTTGAGAACACTAAATGGTTTCGCCACAGCTATTCATGTCAAGCCCTAGGCCGCTGATCATGTATACTTTTTGCGCTCTCATACCTCATCTTGGTTGGTACGACGTGTAGCGGAGACTTGTCTCTGCGTAGGTGACCCGGCCCTGCACACATACCGAGCATACCGAGCTGTATCACTCTTCTAAAGATTCATGATGTTGGATTTCTCTCGTCTCCTCTCCGACGCTTGTGATGCACCTCTAGTATTTTAATACACTCTGAACTCTCATGGTTGTATGAGCTGACAAGTCGGGACAAGTGTGTCTCTAACCGAAATTCGTCCTTATGTAGGAAAACTTTTTTTTTGGGAGAAAAAAAAATCCCCATGACTTTGGGCGACCCCGAAATACACTAGCAGTAATCTATAAAAAAAAAAAAAAAACAGCTGTCCATTTCGGAAACTTTCATGTTGAGATCGGACATTTCAGAAACTTTTTTGTGGAATTATAGTTTTTCCAAAAAAAAAAAAAAAGATTCCTCTCCTTCTTCACACCCGAATAATACTATAAAAAAAAAAAAACTGAATTGAATTATTTTTTAAAGGGAAAAAAACACTGTTCTTAAAAATATTTTCTGAAACCGTCTAATCTTCACAACGAAGCAGCCTCGGCGAAGTTGGATTTTTTTTTTAAAACCTTTATGTTTTTAGTTGGTGGTTTTTTCCCTTGCGATTAAAGAACCAAATAAATAACGGAAGACTGCATTTTTCAAGGTGATCCCCATCACTAAACTATGTCAGAAGAGGATTATTGTTTTTTCTAAACTTGTTTTCTTTTTTTGAATTTCCCACCCATAATTATGGGATGCTCAACCTGATAGAAGGTGGTCCCCGAATTACCACATTCGACTGAGTTTTTCTGGTCTTTTCTTTTTTTGTAAACGTACCTTTATCTTGATTAGCAAGGACAAGTATTTTTCAGTCAAGTACTTGATATCAATTTTATATTTATACCTAAAGTTGTTACTGTTTTTTACATTGCCAAAGCTTTACTCCTCCTCTTGTTATTTCTTTTTTTTTTTTTTTTTACCTCAAGAGTTCTCTGCTTCTGAGTAAAGGTGGGAGCTGGAGGTCCATCACTTCCAGCCGAAGCTAAAACTACAATCTTTCGATTTAAGTCCTTACTGATGCGGGCTACTTAGATTTTTTGTAGTTACCAGTTCTGTATTTTGCTAACTAACTGAGTCTCATAATTTACTGATGAAGGCCTAAGAGGGACGTGTAGTATAAAGATTAAGGTTCTTGGATCTACGAAATTCCAACAGTGTTTTTGTGTTCTACGTATTGTGATCTAGGAATTCCAACTTGTGATCTACGTGTTCTAACAGTGTTTCCATATCTGTTTTATGAAACAGCGGAACAATTGTGTTTTATAACCTGTTTTTTTTTTTTTTTTTTTTGGTGTATTATTTTTTGATAACTGAGTAGTAGCAGGTCAGCTTTTTCCCGTATTTTTGGTTTTCCTAAAAATAATTGTTTTCCAGCTGTTAACGTTGAGTTTTCTGAAGGAAAAAAAAAAGAATTAAAAAAAAAAAAATAAGACTTCTTTTATTGGATTACTGTGGACCGTTTATTTATTCACTCCTTGTTGTACTAGCGAATATCGTTTCAGGGTGGCTCTGAACCAGAAAGGCTGACGCATCTTTTTTTTTATTTTTAGTTTTCTTTTTGCACCTACAAACCCATCGTTTGGTAAAAAGAGAATTGTTGCAGCGTAACTAACCTATTCCTTTATTAGGATTTTGTAGTGGTTGCGCAACATAACAAAATTATTACAACTTTTTTTTACATTTTTTTTTCATCGTCCCTTGGCGAAGAGTCTTTGGCCCGGCGCAGTTATGACCCATAAACTAACTATCATCTTACCTGATCCTTTTGTTTTCATTTCCTGCTGAGTGATATGGTTATGTGCTGCCCAATCTTTATATCCCAAAGCACAATTATAGTCCTTTGGACAAACTGGATGAACGATCCTCGGGACTGTTCGGGGGTTTCTATCTTTCGTGGTATGTGGGCATATGGCACATATAGTCGTATTATAATGAAAGACGCTGCATATGGAATAAAAAAAAAAACTTTTTTTTTTAATTTTTTCCACCTTATTTTCGTTGGTTGTTTTCAACTTGTTAGCCTCTGGGCAAGGTTGGAGCTGGGAGTCGATCACTTCCAGCCGAAGCCATAAAACTGATCGGTTCCTTGCTGATGCGGGCTACCCGGACCTCGTAGTCGTCAGTTCTATATTTTGCTAACTAATGCTAACTTACTTACCAATACAACTTAGTCAGACAAAAGCAAACTTATGCTAACCCGTCCTGACGAGTTCTGATGGTCATGTTACTATCAGTTCTTACGTTAAGAACCACTTTTGAAAACTGATTTAAAACTAGTTTATTCGATTTGAATGAGGCTCTTGAGTTCTTTGTTTTACTCTCTCTAGGCATCCCTTTCTTGGCAGTCTTTACTTTTGGTAAGTAAGCTTCTCTTCTCGTCGGTGAATCTCGCAGTTGTGTGGTACCACATGGCTGATATCCTGCGCGAGAGATTGTTTTTTTTTTTGAGGCCAATAAAAATAGAGATATCGGAGTCTGCATTTTTCACATCCCTACGATCCCTTAATTTGCTTTATTTCAAGAATGTTGTGCGGTGCAGTAATTCTGAGTAGTTGCTTTTGTTGATGGTGTGTTTTAGGTAGTTAGCTCTGCTGTCCTATCTGAGCATTCACCATAAAAAAATGAAAGCAATTGTTTTTTGCAACCTACGATTTTTTTTAAAACCCTTTCCAATTTTCTTTTATTTTATTTTTATATAACTTCAACTTCACTTCGGTTAATGCGTGATTTCGTTATCCTAGCTGTGTTCGTTTATTTTTTAAATTTTTTTTTGTTTTTTTTAATATTTTTATTAATAATAATACTTCAAATGAAAAAAAAAAAAAAAAAAAAAAAAAAAAAAAGGTAATTGTCGCTGTAGCGGTGACTTCTGATTGTGGTTTTTCTTCTTTCGATAATGGCTTGCTTGGTTGATGCTTACTTTTTTATTTCTTCCCTTTTCTTTCCTCCGCTTTCAACACGTCTTGCCAAACTCCTCTTTTTTTTTCTTTCTTTTTTTTTTTTTTTAAATTAATTTCGTGGTACGTCCTGATTTGACTATTGTCTTCTTCCGGCTCTTGTGGTGTAAATTTTGTATCAATTTTTTTTTGTTTTCATTTTAGGGAGTGAATAAACATTGCTCTTGACAACCCCCCTCAGGGATCTCTTCAAGGAAGTCAACAGAAGTAGTTGACTAGGTGGGAGAAAACCGATTTTTTATTATTGTTTTTTAATGCATTTAACAAGTATTGTAAGTACGAAAAAGAATGTTGGCAGCACACGTAAACCTCCTTTAGCTTTATCAGTTTAAGTCGGTTCACGGGTTTCGTGCACAAACAAAACATCACAGTTGTTATATTACTATTTTCTGTATAGTTTAAGATAAAGCCAATTTCTTTTTTTTTAAATACCCTGGTAGGAACCATTCAGATGAAAAGCTGTTATTTCTTACAGTTGTGATTTATTTTCCCCGTTCGACGGGATTCTGTCTGCGTTCGACGAAAAATAAGGCTAATCTGAATGGTTTTGGGAGAGTGAGTGAACATAGCTCGTAATAACTTTCCTCAGCGATCTCTCCGAATAAGTCAGCATTAGTAGTTGACTAAGGTGAGGGAAAACTTAATTTTTTTTTTTTTTTTTTTTTTTGTACCGACGTAGTCGGAGAAGAAACAATTCAAGATTGAAAGCCGTTATTTCTTTTTGTCATGTCGTGATTTATTTACACGGACGATTGGATTCTGTCTGCGTTCAACGAAAAGAAAGGCTACTCTGAATAGTTTCAGGAGAGTGAACGAACATAGCTCTTAATAACTTTCCTCAGCGATCTTTCTAAAGAAGTCAACAGTAGTAGTTGACTAAGTGAGGGAAAACTGAATTACTTTTCCTCTAAGTAGTTGGAACTTAGCGACGAGTATGTTTCGCTACGTGCGACTCTATTGTCGTTTTAAGATACAAGTCTGCTTCGATGGATTAGTAAAATAAAATAATATTCTAAAGTGTTTTTAAAAAAAAAAAAAAAAAAAATTCATGCTAACCCCTTGTCGACAGAGAATGTGGTCTTTACGACTATTGAAATATTCAAACATACCCACAAGAAGTGTCCTACGAGTTACTTTACCTCACAGTGGTATGCTTTTTCTTGTTCGATGTGCATCATTACACAAACGTTTGTGGTCTTTTTATTAATAAACGGATCGTTTTTTTTTTCTTTTTTTTTTTTCTCTCACCCTTCTTAAAATCATGTTCAGATGGGAAAAAAAGAATGAGTCTGTATCACCCCTCAGTTTTCAAACTATCGGTAGAGAACTCGGGTAGAAGGTGTGGGCAAGAACCATTTTTCTTTTCTCAAGAAAAAAAATACAAAAAAAAAAAAAAAAACACTTGACGGACGCGAAAAGTCACCAGTGATTTTTTCCCCCTCTTTTTACAAATTCAAACATTCAACCCCCCTTTTTACAAACCCGAACATTTAACCCCCCCCCGTTTTTACACATCCCCCGTTCGATTGGTGAAGAAACTCTAACTCTTTTCTTGATAACAACGATACATTATTCAGAGTGGTTATCAATTAACCATTGTGCGTCACATATGAGCCTCTCCACAGTGTTCTCAATCAGGCGTGTCAGCAAAAAGGCTGTAGAATGTTAATGGTAACAAGTCTTTTCTTTTACTGCTGTTGCTTTGCCAGGTAAGGAATGTAAGACGAACTTAAATCTCGTTTTATTATTATTATTGTGATCGTGTTTATATTTCTGAATATGGCCGTCAATTCTGTAGACAGTTCGCCCAATAAATAAGCATTTTATCTGTTTTTTTTTTCTTCTATTCTTTTTTTTTAATATAAATATCCTCTCCCCTCTCTCTCCTGTTGTTATCCAATTTTTTTTTTTTTTTTTTTTTTTTTGCCTATTTATGGGAATGTGTACAAGAAGGTTTATATGTTTTAGGCTTAGTTGAAATTTTGTGTTTGGTTTTTTTTTTTTAAATTATGTATTTTTATTTTGTTTTTTTTTTTAAAAAAAATTATTCTTCTCAAACAGCATCATCGATATATGTGACAGTAACGTTGGATTAAATAACTATCCTGGCGAGCTCCGATGGATTTTTATCTTTGAACGATAGCAACTTCAACATAGAATGAAGTCCCTTAGAACTTACTGATGAAGGCCTAAAAAGGGACAAGTAGTATAAGATTAAGGCCTGAAACTACATATTCTATTACCCTTTGATGTTAGGAAACTGCAGAAATGAATACTTTTCTTTTATTGATCTCTACTTTTCTTATTCTCACTTTTCTGTTCTAAAATTAATGATACTAACTAAGTGATTTGGTTTGCAGAACAATGTGTTTTTATAACTTTTCTTTTTTATATTTTATTTTAGTGCACTTTTTTATAACAAACTCATATTCTAACTAAGTGATTTGGTTTCTACTTCCTGAGCTGACAGTTATCGAAAAAAAACTTTTTTTTTTTTTTTTTCTTCTAAATCCAGGCGTCGTACTACATGTGGTGGGTAGTGATATTTTTACACCTCTGTGAGTACGTCAATTCAACCACTTTGGAAACATGTGATGAAATTAATGGTCCAGGTCCCGAAATAGCCAGAATAACATCATCTGGAGTAACGAAAGCTGCCGCTGCTACTAAAGAAACGAATCGAAGATGGTTTTATTTCGCTTTCGCACAAGCTGAGACTACTGGTACGAAAGGTGAGATGGAAGCTATCATATCGTCAAACATTCAATTGGAGGTTTTCATGTGTGATTGTCTTATATCAGTTTTAACTAAGAGAAGTCCTGATGGAGGTGCACTCACTTTTACTGACCTACGTGACACACATTTTTTGACAACACTGTATCAAAAACCCAACACCAGAAATAGTATTTTTGAATGGGATTTAAGTTCAAAAAAAGAGAACAAAATATTTAGGTTTCCGACGATTATCATAACAACTAATCCTGTTTTCGGAAGTTCTTTGGAAAGTATTTTTAGCATAAAAATAGTAGTTTTTCCTTTTGCATCAAGAGCACCAAGACTACAGTGCAGTCCCTTAGGGACAAGTTTGTTAGCACCTGTGTTTCCAGCTACCTTACCACTGATTCGACCATCAGCAGGTCGATGTGATGAGTTTGTTAAATCTGATTCAGTTAATCTTTGGAAAACAACTCACATCTTCAATTCACACTTGGTAGTCAAACGCAATAAGACTATTGTTTTCTCGGATGTTTCTCAATTATATTCTTTCACTTCCATCTTGATATATGGAACATTATCGATTGGTAGTGAGTCTTGTCCACTCTCAAAGAACACAACGATAACGATCCTGTCATCTGAAATAGGAGTAGCGAATGGTGGGGCTTTACGAATCTACGGATTTCCAAGAGAAATGACTTCTCTGCAGGCGATTTCAAATTCAAAGAGGGGATCTCGCTTTATCAATTTACAAGTAGACGCTCCTGTTAGTGATAATTGGTTTACTGGTGACACTGTTTTGATTGCTTCTGCAGCAGGTCAAGAAGAGCACACCATTAGAAAAGTCTATGTTGGTCAGGGTATCGAATTAATGAAAACTCTTTTGTTCAATCACAATGTCTGGGATGTGGCAGCAGACTCTGGCACTACTGTTGTTCTCACATCAAGAAATGTAAAATTAGGACGACCGAGAAAGGCTGCAAATGAATTTTACTCTTTTCTATTACCTGGGGGTGAGGAACGAGTATCATGTGATAAAGACGGTACAAGAACATGTTGGAAGATGCGATTTGATACCTCACAATTGCCGGTTCCGATGTCCAGCGTATCTAAAGCGACGCTGCTCTTTAAGTCGACTCAACAATTATCAAACTACACATTTTATTATATGTTTCTGTTTTCTTCATCGTCTCCCCCTTCTGAGTGGGCATCCGTGGATGACTATAAAACTGTAGACAGCCTAAAACGCATTCAAAAAGGTGGTATTTATTCGGAAGAATTAAGGTTACCGAAATCCAGTGATGGAAAAGAGTTACTTCTTTACATCGCGTATGACAAGATACCTTTTATGATGTGTCAGGGGGAGAATGATTCAGGACCTGTATTGAGTATTCAACTCAACAAAAAAGATCATTACAAAGACGGACCAACAAAAATACAACTGGAAAAACTAAGCAGTGCTGTTCTAAATAACACGGAGTTTTCTGGTACAACTTATGGAGAGGGTTTTTCATTTTTAAATTCTGTAGGTAGGATCGAGATGATTAGTGACTCTCCGATAATATATTCAAGAGGTCCCATCACAGTAACAGGCAGCGTCATCATCTCCTCCTTATTTGATGAAACCATATTTAATCCTCAACCACTAAAGACAAACATAATAAATATAGATTGTGGGTATTGGTGTACTGATATTTCTATCAGTACTTTACGAATATATACGCATACCCCACTTGGAACCGGAATTCATGTATCAGGTTCTCTCAATAGGGTTTCTTTCAGTAATATCACAATCGCACAGATCGGAGGTGGACTTTTTAAGGGAATCTCGGTAATGGGATCAATAAAAACACCTCTTTTCTTAGAGGCAATTGACATGGATATTTTTATATCATACGATACTACTTATGGAAAGTGTGTTCATGTTGATCACCCAAGCGCAGTTGTATCTTTATCAAATTTCTGGTGTAAATTCGGAGGCATAACAGTTCCAGCTGATGCTGCGATGACTATTCAACATTTTAGACTGATTTCATCAAATCTTATCGCCGATGATGTTAGTTTTACTCAATTCTCAAAGAGGGAAGTGTTACTACACGATGGATACATTTATTCGGATGACGGATTCGCATTACTTCCAGCAACCCATCCAGCTGTAAGATTCAAGTCTGTTTCGTATTTGAAGCTTTCTACACATCAATACAAGGAAACAACGCCTTTCTTATTTAAACAACCAGTACCTATATATATAAATTCACCAGTTTTCATTGATAAAGATGCAGCTGTTGACGGCTCTTCAACGACGGCAGTACTAACGCCTCGTGGACTTGTTTCGAAGGATTCGAGTGATTGGTTGTTACGGATATTTGATGTTCTTGGTACTCACTATTCACTTTTATCAATTACTTCGCTCAGTGGTAATTTTCATTCGCTTGATAGGCAACCAGCGTCTCGTGTAATAGGCGGTCGTTTATTCCAGGGATGGCTTCCATCTTGTACACTTTCAACATGTTTTTTATCCGGAATTAATTCAGTTTCTTGGTTTATTAACCTTCCTGCATATGCTACTCCTTCATCAATAAGATTATCGTCAAGTGCGAATGCTGTAAATCGATTTGAAAGAGAGAGTTATGCATCCGATAACATGACAATATATCTAAATACTCTCATTGGTATTGATGTTACTAACGTGACGGCGAGGGATAAAGAAAATAACCCCACATCTGTACCATGGGGTCACAGCCAACAAGACGGTTTATTTGGTGTACAGATACCCTTTGGTAGTACTGTTGATGTTAGTTTTAGTTGTGCAGGAACTTGTAGCTCGGAGCTAACAGGGATTCAGAAAGACAGAACGGAGATTCCCAACCTCTTTGGTGATTCGCCCTTGAAGCCATCAATAGTATCGACTGATATCCCAACATCGATACCAACATCGATACCAACATCGATACCAACATCGATACCAACATCGATACCAACATCGATACCAACATCGATACCACCCACCAGACAAATGCAGCGGCCAGCCTCGTCGCCTCCAACGGCGTTACCCACGTTACCAGGAGTGATATCTCAATCGCCTACTTCACTCCCTGCTCTGTCGCCTTCACACCCTTCTCTGTCCCCCACTTCACACCCTTATCTGGCGACTGCGCACCCGCCCACTGCACACCCTACTGTAGCATCAAGTAGCAGTTCAGCACCAACCGTGTCTACTGAAGTTGGAGATGACATAGATTATCTTTCGGGTGTAATGCTTCTCATAATTATTGGATTCTCACTACTAGGATTGTGTATCCTTGGGATGTTACTTTACTTATTGATAAGGAGAAGAAGAACTAGTGAAAGGATTAGATTATTAGAGGAAAATCTGGTCCACGAATTCTCCTCAACAGAGATGACTCAACTATATCAGTCGCAATATAAACTTCGGAGGAAGGTTGGACGGGGTTCTTTCGGAATCGTTTTTGAAGCCGTGGATCTAAAAACGAATATGTTGATCGCAGCAAAGATTATACGTTGTGGAACGGAATTTGACATCGAAAAAAGCAACACAGAATTCGTTGAAATTCAGAAATTAAATCACGAAAACATAATAAAATACATCGATTGCATTACTGAAGCAGATCAAGTCTGCATCATAATGGAATACCTTCCTGAAGGATCCCTTGCTAACTTAATCAAAGCCAAAGGAGGGTCACTACCTATGTTTGAAATACAAAACAATTCTAAACAAATTCTCTGTGGAATTCAATACTTACATCAACATCACATCCTTCACAGAGACGTTAAAGGAGATAATATTCTAATGAAGAATGGTCAGTGTAAGTTAACTGACTTCGGTTGTTATAAACTATGGAATGGTAACGACACACACATCGGTGCTGATACAGTCATAGGAACACCTCGATGGATGGCACCAGAAGTCATAATCAGTGGAAAAAATGGCTACGGTCCGAAGGCTGATATTTGGTCAATGGGATGTACTGTCTGCGAGATGATTACTGGAAGTCCTCCATGGCCTCAATTTAGTACAGCTTGGGAGACGATGTATCAAATATCAAAGGGAACTCCTAGATTACCGAATGGGATAGGAAGTGAATGTGAATCATTTTTACTGTCAGTACTGTCTATTGAGCCTGAACACCGTCCAGCAATACCAGATCTACTTAGTAACCCTTGGCTAAGCGATGATTATGTATCGTGCTCGATCACAAACCCCCTGAAGATCCTTGATTATGATGCAGGTGATACTACAGCGCCGACCCTGGATTCTCATCCTGCTGATTTTTCAAGCGATACAATCTTATTGGAATAGGGCTTGAGAGAGATTATATATCCATTTTTTTTTTTTTTTTTGTTTATTTTCATTTTGAAGCATCGAGTATTGTTTTTATTTTTCTGGAAATACACTAACGTAGTAGCGCGGCGCTCCCTCCTAATCGGTCCAGTTTTGGACTCTTTTAAAAAAAAAAAAAAAAAGGCTGAGATTGAAAAAACTGGAATGGCTCCCGGTCCTGTCATTGCGTACGGGATCTGCATTCTTGTGAGGGTGGCCTAACGTGTAAGGCATAATTCTTTTTTTTTTTTTTTAAAAAAGCCCAAATTGAGTCCGTATTTCTTATGGGTGTTGTTATCCATGAATAGTGAAAGGGAAAACCCCCCCAACTACGTTCACGTTACCTCCACCAAAGAAACCGGGCAATGTTCAACGCCTCCTGTTTCATGGTGACAGTACTTTTATTTTTTTGTGCAAAGACCTGCAGTATTCTTCCCAGATAAATCTTTTCGTATCGTATCAAATTTCCCCCCCTTTTTTTTTTTACTTTTAAATCTTGTCGCTCTTCTCAATTAAATTTGTGTTGGAGAGTTTTCAAATAATGTAGTCGCTCCAAAACTGGAAAATAATTTTCAGAAAAATCTGTCGCACCAATCGAATATGGCTGCTCGACAGCCTTGATCGCTGTGAAGCAATACTCTAAATAAAAATAAAAAAATAAAAAAATTGATTCATAGTGTCGTTGTTAATCAAAAAAAAAAAAAAAAATCAAATTATTTCTCAGTTATCATTAGCTTCATACCAAAGCTTTTATTCTGTTATCCCAATTCATAAGATTATTACACCATCGTCGACTCTGTATGCCTACTTCAATACCATTAGTATAGTTATAGTTGTCTATGTTATAATTACCCATTATTAGAATTACTTGTATCTGGGATTAACACCCTTATGTTATTGCCTACGACAGTTAGGGTGAACAGCTTGGTCGTGTTTCAGTGTTTTCAGGGGAATTTTCTTTTTTTTTGTCTCTTGACGTAGAAAAGCCCCCTCCAAACCCCTGATGCTGAGGAGCAATAATCAGACTTTTTGATAATTACCAACACTTTCGACATTTATTATGAAGAGTGCTCCACTAGTAGTGAGCTACGAACTGGTAACAGTTAGTGATAATTCTTTTTACGAATATTGACACTTAAAGTAACTACATTCGGCCAGAACATTTGGCTACACTATAACTGATGAGAAAGAATATAGAGGTAAAGAGGTATATGGATTACTCTCGAAACCTAAATAGTTACTTTATTATGCTAAGTTGCGCATCACCCTTAGTCACTGTATTTACAACTGGTGCTGAATTATTTTTATGTTTTTATGATACAACACAGTTGTAATTTTTATAAAAATCGAACATACGTTCCCCTCCTACCCCGTCCTATGATTTCACTTTATTTATTAAATCATACTTCGAATTGTTTATCGTTTTCAAAATTAACATGAAATTTGAAATTTGAATTTTTTGTTTTTGTTTTGTTTTTATATTTTGTATTTTATTTTATTTTATTTTATTTTATTTTTTTCGACGTAGTTTCCTGCAAGAAAAACCGTACAAGGTAATGTAGTGTGTCGAAACCAATAAAATGATCCCCTTCAACTTCAACTGTAGTATTGGGGACCCTCGAAGAGCTACTTGATTCTATTTGAGAGTTATGTAACAGATACTCAGTAGTCTGCTGGATTCACTCAACTAACTAACAAACCATCGGAGCTAGTTAAACTGCAGAAATGAATACTTTTCTTTTACTAATCTCTACTTTTCTTATTTTCACTTTTCTGTTCTAAAATTAATGATACAAACTATAGGAGCTAGTCCGTCCTGGCGAGCTCTGATGGACTTTAAGAAATCAGTTCCTTTGAAATAGACCAATTGATAAATCCGATTTATTAATAAACTGGAATGAAGCCCCTTAGAACTTACTGATGAAGGCCTAAGAGGGAGAAGTAGTATAAGATTAAGGCTCCTGAAACTACGTATTCCACAAGTGTATTATGGAACAGCAGGACAATGTGTTTTTATAAATTTTTTTATTTTTTTTTTTTTATATTTTAACTTAGTGCACTTTTTTAATAATAAACTCATATTCTAACAAACCATACTTACGATACGACTCTAATTTTTAGCCCGAAACCAACCATTATTTTTGCTTAATTTTAGGAATTTGGAATAAATTCTCCTAAAATGTACTAATGAGGGTCAACAAAAAGGGAATTATATTTATTAGGTGTTTTTGCCATTTTTTTTTAAAAATTATCTCATACACTATTCAGGTTGAATGTTGTGTTTTCTTATAGTTATGATCTGTTTTCCTCCGTGCAACGGAATTAAGTCTGCGTTGCTTTTTTTTTTTTTTTTTTTTTTTTTTTGTTGTAGTTTTTTTTAATTATTTTCTGTATTGTTGAAGATGAAGCCAATTCTTTTTGTTCAATTTTTATATCCAACTTTTATAAAGCTTTCGGTAAGCCCACAATACAATTATAATGTTTTCGATTTCTCTCGAAACCTGATTGTTACTTCAAAAAGGCTAAATTAAGCATCACACCTAGTCACTGTATCTAAAACTAATGTTAAATTATCGTTATGTTGTTTTATGATACAATACATTTGTTAGTGGCTCTTCGGTTAGTGATTTAGAGACCAAGGCGAACAATGCCATTGGACAAGTGGAGAGCTGGCTCGCTGATTCAGCAATGTCCCTCTCTCTGAACAAGACTGAATTTTTGGCATTCGGAGGACGTTTCTCAGACAGAAGTATTTGTAGACTCCCAAGACTTTATTTTCCCTCTACGGTGGACGATATCGACCTTCCCCGTGGCTCTGCCGATTTCATCAGGATACATCAGGATGATGGTGCCGCAGCTCTGCTCAATTTCAAAACAGGACCGGTATACCCACTTGCAATTAATGGTAATTACCTTGAGACCCGCTCTCAACTTTCACAAAGGACGCCAAAGGGTTCTTTCGTTCTAAAGGCTGCTATCCCTCTAAGGCGTGTGTCGCAGTCGCGGTATCTAGGCATAATTATCGATGATGATTTATCTTTTACATCGCAGCTAGCTCACCTATCAAATACCCTAAAGCGGGGAATCGGCTTGATTTCGATAGTTTCATCTTTTAAAATCAAAACGGAAGTTCTCCGCCAAACAATCTATGGGCTGATCCTCTCTAGGGCCTATTACGGACTAGCTTCTTATGCACCCTATATCAAGCAGAATTCTTTGAAACTTATTGAGAATACACTTCGTTCACTTCAACTAAGACTGACGGGATGCTCCAAATCGACCTCCTCAACTGCATTATCGGTAGAATCTAGTATTCCCCCGTTCAAACTACACGTGGCTAAAGTCCTGGCTTTATCCTACGAACGTTTCCTGAGGCTCCCAGACGATTGCCCGACTCGGTCGTTGGTTCACCCTGAAAAGTCTAGCTCGTGGAAACTCTACGCAGAACCCCATGCCAAGACTTATGTGACCCCTAATGAAAGATCAATGCTCTGCCTACCGCATCACCAGACTCCTTGGGGACCACCCCCGGATGTTATTATCAATTCCTGGGCAGATTTCCGTAAGTCCATGGACCCATGCAAGAATTTGTTAGCTGCACTTGGAAAAATTAAGACCCTCCCAATGTCAGTGGCCTCGCTGTATACAGATGCATCCTACTTCCAAGATAAAGAAAGTAACTACCATTGTGGTAATGCAGCAGTCTTAATCTTTGGAAACAGATGCATCAAAGAAATACATCGTTACGACCCATCTCTGATGATTTATAATGCCGAGCAACAGGCTCTGTTATCAGCAGTGAATTTGATTGAAAAGTATTCGTCTTGCCTGCCAAGTGGGAGGATTAATATAATCACGGATAGTCAGTCAGCACTTCGAAGTCTTGAGCGTGGACATCTGAAGCAACATTCAGCGACTAATGCCGAATTATTTAGGAGAATATCGCTGCTCCAGCGTCCGATCACCCTACAATTTGTCCCCTCACACTGTGGGATCATCGGAAATGAAATGGCCGATTCTCTCGCCAACAAAGCAGCGGCTTCTGCTATTCCCTTAACAGTGGTCAAGTTTGACTACAGGATGACCCAATGTTCAGTGAATAATAAAATCCGAAGAAACTGGTACGAGCAGCGCAGTACATCACATGTGCACTCTTTATCGACAATGGGCAGAGGTGCTCAACGCTTCCACCCGGATCTTAACCGGGAGGGAGAAATGCAAATCGCCCGCCTCAGGACTGGACACCATCCGCTTGTGAAGCAACCAAGAAAGGGATTATCAAACTGTCTCTTCTGTAATAAAAGAGATACAGATACTCACCATTTACTATCGAAATGTCCGGAGACTAAGATGTTTGTTCAAATTCACTTCCCACAGATGGTATTTAAAGATCAAGATGAGGATGTGGGTCAACATCTACACAAGTTTTTTGCTACTGAAAACCACTTGGCTCTCATATCGCTCTTGAATGACCTCAGGAGCCTACACGACAGCTTCCCGTTACGTCGAGCGGTCCCTCGACAACGCCTTGTCAAATATTTGTCCGTTCATTCCACTGTTACCACACTTGATTCGAAGTGTAAGGAGGAAGTCAGAAAACTGATCTCAGAAGTTTATAACGCAAATGAAATCGAAAAAGTCTACGACCATTTGTGGGACTTGGAGTTATACTGTTTCTTGAATTCGGATAAAAACAAAAACCAACATTTTAATTCATTCCTGGAGAAGATTAGGTCTTCTAAATTTACGCGGATCGATCCGGTGTGGTTCGATTCAAATAAATGGCTGCTGCCAACCTAGCGTTAATTTTTAATGCTCTACGAGTGCTTTAGTATATTATCAGTGTAATTGTTCTATCCCGTTTTAATTTTGATGATTTTTATTTATTTATTTATTTATTTTTTTTTTTTTGTTTTATTTTAGTTCGATAGTTTAATAAGCTAGGCGAGGCGGAAAGCTAGGGATTGGTATTTATTAATCTTCAGTCGATGCTACTTCAACAATCCATGCGAAATCTTCGGATATGGCTACGGATTGGGTCCTCTGTTACTGTGAGTTACCTAGCACTCATAATATACAGTAACATTGGATTAAATAACTAACTAACTAACATTTGTATTTTACGTACAGAACCGGTTAAACTCCACAATCAGAGTGAGAGTCGTGGCTGTACAGGTATAAGCATACTTTCCTTCCCTTTCGATGGTGGTTGGTTAGTTGGTTGTTGTTTTCAGTGGCAATCGCGGCGCGGGTAGATTTAGGTCATCAGTGTAGAGCGAACCAATTTTGAATGGTCCGGACATATGGGTGAATCCTTCCCAGGCTGGAAACACCGAGCGGACTGCTGACGATTTACGGTTTCGTCCACTGTTAACCTTTGTTTTTATTTTGCGCATTCATTTTAATTTACAGCTGTTTTTTCATTGTTGCGATAGCGTGTGCTGGGGGTCCACCAAAGAAACTTGGCAATGTTAAGGTGCCTGTTAATGGTGACAAAGACCTGCAGCAGAACATAGTTATTGAATAAAATTAACTAACGTTTTAAATTTGTTAAACTTATATATCTTTACGTGCTCAAGCAATTTTTCTCCCCTCTCTTTTTTTTATATTGTTTGATTTTAATTTGTTTAGTCTCTGGGCGATTGATGTTTACAGCGAAAGCTAAACACGATCTCTGTGAGAAGTCCAGTACCCCTGCAGCAATCGGTGCTGGACTTGCTATCGCTATGAATCTCTCTTTTTTTTGGGTTCAAATTTATATTGTTGGTTCCCTTTATTTTGAGGCAATACATAACAAAAGCAAACAATTAGCAAGGAGAAAGGGGGAATTATTTTGAATCGATACGTTTTTATTTTATTTTATTTAATTACGTTTTTCTTTTTGAGTCTTTTTTTTTATTTTTATTTTTTTTTATTGTCAGGTTCCAGTACTCAATTTTATTGCGAATTTTAAAAAACCTCACCTTATTCTAAAAAAAAGGATATAAAGTGGATTATTATTATTATTTTATTATTATTTTCTTTTTATGCATTTAACAAGTATTGTAAGAACGAAAAGAAATGTTGGGTCATCACACCGTAAACCTCCTTTAACTTCAGTTAAAGTGAGTCGGGTTTCGTGACTACAAACAAAACATCAACCAAAATGTTATATTGCTATTTTTCTGTATAATTTTGAGATAAAAAAAACCCAAATTCTTTTTTTTTTTTTTAATTTTTGCATTTTAAAGATCCTTCTTGCAGTGGATACGTGTGAGTTTAAAAAGTGGGACGCGTTTGAACCAAAAAAGTTTCCATCTCTTTTTGCATCGTGTAGGTGGTTTTCTACTTGTTGTGACACTGATAATTTTGTGTTATTTATTTGAGAATTTATAATGTTGAAGAATGCAGCTTTAATTGTTTCCTTCTTTGGTTTTGAGTCAGATGTGTTATGAATTTTGACCCCGTTAGCCTCCGACAAAGGTGGACATGGTGCGGGTTATACGAACCCTGACTAATACTAACTTGCAAAAAGTTTCATAATTTCGTTGTCTGAAAAAAATCAAAACTTATTATTTTATTTTTAAATATTTTATTTGAATTTAAAGTTACTTATTCTTTTTTGAAAAAAAAAAAATAAAAAAAAATAAAAAAAATTACTAACAATCAAAAATAACTGCTGAGATTGATAATTAATGTTGCTGTCGAAAGAAAACATCCTCCTTCCGATGCTCTTTAGTTTGCTGTATCAGCGATGCACAGTATGCATTGTATTGGACTTCTTTATCTATCTGTCTATCCTTTTGTTTTGAGTCGGTTTTGTTCTGATTTTCAATTGAACTTTATTAACTTCCAAGCAAAGGTGGACAGGTCCCCTGGAGGTGCAGGTTACACGAACCCCTACTGACCTGATTTTGGTTTCTTGTGATAACTGTCTCTGGGCTAATACTAACTTACGAAGGTGCTTGTTGTATGTTTTTGTCCAAAAAAAAAAAAAAAAAAAAAAATCAAAAACCCATCATTTATTTTAAAAAAAATGTACTTTCGATTTATTGATTTTGACTGTAAACAAAAACAATACGCCACTGATTTTTTTTTTTTTTTTTTTTTGATGTCACGTTTCTATAATGCGTACCCTAAAATTAAGTGCTGGAACCCTTGAATATGAATGACTCTTTACTAGTGTAAATTAATGTTGGGAATTAATTTTCACTTTCTTTTTTCTTTTTTTCTCTTTTTGTTTAAAATAAAATTAACATTGGGCAGCACCTGTAATTCCAATCTGGTTGTTTAAAATGTGTTATTGCTAACGTAACCAGACATGAAAGAAAAAAAAGGACAACAAAAAAATTTTTTTTCTTTGAAAACAATTTTTTTTTTATTATTATTATTATTATTTTTATGTTTTTTTTTTATTCCTTACTATCTCTAACCCCCCTTATTTTCTTGCTAACGTATTAGTCTCTGGTTGAAAGTGGCTAAATATGAATTTATCCTTCTGGCCAAAGCTATAAAGAACAATATCTCCGTTATAGATCTGCTGATTCAGGTTACTCAAACCTGTGAACTCATCAGTTAGCTACTTCCTCTCTCGTCCTCTCAGATCCGTTTGGTTTTTTGCACTCAGTTGAAATTAGTTTGAGTAGTTTAATTATGTTTAATTATCAAACAGTTTATGTGAAATGTGATTGAACGTATGGAAGGGAAGGTAGTCGTTGCTGTTATTCTTTTTTTAAACAACTTTTTTTTTTTTTTTTTCATCTCGAAGACATGTTTTACGAGCGAAAGAGAATTGTGGCAGCGTAACGTTAACACCCTTACTTTATAGGCTTGTTTTCGGTTGCGCACAAACAAAAAATATGGCACACACTAACAATGTTGAAACCTTATCTCGTCACGATTGTGATGTGACGAAGGTTAACTGGGGTGAGATCAACATCCCGAAATGGCCAACCGGAGCAGCTGTCCACCCGATTGAAGACGGGTGCGTCTTCTCGGAGTGCGACGAAACCCACGACGAGGCCTTCATCTGCGTGAGATGTGGCCGCCGGTGCGATAAACAGTGCTTGGAGCACAAAATGACTGCGGCAGTGGCTGCGTCATTTCCCGGTTGCGCACAAACAAAAACAAAGTGTGAGAATTATTTAGTGAGGTGCCGATTCTTTTTTTTTTTTTTTACATCATCTCTCTCACAGTATTCTCAGCAGCTATGCTATTGATAAGCTCTATCTAAACTCGCAGCCAAATGGGATGTTGTTCCTCTGGTGCGAAGGGTGATAAGGAAGAGGATGAAAGAGGAATAACTGCTAAAGAAAGTTGTGATGATAAAACCTGGCAGAGCGATGATAAAGAAGTCAGCAATCCTTTGGGTTCACGAATAGAGAATGGCGATGGAACGAAGATAAAAAGTCCTCAAAGTGAGAATCAACGTAGTCCTCAAAATCCGACTTCTGTAGTAAATAACAATACGACTTCAGAAAGGGTAACCAGCCCAAATGATCAACAACAACTACAACAACAATCATCTCCACAAGATATTAGCTTAACCCCAGCTAGTAGTAACTTACCAATAACACAATTAAGTACAAGTGCTCATAGGAAGGAACCAAGTCAAGTTCCCGGGTTATCAACTGTCCTTTCAGGAACCAGTAATTGGGGAATGTCCGTATCTATGAGTGGAGACTCCGCATCGGGTGCAGATATTTACGATGATAAAAAGATTCGTTTAAACAGATGGCTTGACAGAGTTCCTATTGAAGAAGTTCCTTGTTGTCCTAAGGCCACTGGTGATGCTGAATTCTCTGTTGAGAATATTGAAACAAACAAGATGATGGTCGCTAAGATATATCGTCAACAATACGAAGAGGCTGCTTCAAAAAATCGACAGCCGTGTCCGAGTCCTCACTTCAGTGGAAATATTAACAACGAAGAGGAAAAGTGATCATTTTCGCAAGCAAATGTCATTTTGGACCGCATCGTAAGCAGACATATTAAGTAACCATCTCTATAGCTGCCGCTAGCAGGGATGATATAGATAGGCAAAGATACCCTGTTGGGGGGTAATTGTTGTCAATTGACTTAAGAAAAAGCAATTTAGCTTACCTGGACTCCCTAACGAGTAAGCTCTGATAAACATGATTTGGTGTTTCTTTCGTTGTAGTTCAGGGGAAAAAAAAAAAGAAACAAAAGTGACACGGAAAAAAAAAAAGCAAAAAAAAAAGCAGCGTATTTCGATGTGATGACCCATTTTTTTATTGCGATCGCCATACTACGCTGACGGTTTAGAATTAGTTTTTTTTTTCTTCAGTGTAACTTCACTGTAGGACGAAAAAAAATAGAATAAATTAATTTTACCCTTTGAAAAAAAGCAATAATAGTTTTTCAGTTATCTACATGTGATGTAGCAGCAGTCCTATTAAGTACATCCAGGCAATAAGCCGTTGGACTGATGTAAAGACTTAATCGGTTTCATCCCTCCTAGGCTAAGTTAGAAACATTTATTATAATGTAAAGTATTTACGTCAATTGCGGAGTCACTAACATTTCCTTTAATCACTGTATCTGAAACTAATGTTAAATTATGTTGTTTTATGATACAATATATTTGTATTTTATCCTCCCCTAGACTGATGATGATATCAGATCTGGTGGTGTTAGGGTTAACTTAATTTGTTGTTGTTAGGAAACCCCCCCCCCCCTCTTCCCTACCTTTGAAGCATGCGATTTTGTGTGGACGGAATCCAGTTATGATGATTCATGTCTAATTTGTTGCGTGTTAACCCCCCCTTGATTTATTTATCCAAGTCCCTCTCTCCATACCTTCTGAATTTTCTTTTACATTTTTATTAAAAGTCCGATGTTGTATTATACTTTACTTACTGGAGAATGTCGCAATTTACAACTAGTCTCTTGTTAATTCGGACACTAAAATCTGAAGAAGAAAAAAAAGTATTGCGTGTTAGTTAGTCATTTGAAAATTCGTGACATGAGGCGTGAGGCCTTTAGGTCCATGTATCACGTGTTTTTTATAAATTTAGTTAGCAAGCATGACAGGGAGTTACCTGAAAAAAAAAAAAAATAAATAAATAAACAAAGGAAAATTAGAAAGTGAAAGAAAAAAAAAAAAAAAAAAAGTAAACAAATAAAACTAAGCAGTTAATTCAGCACTCTGTGGAGTGATACCCGCTTTTCGTAAAGTCCCTTCCATGGTTTGGATTTGGGAGTCATTTTCATGATTCCAGCAGTTAAATTATTATTTTATTTTTTTTTCACCCTCTTCCCTTTCTTTTTCTCTCTCTCTTTTCGTTTTATCTTTTCATCCCCCTTTTTCCAGTCACACGCATTCCTCCTCCCCTTATTTTATGTTTTTCTTCTGATGACTTATTTATTAGTCGACATGCCAATGAACTCTTCTTTACTTACAACAGGACATATAATCGGATCTTGCCCTGCTATTTATCTACTTGGTGTTAATATAGATTTTGATCATGTTGCTAAAAACGTTAATTCCAAAAAAAAAAAAAAAAAAAAAAACACACACACACAGAGTAAGCATATTCACTAACATGTCTGAAAATACAATTTGGGTAACAAACGTTGCTGATGAAGTTAATGAGGGAAACGTGAGAGAGTTCTTCGCATTTTGTGGTAAGATTCGTACCATGAAAAGACAGTGGGATCACTCAGGACAGAAATTCGGTTATGAAGTAGATTTTGAAAAGCGAAGGTCTGTAGGAGAGGCTCTTCAACTCACAGGTGTGTATCTAATTATTTAAAAAGGATATTTAAAATATAATAAAACAAAAACACAAAAACAGGAACTAAACTACTTAGCCATCGAATTACTGTTCAAGGTCGGGCAGCACCAGTATCTGAAGATACTGTTCAGCTACCCGGCGATCAAATCTTTCGTGAAGAAGCCATAAGAGCTATTGCACACTTACCAGGTCGAAACACAGGTCCTGATGCAACGCTGTTAGCTCATTCAGCTAATCAGTTAGCACAGAGAGCTGCAAACAAACAGGTGTGTGATATGTTTTTCAGTATTACCTGTACAGCTTTAGTGATATTTTTTAGTTATTTATGTAAACACAAAACAGGTTGTCTCAGAGAGAGAAGTTGAAGAAAAAATGAAATTAGTAGATGACCGGAATCGAACTGTGATGGTGACAGGACTACCTCTGGGTACATCTGAATCACAGTTGGTGGGATACTTTGGTAGCTGTGGTCCAATTAGTCAAACAAATCTAGGAGCTTGTCCAAAGACTAAGAAGCTCTTTGGATTTATAGAATTCCTTACAACAGACGGATTCAGTAAGGGAATTCGTATGGACGGCAGTAGCATGAATGATTGTTTGCTTACTGTTGTGCCTTCACAGGCTGCAATTAGAAAACAAAATGTAGCCATGCATGCTAATATTAAAGCGACACTTGATGTCGTTAATAAGGAAGCTTCTCGTTCTGAAAGGGATCGGAGGAGAAGTCGGAAAAGACGGACATCATCATCACCTCCACGTCGAAGATCTTCACGAGACTATCGTTCAACACGTGATAGACGCAGGTCTTCTGATAGGTCAGTTAGAAGATCAAACCAATCACATCGAGAGAGAGATTCCCGTCGTCGTCGAAGAACACCATCCTCAAGCGGTTCTGAAAGCTTTCATAAATAGCGATCATTTGGTGATCCATATCCTGTTTGGTACTATGCTTAAAATATGTATATATATATAAAAGAATCGCAATTGATGCGACGGATTATGTTATGTTCACTCTGACTTGAGATTCTAACCTGTTGATTAATTTGTTTCCTTTGTTTTTAGTTATCACTCACTCGGATTTTTACCTGAGATAAAAGAATAATTTGAGCGTTGGAAATGAGAAGTTTTATTATTATTATTTTTTTTTTTTTACAAAAAAAAATTTGTAAAAGCTGTTTTACTAACTCTATTGAATAAAATACAGGAAAAATATCAACCTACTGCGAGGCGATGCTTCCCGACGTTAGACGAGCGGCGGTATTCAATTCTGTTTTTTTTTTTTTTTTTTTTTTTTTTTTTTTTGTTCCCTTCTCAATTGGTCGAAATACAATACCTCAAAATTAATGATCGTAAGTGGGGTGCAACAGGCATTCTTAAGAAAAGTTACTTCAGATGTGTGTTTTTATAAAACTTAACCGTTAACTTTACGCTACAGGAATTAACGAGCTGATTGAGTGGTTTAGCTTATATTCTCAATTGTGCCTTTTTTGTTGTTGTTGTTTACTGTTTTTTTCCTTATTTTTTTCTAATTTAGAAATGATGCATCAAGCATCAATCATGTTGGTGTTGGTGTTGGTGTTACTCACTGCAGTCAACGGATCGGATGTCTGCTTAACATACGGAGGAGAGTCATGGTTGGGAATGTTATCGTGGGTATCAGCTGGAGCTAGTCCCCGCTGGGTAGTACAAGATGGAGGAAAAACTGTCCATCAATACGTGAATTCACCGTACCCTGGGTTTTACGTGAGTGATGACGACGATTTGATAAATATAGTTGTGACCGGAACCGTTGAGATCCAAAGTGTTCCTGGTATCAAAGAAGATGATGATTTTATTGGAATATCAGTTGGGCATAAGTATCCACTACCGGGTGCTGACACGATGTCAAAATTTGATACAATGTTGTTTTCTTGGGGTGGACAAGGTGCATTTGGTGACCATGCTGAAGCAACATTCCAAAAGTTAAACGGATCATTCACTTGGGACTATACAAACCCTACAATGCCTGATGATTGTTATTATTGTTTCTTTGCTCGATATTCAAACATAATCCAAGAAGAAACCATTCGTCAAGACCATGGATGCTTTACAGCAGCTAACACATCTCACGGTAAGTCTGGAGGATGGGCTCTTGATACAGTTAATACATTCGCTTTACTCTTTACTGATGATTTATTTCAAATTAAAATTAATAACAAACTGACATTCAACATGACTCCTTCAGACCTCGACAGCTGGTGCACAGCAAACACCATCTCTCAAGAACATGCTGAAAGATGCAGGGGAGGATGGAGAAAAGGTAGAATAGCTTGGTATAACTTCAGTCAGAATGGTGTTATTTATGGAAACATTCGGATGTTTAGAGTACAACCGAAATCTCAAATTTCTAACTCAACTGGGGAAGCTCCAAAAATTGTTAGTGACTTCTACACTATAAAAAGGGTATCAGGTATGTATATTTATGTTGTTGTTAAGGTGAAGAACAACCGCAAGTGGGGTAATTACTAAAACAGGAAACCTTATTGATACTACTATTCCGTTTTATGAAGGGATTTTAAAGAATGATCACAGCCCTGAATTGTTGGATTTATCAATTTTTATTTCATCAAATGGATCTTCTGACATAGAAATTGTTAATTCTGAAGGAACGAATTTCAAAACATATTTTGGTAACAATGTTTGGATTCAGCCATCAGGAGCATTCAACTACTCACCTCCCGCAGGAGTAACTGAAGCCTCAGAGGATTACTTTGAGTATTATGTGTTGGATTCTAAAGGAAGAAAATCATTTCAAAAAACTGCTCGAGTGACATTTGCTCTTCCCCCGGTGATAAGCTCCGGGTTTAAAATAATGTTTGCAGCAGCAGAAGAAGTTATATCTCAGCGTACAGACTGGTTCAGTACATTAACAAAGGGAACTCAATTTGGAAATGCAACGGCAACGTCTGGTTGTGGAGCAATCGCAGACTGGACACTATCGAATGGCGGAGCACAAGGAAGATTTAGTCTGAATATTGTTTCTGATGGAGCGCAGTTAGTAGTTGCTGATCCTAATCGATTGACACCTCACGTTATTGATACTCAACTTTATAATTTAAATATCACAGCGACAGATATTTATGGTCAAGTTTCTTTTGTTATTGTCTCGATTACTATTCCCGCTATCAATATTGAGTGTGAGCCAAATTGTGAAGGGAATTCTACGTGTGAAATTGGTGTTTGTCGATGTACAAATTCAACTCTTCAGTACCCAGACTGTGATGTAGCAGAAATCATTAATTGCGTTCCAGCATGTAGTGAGAATCAGACTTGTTCAATTCTGGCGACTTGTGAGTGTAGTTCTGGTTACCTGGCACCCAACTGTACTCTTCCAGAGAGGTCAACAGAACCACCAGCACCTGCATCTCTTTCTTGTACTGTATTCGAGGTTGGAGGTCGTTGCCTTGGTTGGTTAGTAATTGTGTTTCTCGTTGTGCTTATTCTATTCTTTGCTTGTTGTGGTTATGTGTATACTCATAGAGGAGTTCACACTACTAATAAAAAAAAAGGTGGAAAGATGAAAAGCTACGAACTCGACTCTAGGTACTTAGAAGGGCTTCAATAAACTTTTTTTTTTTTTTAATTTAATAGACTGAAGCCAGTTGGCTGTTAGAAATTATTAATTACGGGTATTGCGTTGTTATCGCCAAATGTACGCAAACAATAACTATTTAGATAATCTTCCAATCTCTCTGGTTGAAATTCAATTTTTTTTTTAAAATTCCCTTTTATTACTATTGCTCATCACGGTTTTTTTTAAAAGGCAGAAATAATTATATTAAGCGGTAAAAACGTGTGTGTTTTTTTTTTTTTTTTTTTTTTTAAAAAATATTAAAAAAAACTTACTCCCGAATGGGATCACTGTGGCTTGCGCACTATTTCTTTTCTTTTTTTTTTTTTTTGCACCGATGAAGTCGGAGAAGAAACTATTCAGATTAAGAGCCGTTTTATTTATTATGTCAAAAAGTTATCTATTTTCCCCCGTGCGCCAGTAATACTGTCTGCGATCAACAAAATATTATGCTTTATCTGAATGGTTTTTTTTTTTTTTTTTTTGCCTTCTCCTTTTTCTTCATCTCAATATAACGTTTTTATTAGCTTTTTGTTTGTTAATGGAAAAGATAAGTGAATCCGCGAAGTAGTTAACCGCTCTGCTACAAGATAAAATAAAAGAAAAAAGAAAAGTTTCTCGGCAGGGGTTTTTCCCCCCCCCAAAAAAAAAAAAAAAAGACTTTACGCGAGGGAGAGATGGTTGCATTTAGTGCCGAATTTCTTCCTTTTTTTTTGTTTTGTTTGTTTCGTTGTGTTTTTAGTTTCTTTACCAATCTACTGCGGGATAGAACTGTGGGAGAGAGAGCTCTCTGCGGGGCAACCGCTTAGAGCGTTTCGAATCCCAGCAATATTTCTCAGCTAGAGGAAGCAAAAGTCGTAACAAGGTTGCTGTAGGTGAACCTGCAGCAGGATCCTTTAGTCAGCCAGCCTTGTCTTTATTACTGACGTGTAAATGATTGTATTATTGGTTACGTTAATAGTCACATTATTAAACGATTCTAAGTTTGACTATCAGCTTTTTCTCAATCAGGGAACTTACACAAAAACGAATATAATATTAATCATGCCCTCCTAAACCGTTAGAAGATGATGATAAATGACTTACCGTTGTCTCCAACAGTCAGTTCTGTTTGGACAGAATCGGTTTCATTCAATGGCGTGTTCCCTCTTGACGTCCTTATTGTTATGATGAGATTTATTACACCTGAAGAGGTTACTCAGGCTATGGGTGTTTGCAGATCATGGAGGTGTTCTAAAACTGTGAATTGCCCACCAAATCTAAAATTCTGGAACAAAATCATATCTCAAACTGTAAACAGTCGCATGGGACATGAAATGACCATGAACCGGATAGTAGTGAATAAGAATTTGAAAAACACATCTGAAGAATTACACGAAGCTTATCGTTACCTACTACGATATTTCTTCATTTCTAAACATGCCACCAGTATTGATCAATTGTCAAACAAATTGAGGCTTTCCTTTTATATGATTTTGGCTATTTCACCGATCATATTTTGGGTTCAATTATTTATTGTTGGATTCTCCGTCACGTCGAATAGTCTTTCCAAGTCAGTTATTTATTGGTGTTTACCGATCGCTATATACGCTGCTGGTTGTGTTTTCTGTCTTATGGTTGTTGTGATTTCTGAATTAGCTGACATTCAGTGGAATAGCACAGAAGTACAGGCAAACTATACGGTTATATCGGAATTGACTACTCAAGAACGAAAGAGATTAATGCCGCTGTTGACATGTGTATCTTCAAAATTAGATTTACTTTTCATCTGCGGATTGCTGTATGGTTTGGCGGGGTCAGGAATCTTGTCAGCCTTGAAGTATTCAAGTTGGGATTGTTCTTGGTTAATTGTTTTATCTCCGCTATGGGTCGGAATGGTGTTCTCTCTTATAGTCTTACTGGTTAGTGAATATTATTTGCATAAGTGTTCTGTGTATCAGACTCTCAGGGGACTTAATTTAGTTTCAATTCTTCACAAAGAAGGTCATCGCAGTTGTAGTCAACGTTTTATAAATTTCTTTATCGTATTTTCTCTGTTGATATTTTCTGTTGCGTTGTTGTTTAGCACTTCGGGTGTTATAAATTTTTCAATTTCATTCCTTCCTCTTCACTTTGCATTTTGTTCTTGGATACCTGTTTATCCCTGTAGAGAAAATGAATCGATAATAGTGTCTCTGAGGGCTTTTTGTATTTTGCTTTGCTTCTTCTTAGTTCTCTTGTCTGTTAATTTCGACTTCATGTCGATACCTGGTTATATTATATTCTCTCCTGTGTACTGTGTACCCTTTGCTATGATTATGTGTTTTTATATTACAAGAGTTACTTCGTAGGGCAGTTCTCAGTCTCGTAGCTAAGCGTGGAAGCTGAATAAGTAATCTTCTCGGTGACCAGTTGGGCCGTAGTTTACCAGATGAGCGATCCACGATAGGTTACGTAGCAGACTTCTATTTTCTATTTCAGGAAAACTTTTGATGTGCTCTCAACATTTCTTATAATTTATATTTATTCTTTTAACGTACATCCTTGACTTAGGAATGAACGCTACTTTTTTTTCGAGCAACGGGTTACACCACCTTAAAGGTGAGTACCTCAACTCAAGCTGATGTTAGTACTTTTTTCTTCGTCTTTTCTTTTTTTAGAAAAACATAATTGTATTTTGCTAACTAAACTAAACTATAATTAATATCGTATTAGGAAGACCTTTAATCTAGCCCACTACACATTAAAAAAAAAATTATTTTGATCGAACAAAAAAAAAAAAATTAAAAAAAAAAAATTAATTATTATTATTTATATTTACAATTATGGAATAACAATAATGGATTTTGTATATTTTAAATTTGAAATTCAATGATTAAAAAAAAAAAAAAAAATCATTCTTTTTTTTTATATTATAAATATTTTTTTTTATCCACAGCCTATATGAGAAGGGTCAGCAATGTCAGTAACGGAATCACTGTCTCTCACCATCACTGAGAGTCTGACTCCTACCTCGACAGATACTCTTTCAACGACTGCAGTGACTTCAGTAATAAGAGGAACTCCTCAAAATACTAACACCGTCTCAATTACGACACCAACTGTAAGTAGTATTACAAATAGTTCTACAGAGATTCCACTGCTTGGAGATGATAGTCCTGATTACTTACCGTTGGGTATGGGTATAATGACGTTGATTCTTGTTTGTCTCTTTGCTGCTTTTCTAATTCGGATGATGATGGCGGCAAACTCATCCATAGGAACACATGTTCCAACTCATGATTTCACGGATCATGATTTTGGTGGTGAAGAGAAAGAATATTATGGAAGTAGTCCCATGTCACAACGTGGTCCAGGTCGTCCAGCGCTTGTTATTCTTGCTGGTAACTCTTATGGAGAGAGTAGAGTATTTGAACTAATTGGAAAACTTGGCTGTACTGATACCCGCAGCTATGGTTCACATTCTCAAGCTCATGGTCCAGCAACGAGGGACAATATCTTTCAGGGAATCAGATGGTTAACTGAAACTTCTTCACACGAATCAGAACCAGTTTTAATTATATCTGCACACCCTGACCATGATGGGTTCCAACCAACTGACTTCTCTTCTTCAGGTCCAATCACATCATCAGAATTACAAGGAGAATTATCACAGCTATTAGGAAGAACTTTAACAATTTTCTTTGATGTTCCACAACCAAAATTATCAATGTGTCCAAGTGTGTTATCACTTCCTTATAATCTATCTCCGGGAGGTCATTCTGCTGGTGGTTATGCAACGTCAGCATTGAGAATCCATACGATGTTAGCAACCCTACACGGTTACTCTTCTCCTGGTGATCTGATTGTAAATTCTCAACTCGCAGCTCCAAAGGGACCTTTACGAGAATTCTTAGACTGGATTTCCGCTAAAGTTGATCCAGAAACGACACCAGTTGTTTGGAGTAACAGAGCTGTAAGTGATTCACAATCATTCCCCTCATGGGGTGAGCGTGATGTTATTGGACCTGATCCAAGTAGCAGTCCACCGAGTGCTAAATTCTCAAACCAACCACCACTAGGTATGGCATCAGTTAAGAGTCCAGTACATCCTCCAGGATTTAATAGTCATTTGAAGAATGGATTCTCATCAATGAGACCATCACCACTTGCAGCTTCACAATATTCAAATAGTATTGGACATCAATCTACTAGTAAACCAGAATCACTTTGGTATCGAAAGATGTCTGGTGGAGGAGGAGGAGGTGGTGGTGGAGGAGGAGGTGGAGGAGGTCCCGGTAGTGATGTTGGATCAGGTGATGAAGGCTCATGGTTACCTTTACAAGCTCAAAGTGCTGGAAGAATGATTCCAGTTGAGAGTAGTACTTATGAACGTCCAAGACCAAGAAGTCGACTAAATAATCAAATGCAACCAACTTCAGGACTTGCCAGCATCGGATTCCCAAGAGAGACCAGATCACCAGTTCAATACAGTACTGGTAGTAGAATTAGAGTTGATGATATGTTCTCAAGCCCTCCGCCTCCAGTTCGATCCCCTCAGTCGATCCGTTCACTTCGTCCTGGAAGTCCTGTGGCAAGCCCGCCATTATTTTCTTCACCTCATTCTGGATTTCAGCCTAATTCTCCCATTCATACTGGTTCTCCATTTCACAATAGTAGATCTCCAGTTAGAAATAATTATTCAAGCAAATCGCCCAGAAGATCCGTCTCCCCGGCTGCTGCTAATCTTTCTGAAGTTTTATACTCTCCTACTCATTCTAATTCTCCTGTTGGTCAAGTTCCGGAACCAACTGCTTGTCTGTTGCAAAGTCATTTAGGTATCCCGTCTTACACCTATAAGAAATGTACTGCTAGGGCTAAATTAACTCATGAATGGCACATCCAAATTTCGATTGAACACGAAGACTCTCTCACTATACCGCTTGAAGAAATTGAAAGATGTGGTGCAGAAGAATCAGGCTCTACAGATTATCCAGAGCAGAGTATCTTTATAGTTGTGACAGGTACTCCTCGTTATGTAGTTGCCTTTGAGAATACTGCTGAGAGAAATAAATGGTTAAGCTGGATTCATACAACTCGTCCTGAATCGGTAATTATTTTACCCAGTTCTTTTCAATTACCAGATTTGTAGTATGTTTGAAAAATAATAAATCAAAAAAAAAAATTCTTTTTTTTTTTAATTCAAGGAGAGTGTTTTGAAAACCCTTTCTTTTTTTCAAGTTGTAAGTTGTACCTGCTTTGTTATGAATAAATAAATGAATGAACATGCATTTTTTTTTTTTTTTTAAATATTTTTTTAAAAATAGAGTTTCACTCCCCCTTTTTTTCTTCTTCTTCTTATTCTTCTTCTTCTGCTCTAAGTTTACTTTTCCAGCCTTCGTTAGCGAATTAAATATAGATGAAGTACTGATTAAAAAAAAAAAGGGATTAAAAATCTACTGACAGCATTGAGAAATGAATTCCAATTGTATTATCATATTTCGGACTACTGGCAGTCTGGATTAGCAACGAGCATAAAAACGAAACCGAATAAGAAGGCCTCTTCTTAATAAACGTCTTTTCGTGGTAGAATTGAAGCAGGTAAAAAAAAAAAAAATTTTTTTTTTTTTTTCAATGCCGGAATTTTTTAATTAATTCAGCCGGTAAAAAAAAAAAAAACCCCCGATTTTCTTTTTTTTTAAAACCGAGAAGCAAAAAAAAAAAGAACTCAACACCCTGTCCCCCCCCCTCTTAGTTGTTATTTATTGATTTAGGTCACTGTATTGTTTTTTTCTGAATGTAAGAATTTGTTTTCAGTATTTCTTTTAAAAAAAAAAAATTATTTTTTTTTTCCACTTACAGCATCCGCCTCCTATCTCACCCAATGCACTGAGTTATTAGTCCATCACTTTTGATTTTTGTAGTATGCAGTTTGTGAACTGGGCTGGCGACAAAGTTCTTCGTTTCGTAGCGAAACGGACGTTGAAGAGATTTTTAAAATCTCTTGATCCGAAACAATTCAATGACTTTTCAATTAATAAGGGAGTTCAACTGTCTCATTTAGAATTCGAAACTGATATAATAAATGAACAAATACTAGCTGATGCTCCAGTGAAAGTTTCATACGGAAGAATCGGATCATTAAAACTAGAATGGTCAATTCAAAATATGACCTTGAAATTTACGTTTTCAGATGTCGATTTAATATTAGATTACGTCCCACCCAAACAAAACAACCGACAAGGCCACCATCATGAATCCGGTAATGGAAATGTTCAAGAAGACATCCTAGCTAGATCTCTGATACTGGGAAATCTATCCAGAGCTGATTTAACAAGCCTTGAAGAACAACCAGAAGTAAAGGATGAAACAGAAAGTATCTATCCAAACATAGATGAAGATGACACACAGTCAGGTATGATAAAGGATTTAATTGATAAAGCAGTTCAACGAATGAGAGTAACAGTTTTAAATGGAATCATATCAGTTCGGTTTCCAAGTCAAATTCAACACGACACAATAAACATTCTTCGAATTGAAGTTCCATGTCTTGAGTTACGTGACAAGGAGGTTACCGAACCAACTCCATCAGGAGGTCCAAAGACATATCGAAAAGTCTTAACATTTCAATCATTTATTGTATACCTATACACAGCTAAATGTGATGCCGATTTACTGTCGAGTACTTTGATATCACCCAGATCACAGAGAGGGAGGTCAACTGAAGAAAGCACATATGCAGACGGATCTAAACGAGCAACTGATCCAACTGCTGATGTAGTTTGCATCTGTTTCGCTGATACACAAAATACCATTGATTTGACAATCCCAAGCGATGGTGGTGCTTCGGGAGTTGGAATTAAATTAGCTGTATTCTTGCAAAGTATCCATTGTATCGCAACTATGAAACAATTGGCTACTCTGAGATCTATTTTTGAATTACTCTCTGTTAGTGACACTCACGTTGATACTCAAGAAGAAGGAACCAACTCATTCAATATTACTATTCATGTAATGCATTTATTATGTGCTATCCTACCACGGGATAGTGGACCACCACCTGTTGATGTTTGGGATTCTTTGTTGGATCAAATCGGAAGTGAACCAGAGCAGGCACGAACTACTACTGCAACACAATTAGTATCTCCTTGTAAAGAACTTAGATCCGAGCATCTGTTACTGGAAGTAAACCAGTTGGGTAGATCGTCTGCTGTTGTTGTTCGTGTTAGTGGTCAAAAAGAATCAAATCAAGATCACGTAAGTAGAATTGAGATTGCTTTTAGTCTTGTTGACCTTCGGTGGATATCTGAGTCTGAAAGTGATACAGATGTCAATATCCCTTCAATGCTAAATCATGACATAACAGTTTGTGAAGGTGGATTACATTCCCGAAAACTAGCTGACTTTGAACCAATAACAGGCAAAGATGGTGAACAACGACCTCGAATAACAGTAATAGCAACCACCACAAGAGATGATATGGGAAATATGATACAACAGATTAGAATAAGAATGTGTCCAAGAGTGTTGATATACAGTGGTTTGTTAAAAAAGTTTATTGACTCATACGGTTGTTTGTTATCAGGTGTTGAAGATTTTAATGAAGGAAGCGTTGGAAGAACTCTTTCGACGGATTCGTTTCGTTCATGTGAGCCGTCGTCGATTGATCCTTCTCGTGCTAAACGAACATACAGTCCTCGTAGTTGTAGTCCTCTTTCTAGTACGTCAACTAGTGACTTTGAGGATGCTTTTCATAAGGACAATTATCGGAGATTTTCTGCAAATCCAGTTGTTGGTTCCCCCCCACCATATAAGAAGCAACCCGATGGTGATCGTAGTGTTGATTTAAACACTAGCAATAATCATAAAGATCCATCTCAGCACTTAGCTCGCTCTGTAACTTTTGGATGCAGCACCATACACACGTCACAGTCAGCAACGTCAGTGTCAACACCTCCCACTGCTCCACGTATGAAAACATTAGAGTTTTTTTTTTTTTTTTTTTTTAAAAAAAGTTGTTTAAAGCAACAGCGCAAGAAAACAATAACAAAAAACCAAAAAAAAAACAGAAGTACCACCTGTTTCAGGATTAGGAAGCTCACCTCTACTCGTACAAAGAGAGATCCTAATTTGTGGGAAGTTACACGTCAAAGTGTACTACAATCCACAAGAGAGAAATGAGATGAGTTTAATTGGACCGTATTTACAATCGATACTAAACTATCATGAAGAAGATGGATGGCTGACTTGTGGTTTACAACTATGCGCTGATGACTTGGATATCAGAAGTACAAGCTCTGTTAAGATTTGTACGGGAGTTGGTCAGATTCGTGTAGAAGATGAGAAGAAGAATTCTGTTTGGAAAATATCATGTGCTGGTCTTAAGTTACAACTTCTAAAGAATGATTCTGAATCAACGATTGCTCAATTCGAAAGCAAGCCAATGAGAGGTGACGGACACCATGCGAGTGTGACTGGTTCTGTAAGACAACGATCAAGTAATATATCAATCACAATAAAACCTGATTCGAATCCAGACTTAGCAGGGCATCAAACACGTAATTGCTCACACGTATCTGAAGCTGAAGAAGCAGTGATTCGCGATGCAGCAGAAAAGTATTCCGACGTTTTCATTAACATTCACTTTCCTACTGCTAATATTTATCTACAGAAAGATGAATTATTATTAACGCAATATCTGATTTCTGATTTGATTGATAACTTATCACCACCTGGTAACTCACCAATCCCAACACCATCTTTACATGATGATGCTTACATAGCTGGTGTTCCATTAGGGTTACTCCATCCTACTGCAGAACTGAAATCATGGCAACGACCGTCATTTGTTATAGCGTTTGGTCTTCACTGTCCTGTTGTTATGGCGCATATCTCTGCTCCGCTTTGCTTTCCATCGGATGAAGCGATTCCGTATTCAGTTCCTTATCCAAAGAAGCCTCCTTGTTTTGTTTATTTATTATCAGGAAAGGATGTAGACTTATCGTTGATAGTTCACGTTGCATCGGATTCTTTTATTAGATTGGGAGTATCAGTTCGGACAGCAGACTTATGTCAGTATGCTGATGTTGATGTTTTCGGAACTAATAATTCAAAACCATCAAAGAATAAAATACCAATCCTACACAACTATCACAATCTCTATCAGAGATCCAGTAAAGGAAAGCCACAGCCGTCAACGTCATTGGAAAGTCAAACTTCAGGTCTGAGAATAATTCTTGGATACTCCCAGTGTAGTCCAGGTAATCCTGTATATGTATCTGTACGTGATAGACAAGATATTAAATTAACCATGATTCTCTCACGAATGATTCTACGACACAGAGTAACCCAAGATGCTAATAGTTGGCTACTAACTCTAACAGAGCTATTCACAGACGTTGAACGAGTCGATGGATTATCACAAAGAGACGAATCAACAGATCAAAATCGCCAACAAAATGCAGGCAGACTACGAGCAACATGTATTGACGTCATTGCGTACAATCTTATTATCGATTATATCCCGCGAGGTCTTTCTGCACGTCTCCTCATCATCGCAGAGCAAATAACATTTGCATGTCTTGTTGTTATGCTCAGTGAGGAGTTTAGAGCTACTGTTGGAATCAGTGGAGCGAGTATCCTTTTGGATAATGGTCACTTCAAAGAAGATTTAGTGGCGTATGATAAGGAAGCGAGTGGAAGTAATAAGTCTTTGTTCGGGAAATCGATGGGGGGTATTGTGAGTGACTTAGAGCTGTTGGGGTTCATAACTGTTGTTCACAGTACAGAACAATGTGCTGATGATGAAATCACGATAATAATTAAAACAATAGCACCGACATCTGATTGTATTCCACATTTACGCGGCAGAGGTCACACTGATGCAGACCCCGACATGCAAAATGTCGCTTCGGATTTATCTGAAAATTTACCTTTTTCAGTTGAGGTTCTATCAGGAAGAATAGCAACTGATTGTTGCTGTGATTCGTTTAAATTATTTCAAGAAAGTATCATTCACTATCTCTCTGGATCGGAACAAGCAGCTCTCAGATCGATAAATTCATATTATCGAGAGTGTCTTCGTCTTCCTGAAGAACCCACGACACCTCCTCACCAACCACCAAAGAATACCAACTCTGGTTTGAATTCAACAAAATTAAAGGCAGCTCATCTCAAAGCAGCGAATGCTATTAAAGATGTTATCCAACAATCTGAAGATAGGCTTGCTGAAGATGAGATGATTGTGAGGCAGTTCGGAGATCAAAAAGAAGAAGTGAAACCACAACAGTCTCAGGGAAAAGTATCACAGAAACAGAGAATGATGGTTCATGAAAGACATTGTGATGCTTTTGATCAAAACTCTGAAGTAACTGTTTTCATAAACGATGATAATGATATTGCTTCGGTTCTTAATGCAGATACAGCTCAACCAGTTCAACATGTGGATGAGAGTTGTGATGTTACTCTTCACTTACATCACAATGATTCTGTTGTGACATTTGATGATCAAAATGACACTCAACCTCCAGCAGCATCTGAAAGTGAAGAATTATTACAATTCGACGGAGGATCTTCAGATACTTCATCTCTTCCTTACAACATCCATTTGACTGATTCGATATTTGAAGAAGATCCTCAACGAGATTCAATTGAAGATAAAAGTACCCTAGTCAGAGGACTTCCTCTCTCTGAATTCTTAGAAGATGATTACTTCTCTGCTGGTGATGATAAGGTTTCAAAACTCAGAAACACAGACAGATCTCCTGGTAGTCCTATTCCTCAATTTAGATTAATCATAAATGGTCTTTGCTGGACTTGTAATCTTTATGGAGGAAAAGACTTCGTCACCGCCCTCAGTGCCGATGCAGTTCATAAAAAATTACAATCACTTAAAACACATGAAAAAGTTAGACAAGCACATCACTTATACAGAAGTACTCGAGTCTTTGGTCAATTAGTTTCCATTACAATCGATGATATGTTTGTGTTGCTGGACTTACACGCAGTTCTTGGAGCACCGGAAACTGGGGATATGTGGGAATTAAAAGCCGGTTGTAAAACATTAGAAGTAGTCGATAAACTGACAGTCTCGGCGAGAAATAAAATATTATCATCGATCCACAGCGTGGCAGACAGAAGTGATTTAGTGATGGTTGAGCTTCAAGCTGGAGTACCAGAGGCAATGATAGGCCTCGCGTCAGCACCAAAACATGCTGAACTGACTTTATCTTTAAATATTGATCCGTTAAGGATAAATGTTGATCAGGATTCATTAGAATTTTTATCGAAATTTTTTGGATCGACGTCGACGCCTCAAGCGGGTGCTTCACAACCTGCTAACTCAACCAGAGCAACCACACCTTCAAGTACACCAATTGTACAACATAGCGTCACTGATCAGGTCCATTTGATTGTTCAGAACCCGTCAAGTAGTTCTGACGACGGAGTTTACTTTCGAAAAGTAACAATCGGTCGTATCACTCTCAAAGTTGATTACAATCCAAAACGTTGTAGTCTTCACAATCTCTTAAAAGTTGAACCCCTTGAATTATTAAATCTTGTTAATATTGAAGGTATGTTTTTTATAGTATTTAAAGGAAACAATGAAAAACACTCATGTTCAGATGAAAATAAAATAAAATAAAAAAACAGGAATGGTAGTAGAGTTGGATCCCG
This sequence comes from Flectonema sp. DT1601, assembly GCA_964019425.1. Lineage (NCBI taxonomy): Eukaryota > Euglenozoa > Diplonemea > Diplonemida > Diplonemidae > Flectonema > Flectonema sp. DT1601. Next base: position 461,951 of record OZ025824.1, on the reverse strand, counting down.
TAGTAGTAACCGGATGCTGGTCGCAAAACCTTTCAATAAAAATGGCAGAACAGTGGTGGGACACATTGCGGATATCTGAATTGTTATCGGGGGTTCCAACTGTGAGGTATGTGTGCTGAAAGAGTTTTTTATTTATCCAGAAATTGATAATTTAATTCTCAAACATCAAATCACAACAGGTCGGTTGCTCGCATAGGAACTGGAGCTGCGAGGGTGATCACGACTCCGTATAATGATTACAAGTCTGGTAAGAATCCTTTTAGGTATAGTGTTATCCTTATGTTCTTTGAAAAAAAAACAAAACAAAAAAAACTTCAAAAACAGCGGACTTCCAAACGCTCTTGTTGGATTCGTTCGTGAATTCGCAGTTGAAGCAGTTCATCTCACAGAACAGGCTGCTATTGTAGGTGGTGGTATCATCAGCGCTGGTGTTCAGGTGTTGGATGTTCAACAAAATGTATGTTTCTTTATAATTGATCAGAAGCTATAAAAATTTCCAACAAACCAACAAACACCAACAACAGGACGACGACGGACCAATGTCACCAGCAGTAGCACAACCAGCTACAGTACTTGATGGTTTAAAACAGGGTATTGAAACTATTCAGGGTGATCTCAATGCTGGAGTTAGAGTATTGAATTCCCTTCCTCAAGTTGTACGAGATGGATATTTAGTATTGCTTGCGCGTTCATTATGTCTCGTTACGTTAATGCCTCTTCGTGGTTTGTTTCGTGGATGGTGTGTTGTTGCTCAAGGGTCTATGACTGCTTTAGATCCACAGCGTAGAGCAGAACATGCGATGCTTTATAAAATACCTCGTGAACATGATGAAGCAGGCATATCACTTCCTACAGAGATAAGCTCTGAACAACAACTTCTTGAGTGTAGATGTCAGGTTCCTGGTACTGTTTGCGGTCTACACAAAAAGCGAGAAGAAGAAATATAATTGTTACTGTTATTGACCATAAAGGAAACACTGCTGATAAGTATAGTGAAGGACCCCCCCCCTTTTTTTTTGATGACTTCTTTCTGCGTAACCTTTGTGTTAAAAAAAGCCTAAAATAGCTAATCTGTACAAAAATATATTTGTAGTCACTTTGATGTGAAGCTGATGGAAGAAAAAAAAAAAAAAAAAAAAAAAAACGGCGGTAATGCGCCGTTAGATATTACAGTTGCATCTCTTAGTCAAGGGTTCTTGCTGTCCTGCTTACCTTTTTACCAGGACGAATCGGCAGGTCACTTTTTGTTGTTGCTATACTACCATTGCGATTTTTGTTATAAAAAAAAAGTGCTTCTAGCCCTCTTGTTATCATAGTTTGTTATATAGTAGAACGAATTGTTTGTTTTGTTGTTTCTTTTTTTTTTTTTTTGTGCCGGGAGGACGAAAATTCAAAACAAGAAAAAACTCAAAAAAAAAAAAAAAAAAAGAATCCATGTGTGACAAACTAGCCTCTTGAAGCAGAATCACTTCCAAGTTCTTTCCTCCTCGGAAGTTGGAGTTCGCGCAGCCAAAAAAAAAAAAAAAAAAAAAAAAAAATCTACCTACTTTGCGACTGGTACTGCGTGACCCGCGCGGAAATATTGTTTATTTTTTCTCTATTCCTTGCCGTCATATTCCCCCATTATTTTTTTAAAAAAATATTTTTTTTAAAAAAAAAAAATAATACATGCACACATAATTGCCCATTTCCCTATGAATAAAAGGGTCGAGTTGAATATCGGTTGCAAAAAGGTAGAAGGGAAAACGAATGCGCATGCATCAATTTACAGGTACATAGTTTATGTTTTTCGGCACTGTTTTTTTTATTTTTAAAGCTTCTTTACATACTGTGAATGTTTTTTTTTCTCGGTATTAAGGTAATAGGCTATAAACAACCTGACCCACTGTGTTCAATTCTGTTTCCTTTGTTACTCTATTTTGAATCTGAAAAAAAAAAAAAAAAAAAAAAAAAAACAATTTCCTTTTCCCTGTCACACCCTTGCTCATTCCGCCACTAGCCGAGATTCACATTCAGGAGTATTATGCCTCCTTTTATTGTGTTTTGTTTATTAATATGGTTGCTTTGTTTTTTTTCAAGATTTATGAACCCTGTTTTCTTTTTTCCGACAGTTTAATAAAATAAAATAGAATCGGTTCTCTACCATATATTCTGTTTTTGGTGTATTAGTTTGTTATTTTTCAGGTTGTTTTTTGTTGTTTTAATCGAAACCTTTTTATTCAATTCAACAGAACTTTTTTTAATCATTTATTGTTGAAAAAAAAATGACTGATCTTCCTCCTCTAAGACTCAAGTCTCCTGTGGACTTGGTCAAAGCGTCAAAGGTAGCGTTTTCGCCGATGCTAGTTGCACAGAGGTGGTTACTACATGGCGTACAGGGTATTCAACTTTATCAGTTGAAGAACCATAAAGAACCTGATCTCGAGGAAATGCAGGTAATCTTCACTGAGGCAGGTGGGCAAGTTTTAAGAGTTCTCACCATCATGAGTGCTAACATTGGAGTGTTGTGTTCTCTTTATTCAGTAGACACTGATGAAGCTAAAATGGTTATATATCAATCAGTTGTTCATCAACAGTTGAAAAAGTCGTATTATGCGAAGATGTACAGTTATTTGGGTGTTCCAAAATTTATTCAGACTCTTATGTTATATGATATCCCTGTTCCAGCTGCTACTGAAGAGGACCTTGAGTTTGACTCAGTCTGCTCTAACCCAATAGGACGTGTCATCCAACGGGGGGTCATATCATGGTTCGTCTCTGCAACTCTTGGAGCTGGTATTGTTTGTTATCAAGTAAAGACTAACAAATCATTGTCTCAAAGTGAATCAAAGAAAAAACTGAAATCAGCTCTCCTAAAGCATTACGTTGACCTTGCTGGATCTATCGTAACACGTTGTGCAGGAGCCTTTATTGGATCTTTCGCAGGTCCTGAGGCGTCGTATATCGCAGCTGATGTCGGTGAAATGGCGTTCGGAAAACTGTCGCCTCTGCTATTGGAGAAGTTAAGTCCTCCGAAAGGAAATCCTGAAACTGCGTGAGGAGGTTATTATCAATAGATGTTAAGCTTTAAAGCGATTGATAAGAAGGCGTTCCTGACTTTGATCCTTCTAACCTTCAAATAGCAACCAGCTTCTGGCTTATGCCGGTAAGTTAAATTATTATTGTCTTCGTCGTCTTAGTATGTCATAGTAGGCACTACGACCGTAGTGAGGGTGGTGTTTTTTTTTTTAATTTTGGGAAAACTATAATTCCACACAAAAGTCTGAAATATCAGTTCTCAACACAAAAGGTTTCCGAAAGCTATTTTTTTAAAAGCTTACTGCTGACATTCCGGAAGCTTTTGTATTGAAATCCGACATATCAGTAACATTCGCGTGGAATTAGGGGTTGTTCCTTTATTTTTTTGGGTAGAAAAATACCATCTTTTCCACCCTTCAAGGAATGTCGAAAACAAACGAAGGAAAAAAAAAAAAAAAAACCCGTAGAGGAGTAATATGGTTTATCTTTGTGGTGGATATCTTTGTTTTTTTGAAAATAAAGAAAAAAAAAACAGAGAGGGAAAAAAAAAAAAAAAAAAAGAAAGAAAGAAAGAAAGAAAGAAAAGAAAATGAAAAAAAATGACAAAAAAACATGAAAGGTCTTGAGATTCCATGTCACTAATTGATTTATGAAACAGTTTTTACAAAATGTGCTCTCAGTTGTCTTTGTGATTAGTGTGTTTTGCAAGGATCACCAGTCACTGTATCCTTAACAGATGTTAATACAATACGATCCAGTCCGATACAGTTTGTATTTTATAAATTCAAAACATTCAAACCTCACGCAGTTATAACAAAATGAGTCTCGCGGGTGTTTTTGTAAACCTCGCGAAGGCCCTATTTTGGGCTCTGCGTATCATACTAGCAGTGATATCATTTTGTTTGGGTCTCTGCAGTTGTTTTGTTCCATGGAGAATACCGTCGTTGTCGCAATACAGCGACGCGGATGATTTGAATTCCTTCACAGGAATAGGATTCGCCTTGTTGGGAATATCACTGCTAGATGTTGCAGTGGCATGTTTGTTTATGATCACGGTAGTGACTTGGAGAATGCCGAGAATGGTTTCAAAACTAACGATGACGTGTGACTTTCCAGGACGTCTAGTCGACATGCATAACAGAGAAGCCATAGGAGAATCATTTATGTATATGGTCACTGATATTCCTTTTATTATTATGGGACTACTAACTCACATAACCTTTTGGAGGATACCTCGTCTATACGGGTCTATCCGAAGTTCTGAATGGAGAAAAGAAATATTCGATACTTTTAAAGTCGCAATGTCTGACATTCCATGCGCTCTCATAGCTGCACTACTTGTATTGATCCCATGGAGACTTCGCAAAGCAATTCGATTGTATAAAAAGATATCGACGTTAAACAAGGACGATTATGATTGGAAAAGAATTGTGTTAATTCAATTTGGTAAAGGAGTAACAGAACTGATCCTTGTTCCATTCATGATCCCAGTTATTCTAACCGGATATCGTCTTAAAAATACTTGGAAACTTCTCCTTACATTACAAGATACTGACGAAGATGACGCCTCTGCGAGATGCAATACGAAAATGGATATCATGAGAGAAGGTTGTATGGTTTTTATTGATTTCGGTTGCCTAATATTGCTGGTGATAACTGCCTTGTTGTTTGTTAGGATTTCTGCTTTGATAGACGTAGTCAAAAACAGAAAAACAAAACCAAAACCACGGTTGGCACTACTAAAGAATTTCTTACTTTCTTTCAGAGAACTTTTAGCTGTCGTCGTTTATATTATATTGATTCCGTGTTTTTATAGATTTTGGTTTGCCTTTTCGAATGCCATTGAAGCAAGCAGTTCATCAGCGGATCCAAAACCACATGCAGTGATCTCAACTATGACTATCGAATATCCAGCAGAGGGGGGTATTAAAATACATCTTTCTGGAACCAAACTATCAGACTTACAGTTTAGTACAGCTAAACTTTACATCAAAAATAAAGATTTTTGGGATGCTGTTGGAAGCATGTCCACGATCGCAAAGACTTTTCTCCCACTGAAATTAACACCGGAAGTTTTTTGCAAAGAAGATTTTTGTAATGGTGAGAAAGATTTTTCAACGACTTTGTATTTTAAGGTTGCGAAAGAAAAGGTATTCAGAAAACACATAAACGATACCATCGGTGCTCACACTAACCTTCGTATTGCTGTGGAGTTCGATGATCAAAGTGGAACCCTATTTGATATTTCGTTTACTATGAATGAACTTTTACGTGGACCTGATCACTTAGTCGACATCGATCAACCAGTTTCACTATTCGAATCTGATGCAAGTAGTAAAAGTCTTAGAGAAAGTGGTAAAAAAATTCCGGGAGAAAAGCTCTGCGATGTAATGGCAATCCCAGCCTTCATTCAACTTGGTCTTATGGTAGTAGATATCGCAGCGTTAGTCTTATTTATACTACTTCACCTGGTACCAACTCGAGTATACACTTTATACAGAAGAATAATGCTTGGGAGTTCTGAAGCAATTACTCGAGACAAGTTCATAGTCGCAAAGAATAAGATGTCGAAATTATTAAAACGTCGATGCATTGCTGAAGGATCTGCCAAGCAGATTATTGACAAAGGAGCGAAGACTGGACGATTGGGATCATTTACACTGCGAATTGATGGTGAGGAAGTACGGCCTTGGTATTACACTTCTTACAATAGAAGACGTCTCGTAAACGAAGAAGAAGATAAAGAATACACCGACGCGATGCACTTCTTCAGCGCTATAAACACTCAATGCAAGCGTATATCTGAGCTTCCACTACCAGAGGCAAAATCCCTATCTGAAACAGTAAACCAATTCACTGCACGGAGTACAACTGCAATACTTCACTACTCATTTGCGGTGGCTCAACACTATCGCTATACTCATGGAGATCGGTTAACTTACACTGGAGCTTCAGCACCTATTGAACATTTGAATCCCCTGCTTTGTAACTTAAACGGTTATTGGCCTACAACAGACAAACCTTCCTTTGAATTAATAACAACAGATAAGAAAACAATTATTCGGGGAAGACCATCTGACTTTGTGTCACAAAGATCTTATAGTAATTTTATGGAGAAACAAAGAGAAGCTGATGAAGCCTTTCAAAATCTTGTAAATGAACTAAACAGCCCAATGACAGCAGGAACTCTATCTTGTAAGCACTTCTCTCCATCAGCTGTAAAGTCAGAAGTGTACAGAACAACAAAGGATTTTGCTGTGGATTTCGCAGCGTTCTTAGCAGCTGTAGTAGTCGCTTGTACTGTTTACCGTCTTCCAGTTATCATCCGTGAACTTAAAAATTGCAGATCAGGAGAGGTCCGTCAGACGATATTTAATAACCTAGTAGAAATACCAATTGACTTCATGTACCTTCTTAAAGCTTTAGTAGTTATTGCTTTCTTAAGAAGTGCTGTTCCAATGATTACTAATGTGATTCATCAGGCTGTTCAAAGAAAGAGTTTTCACGCGATGAGAATGGTTGTCGATCACTATCTATTATTGACGGCGTATGATGTTCATATTTTATTCGCATTCGTGTTATGTTGGAATACGATTGCGTGGGGTTTTGGATGTGCTGTTTTTGGACTCCTCCTACCGGGAGCGATGTTTACGTGGATGATCTTAGGAAAACCTGGTGAGGGTTGCTGTGAAACTTTCTGTGTTCTTCTTGGTACCGCTTGGTTTTATGGTTTTCCGATAGTAGCTGGACTTACATTGTTAGGTGATGGGAATCAAACAGCTGTTTTTGGGTCTATCTTTGGTGTCTTAGGATTATTCTTACTCCTATTCACAATAAGTTGGATGTGGAACACCGAATCACAAGAACTTAATATCGTTCACGGAATATTCCTTCGATGGAATTGGTTCAACGGTCTTCAATTCGCCTACACTACAATTGAATGTATTCAGGTGGTCGGTTTACTTGTGTTGTCTCATTACAAAGATGGTTCTGATGACATCTCAGGTTATGTTTATGATTTCTTTAAGGCTAGTTTAATGTATTATCCAGAACAAGATAATTTATCAATCATTATTGCGTTGTCACTGGCGATGGTTTTTTACTTCGTTGCGGCGGTGCCTGTGACGGCGTTGGCTTTGGAATCAGACGCAAAAGTTGTTACTCATACTGGATGGATCTTCTTAATGGAATTACTTTCTCAAGGATTACTTCCTTTCATAATATATCAGTTGACTGATTATGTTATGTGTGAGCCAGCTGAGTTCTGTTGGAGCGGTGAGCATCGACGATTGGGAATCTTCGCACTTCTTGTTTTAGTATTTTTTATAATAGCATCCTATGCAAAACCTCCTGAATACACAACAAGTCATTGTAAGTTACTAGACTGCGTCTTCGTTGAAGGATACGTTCAAGTAGCAAAGTATTCTTTAATAGCTGTAGTCATTGTGTCAGTTGCTTTACGTGGTGATAGCAGCTTTGTGTATATTGCGGTTGCTCTTCACTGTGCATGGACGTTATTTTGGACTACGTGTTATCCACGATTGTTTAATATAAGTAGGGTATGCTCTAGTGACTTTTACACGTGGTTTAAAGTTATTAGTTATTCGGCTGTACTTATATCTACATCGTATATTCAACATGGCATTCCTGGATGCGCAGCTGCTGCTGGTGCTGTCATCATTTTATGTATCGTGTTATACAGATGTGGATTCTCACGCGATGATGACGAACTTCGTAGATCACCAGAGCAGATTCAATCTGATTTGTTATCACTGCACTCTGAATTAAGCAAGAACGGTTGTTTGGTAGAGTCGTTTACTACTTCTGGGGGTTGGAGGAAATCAGTTCCCGGGTGTATTAGAGTCTCCCAACTAGCTAGTTTGATACTTCAATTGGAAGAAGCTATTCAATACCAACATCTTGATCCGATGTTTTTATCGGTACGAAGTTCTTGGAAAAAGTCTTTAGATGCTTACATCAGTTCAGAAGACAGTAGACAGTTCATTGATGATTATTATTATTATGAGAGATCTTGGTATTGGTGGGGACCATGTTTAAACTTTTTTCTTGGATTTCTTTGTTGTTGTGTTTCGATGTCAGGTTTAGATAAAAACTCACACGGAGAAGACGAGAATGAAAATGAGAACGTTGCAAACACCCCGGCAGCGTTTGCGGATATCCACACAAAATTTCAGCAAATGAAAAATGGAATGCGATTCACAATAATACCAGAAACAGGTGTGATGGAACAATCTGAGCAATCTGAACAATCTGATAGCGGTAACGATACCAATACTGAGGATTGCAACCTGGAAACAAGTGCTTCTTTTGAACAACCACACACATCAATCAACATCACAAGTCCCAAAGCTGCGGTAAATGATGACATCGAAAACGATAGTCCTGCATGAATTAGGTTTTTTTTTTTTTTTTTTTTTCAACTTTCTATCTGTTACATTCTATCTCCTTGTTGAAAGGTTTTTTTTGTTTCTTGTGCTTCTTTTCAATAAAAAAAATTAATGGCTGGTTTGGGTCTTTTCTTTTCAAAACTCGTAAAAATAACTTGTTTCTTGTTCTTTTCTTTGGTAAATTGTTAAGCGCGTAAAGCAAAGAAAAAAAAAAAAAGTATCAACGAGAATTTCTGGTCATTAAATACACGAGAATTTAAAAAAAAAAAAAAAAAAAGAATAATATAATAATTCATGATTAAAACTGTTCCCTAGCTCTTCGCGGATGAATTATGTGGTGATCTTTTTTTTTTTTTTTTTTTCCTCTCACGATTGTCAGAATGATTGTTGTTCCTTTGAGCTTAAGAATGCAGTATCAAATTACCCACCCGTTCCAGTTGTATTTCTTCTTCAAATATACTCAAGCATTCGACCCACCCCCTTTGAGCTTAAGAATGCGGTATCAAAAGTACCCCCCTCATTACTTTTTTTTGTTTTTTTTTTTGTAAAGAACTTTGTTAAGAAATTTTCATTTTTATTTTTCCATAAAGGATTGTTTACCGCATTACATTATACCTCTGGTTTTGGTCTCCCAGGGCTCACGATTAATTCATATTTGAATAACGCGATTCCGTACTGCACTGAATTACAACACGGAAAAATAGATAAAGTGTTCGCCTTGTATTAACATTATTGGTCACTGTTGTCGTGAATTTTTTAATTTCATTATTGAGCTTTGATACAATAAAGAGATTTATATTCGTATAAACCTAATCAAAATAGTTTACCCCCTTGTGACAAAAGGAATTCCCAGCAAGTTAGTCCGCCTTAACTTGTACTCGGTAGCTAGTTGGACTTGGTAACTAACAAAACCGCTCCTGATCTATCTCCATGAGTGGGCTTTCAGTTTTTCTTTTTGCGATTAAATAATATTTTTTTTGTTTCTTTTTCCTTTTTATTTGATACTAGAGCAGAAAAGTTGTTGTTGCAGTCTGGTTTTCGTTTTTTTTTTTTTTTTTTTCCTTCTCCTTCCTTTTTCTTGTTCAGTTTTACGATTTTTTTTTTTTTTTTTTAAATGCTGTTTCGTGATTGTCGTTCTTTTTCCTGTCGAAAATGCTATTGATTCCAATTATATTAAAGTGCTAAGTTATATCTGTTGTCGCAGTAGCGGGAAACCCCGAAGAGCTGCTACCCCATTTCCCTTTGACCATCTAACTAACTAGGGTATCGTCGTACTCAGGTCGTCCAGATAGGAATTTATTATGTTTTTAATTTAAAAAAAAAAAAAAAAAATCTGGTTCACCCAATAGTCATAATAGCAATCCTGAACTCCCCCAATCCACTTGCAAGCTTGTTGCTTCCTGAACCGTGCGGGAACGCCACAGAGCAGTGATTTTCTACACACATGAAATACAGTAATAGTTCATTGTTTTGAATAGTTATATTCCGTTCCAGATATAAATAAATGAGGAGATGTTTGGTACAAACTCGTCGGCAGGTTATCCAAACCCGTTACCTCACACGGAATGAACTGGAGGGGGAAATTGAGGAACGGAAGTTATCGAGAAAGGAATTTCAAGAATCACCACATGTTACTGAAGGCTTTGAGAAATGGAGAAGGAGCTTAAATAAAGCAGAGAAACGAAACGATCTTGGAACGTGTGAAGTTGTCCTTCAGGATATCTGCCAAAATGTAGCAGTAAACGATCCATCCCCTGATGACAATCAAGAACAGCACGATATTTATATGTTAGCTTGGGCAGCATATGCAGAAAAACATGATTCTGTTATACAATTACTAATCTCTCTATCACGTTCACGTGAAGCAGGAATCGTATCTCATTCTAGTATATTGCTTGCTAAAACTTTAGAGTGGTGTCCTGATAAAGTCCAACCCTTATTAGAAGATCCAAATCAAATATTCATTCCGATACTGGAAGCAGCACAATACTATTATCGACAACAGAAAGCTTCACGTAATGTTTCAATACGTCAATCGTTTATTGGTGTTATGTTATGTTTGTATGAACTGTTAAAAACTATATCCGGTACCGGGATGAAGACGTACGCTACACTGATTGAGAAGCAACAAGATGATATGATAAATTGGTGGAGATCTGCATTCTTTCAAGATGTGAGCCAAGCTGGAAAGTTCCCGTTAGCAGCGGTTGCGTACTCGTCGTTATTATCAGAACTCATTCAGATACTACCTGGTAGTTGTAAACTAGTTACTACACAAGATTTAAATCAAATTGAGCAAGTGATTCACACGGAAGCTTCCCCTGAAATTGCCGGTGAAATTACTGAGTTCCACACACACGCTAAAATAAATATCGCATACGAATTGATAGGAACTCTGATGTACGTTCGGTTCCAGTTTTACGAAGACTACGTTTTCTTAAATAGTCTTTTGGAATCAAAGTGGCATGTTCGATTTGCCAGATTAATTAAAACTCTAAAATGGGGATCATCAATAACCCTGATGGCTAACGCCAGGGTAATCTCTGGATTATTAAAAGGATCTTCCACGTTAGCAATCCGTTGGCCAATGCAAGTTTGGCAAGCTGAATTACCTCAGATCGCTATTGATAAGCTACGGTACGTTATTGGATATCTTCAAGAAAGCCTTAAACATGAATCCGACAAGGATGAAATTCAACGTCAAAAGAATGCCTGCGAGCTAGTAGCCGAACCCGCAATGGAACTCATATCAAGCTGGTGTTTAGGAGAATTGCTTGATAGTCAGTATAACGCGGGTGCTTATAATAATGAGAGGCTCAGCGCGATTAGATTTGTTAATTTTCCAGGTATTCTGTCCAGGACGTTGAGGATTTATCCTACAAATAAAATCATAATCAGGTCATCGTTTTCACCTCTCAAAGTCCTCCTTGGATGTGATGAACAAATATACGACATTCGCGACGTTAGATTATTTCAATCTCTTGAAATTTGCAGAGCTCGCGTCCGAGATAACGAAATCGAGAAGGAAATCCTGGACATCATGATGTTAATTAAAGACAGAATGCCAAACTAAACAATATTAGTCGTCATTTTTTTAGAGTTTTTTTTTTTTTCTGCTTTGACAGGACCCAACTGAAGAATCTTTTTGTGTCAAAATTATATTTATTCCCCCTTTCTCTACCAGTAAAAGACATATAGTGAAAGCACGACAATGGAAATCATCTGTTGCTGTAGTAAGTTATAACCAACACTCTTTACATATATTTTTTTTTATTTTTTTTTACCCCTTTTAAGTAAAATCCGAAAAGAAAAAAAAAAATGCAAATTTCGGTGATATTTCCAGACTTGGATCTTCCTGCTGTGCCAGTCTCTGTTTTTGAGAATATGATAGTCAAAGATGTGCTGAATATCGTGAGTGAAGAGTGGGAAATACATCCGATCAACATCGAACTGTCCTACGCCGATGAACTACTTTCTGCCGAGGCTAAAGTGTTGTCATATCCAGTAATCCCAGAATCCGAATTAATCGCATCAAAAGCTTATCAAATATTCAGTAAGGGCATGAAAACTGAAATGTCAGTCTGGATTTCAGATCGACCTACTAACTGTATCCATCTAAACACTCAGTCATTCACAATAGATGAGTCTTCTGTCTCTGTATCTGGCAATGAATTGCCATCTTCGACTCATTCGATTTATTTTTCTAAATCGAATGCTCAATTTATTGGATTTGAATTTTTGAATTTTTCAAAAGTCAGTAACGTTGACTTCAGTGATCTTCATAGCATTACATCTATAGGGTTTTCTTTTTTAAGGAAATGTGATTCACTTACCTCACTTAATTTATCAACAATGTCAAAAGTATCGTCAGTAGACAATAATTTTTTAGATAATTGCAACAGCCTCAAGACTGTTAACCTCTCAGGACTGAGCGGATTAACCGTCATTGCGGATTTTTTTATAGCAAGTTGCTCATCGTTAGAGATGATTGACTTGTCAATGTTTCATTCAGTTACTACTATTGGAATTCGTTTTTTAAGTGAATGTACATCGTTAAAAACGATTGATATTTCAGGTTTTACGAGTGTTATAAAAATAGATAGTCATTTTTTAAGTGGATGTGTATCACTTACTGCTATTGATTTATCAAGTCTCAGAAGTCTTGTTTCTGTGGAAGAACGTTTTTTAGAAGATTGTTTGGTCGTTCGTGAGCTTGACTTTTCAGTTGTCCGCAATGTTCGTAATTTGGGAAAATATTTTTTAAGTAACTGCGTGTCTCTGCAATCGCTTGAGCTAGCAGGTCTTGGTAAGATCACGTCATTGTATCCAGGATTTTTACGGGATTGTCGATCGCTTACAACGCTGGACTTATCTGAATTTTCATACATCACGGCGCTTGAAGAAGACTTTCTCAGTGGCTACGTCTCACTGAGGGAGGTTAATCTCTCTGGTCTTTACAGCGTTACGTCAATAGGATATAATTTTTTAGAGGGTTGTTCCTTCCTTACTTCCGTTGACATGTCTGGTTTTTGTAACGTCATCACAATAGGAGATGACTTTTTAAATTGGTGTACCTCCCTAATTTCTGTTGATTTATCAAATTTTTACAGCGTTACATCGATTGGTGATAATTTCTTTCGCTGTTGTACTTCCATAACAACACTTGATTTGTCGTCATTTGTTGGTGTCGTTACTATTGGAAATGGATTCCTACAGGAGTGTAGCTCCATTACGTCTCTTGAGTCATCCGGGTTAGGATCGGTAACTACCGTGGGTTTTAACTTTCTTAATCGTTGTACGTCATTGTCGAGACTTGACATATCTGGGATGTATAAGCTTTGTAATGTCGGTGTTGGTTTTCTTTCTTGTTGCCGTTCTCTTACTGCCGTTCGATTACCAGAGCGGAATAGAAAACTTATTGAGGAGTCTATGAATGAAAAGGATATAGCACTTGCCCACCTTTGTAGTCCTTCACTTCAAGCACGTGCGCATTCTTTTGGTAGGGATCACTCAGATGTTGTGAGGCAGCAGTGTGCTTGTGTTTTATCGTAGGTCTGTTAGACATTTTTATTTTTTAGAAAAAAAAAAAAAAGGAATATTTATTCTCCCTCATGCTATTAATTTTGTGTTATCCGGACTAAACTTTCTTTTGTCATGCTTCTGGTGATAACCTCGTTACTTATCCTTGAGTGTTTTTTAAGATTACTGTTTCTGCATTACCAATTATCAATAAATTGGAAATATTTATTATAATGCAAAATCTTCTGCGTCTCGCGTATCCAGATTTTTTATTTTTTCAATAACATGATCGGCCATCAACCAGTCAAACCCTTTGAGGTGAACGCTACTTTAATTCTTTTAAGGTGAGTAGCGTGCTATGAACTTAGTAAAAAAAAAAAAAAAAAGCTACCGTATTTTAAGTAATAAGGAAATACCATATATTTCTATAATAATTATTTTTATAAGTATCAATAAAAATTAACCCGTTCAATAAGGCAACAAAAAAAAAAAAAAAAAAAAAAACATACATTTCCCTTTTTTGTGTTTTCTATTTTCTTTGATTAACAACTACGTTGTCAAAGTTTCACCCCCCTGGCGACGGGGCTACAGGGCATGGCGCTCAACCTGTAGTACGTGGCCCCTGAATCTCCATATTCGACAGCACATATGGGATTTTATCGATACCAACTGTTGGTTTCTTTTCATTGCAACCTGCAACCAGGTTTGGCCGAACCCTATATATTCGTTTTAGCCAGTTTCAAGTTGCTTTATTAACCGCAGTATCGAGTTACCCCCTTGAGTGGTTGACAGCAATTGTCAAAAATACTCAAAATGTATTTTTAATAATTAGTTGTCTTATTATATATTTTTTTATTAGCGTCATGTCTCTTTTTTTTTATCGTTACCTTGTTTCAGGTTAATCTACTTCTCTTATCGGCTGTGAGATTCTCGCTGTTGGTTGGTAACGATTTAACTGTTACCCCTGCTGAGCTTTTCCTGATTTTTTTTTTTTTTTTTTTTGGGAACAACGTAACACTATTTTTGTGTTGTTCAGAATATTTTGAGTTGTTTTCGAAGAGCTATCGCTTCTATTTGAGCGGTCTACCTAACCTGGGTATGTTTTTATCTTAGAACGATAGAAACTTCAACGTCGAGTGAACTTACTGATGAAGGCCTAAAGTAAAGTCTGAAACTACATATTCTATTACCCCAGATATTCGGAAACCGCAGAAATGAATACTTTTCTTTTACTTAATCTCTATTTTTTTTTTAATTCTCACTTTTCTATACTGTTAATGATAATAACTGGTATGTTCTTTATATAACTTTTCTTTTTTAATATGTTTTGATTTTGGTTTACATTTCTTTTTATAATAAACTCATATTCTAACTGGTAACTGTTTTCACTTCTGTCATAAGTGGAACTGCGCTGGTTGACTTCCAATAATATTATGTTTTTGAATTAAATTTTAACGCTTTCGTACATTTTCTTTTTTTTTTTGATAATACTTTTTACTGTTTTGCTCAGTTAGACACACTCACGAAATGTTATGTCTCGTTTAAATGAAAATCGATTCAGGTCACCGAGAAGGCAACTGCCAGATGCTTCATTGATTCCAACTATGAGAGGTTCACTACTTGATAGTATGATTTCATCATCTCCAATAACAATTCAGACCATTGAGTGCAGAGTATGCGAAGTACTTAGAGATAAAGTCATTGATATTACTGATGAGTGTGTTCGTCTTCGATCGATGGTTGGTCCTCAAAGACAAGTTCAAAATCAATCAACTGAAACACACACATCTCCTTCCATGATAGATCAAGGTAATCAAACGGTTGATATAGACGCTGAGATTGGTAGTCATATTCAGATCTTAACAAATCAGTTGTCAGCAGCAACGCAAGCAGTTTCAGCTTCTAAGTCAGCAAATTACTTGTTGGAAGAAAAAAATAATCAATTGTTACGGGAAATTGAATTTCTGAAACAATCAGACACTACTCACTTGGTATCTGATTTAGAGAGTCGTTTATCTACAGAAAAACAAAAGAATATTGACCGTGATCATGATGAAAAAATATCATCACTCAGAGACTCACAGAGAGAGGGACGGGTAACTTCATTGGAAGAAAAACTTTGTCAGGAAGTGCAGCAACATTTATTAACTAAATCTGAATTAGATAAGGTTTTGGGTGACGTTCGCAGAATGGAAGTTCAATCCCGACTGTTTGAATCACAAGTCAAATCGCAAAGTGAAGAAATATCATCTTTGACGAAGACAATAAATGATTTTAGAACGGAATCCTCATCAGCATCACTCGCAAACAGTACTCATCATGCTGAGCAAATATCTCACTTAGAACAGGCTCTTCATGAGTCACAAGAGCAGCTTCTCGAGCTTAAAAAACGTGAGCCGGAATATGTGCGATTACGCGCTCAGATCGATTCCCTGTCGGCAACTAATTCCGAGCTTCAATCTATCGTATCGTCGACATCAGTTCATGAAAGTACCATTCCATCACTTCAGACTGAAATCCGAAAACAGCAAGAAACAAACAAA
Organism: Flectonema sp. DT1601; assembly: GCA_964019425.1. NCBI lineage: Eukaryota > Euglenozoa > Diplonemea > Diplonemida > Diplonemidae > Flectonema > Flectonema sp. DT1601. Next base: position 445,963 of record OZ025824.1, on the reverse strand, counting down.
GCCCTTCACACTAAGCTAAACGCACTTGAGAACAATCAAGATACTGCTGATGAGAATGAGCGCTTAATTCAAGACCAGTCAACGACGATATCCAAGCTGAGGAAGACACACGACGATCACAAGACTCACATATCAAACATTGAAGATAAATTATTAAAATGTAGCAACAATGAATTAAAAGTAAAAAGACTAACAGCAACCATAACAATGTTAGAAGGAGATCAAGAAACACAAAGTTCACAAATCGCACAGTTAGAAAGAGAGATCCGTGATGGTAAGAAGAAATTAATAGAATTTCAAAGAGTCAATGAAAGGATTATTGAATTGGAAGAAACAGATCAAAGATGCGCTCAGCTTTCGAAGAAGTGTTCCGATTTGGAAATTGTTTTGAAACGCTCTCAGCAAAAGATTGATTCTGTTGAGGGTGATAATGCCGACCTCACATCTCAGTTAGATTCTCTTCATGATACAGAAAACTTATATCGAAAGTTATTATCGAAATATAACCTTCTAGACAGACAACACGCGGTTCTTGAAATGTCCAGCAACGAACAAGCTGCTGAGTTGGCATCACAGACTGAGATAAATTCTTCATTACAGAATTCATTATCAAAATTGAATGCCCTTCAACTTGAAAACAATCGACTTAAATCAGAATCACAGGATCAACAATCTCTTCTAAAACAACGTTCTGATGTAAATTATGAATTGCAAGACGTTTCTTTGAAGTTAGAAACTGCTCTCAGTGATCTCAACAAAGAGAGAAATCAAAATAAAGAACTCCGCAATGAACTAAACGACGCCAACGCTGTTAAAACTGAATCAGAATTACTGAATGAGTTGCTAACTAAGAGCAAAGATAAAGTATCTTCACTGACTGATAACATTAGTCAATTAAAGGCATCTATAAAAGATCAGTCAACTCTCACGGAAACGATATCAAATCAGAAAGAAGCACTTGAGGATGAAAAAAAAATTGTTTTAACTTTAAAACAAGAAATTGGTAATCTCTCTGAGAAGATTTCTTCAATTGAAAAACAGGACAACATCAAACTAACAGCAGTCCAAAGAGAATGCTCGGAGAAGAATATTGCGCTATCGGAAAGTGAAGACATAGTAAAAGCATTACGGATAGATGTTGAGGCAAGAGCTCAACGTGATGCTGGGATACAACAAGAATTACACACATTAAGAGGTCATTATTCTAGAACAGAGAACTTAGTCTCAGAATATGACATGTTGGTGTCTGATCTAGCGAATAAGAATTCAGAAATATCGTCACTCAATGTTTCTTTGAAATCGTTAAAAAAACAAATTGAAATCGCAAAGTCGGAATCTAATACAATTTCAACCTTAAGAGAAACAAACGAAGCCTTACAAGATGATAATCAAAGATTACAATCTGAGCTTCAGTTAGCAAACTCGAAGAACTCATCCATTGCGAACTTACAAAAACAACTCTCACATCAACAAGAAGAAAGTACTCGTTTGAACGGATTGCTAACCGACTCTGAAATACAACACAGCAACATAGAAAATCAACTATGTGATAAAAACAGACAGATACAAGGATACGAAGGTCGCATCACCATGTTAAAAGATAACATAAAAAAAGCTTCCGAAGTTCAAGACAACTACTCAAGGCTTCAGCTAACAAACGATCAGCAAGCTCTAACATTGACAAAGTTAGAAGCTTCTGGTGAAGAATCTGAAAGGCAATTATTACGTCAACGAAATTCAATTTCAGATTTAAATGAATTTATAAGCCAGTTGAAATCTGAAAACGCTGCCTATTCTCTTGAATTAATACAACTACGTCAACAACTGACTCATGAACAAGAAGTCTCTGCCCACTTACAAAAGTCAATCGACTCCGCAAAACAACTTGAAGACACCTATAAAACTGATCAAGGACTTACAGGAAAACTCCGCACCCAATACGAAGCAGAACTTACGCGGCAAGAACGAGATATTTCTACTCTGACTGCGACAAAGAAACACTTAGAGATGCAGGTATCAAGCAGTATTGCTATTAATAAAGCAAAAGACGAGAGGCTAACAGAGTTAGAAGGACTGCTGCAAGACAAGATAGATGAAATAACGTCACTTAGAAGTCAGATATTCATCACACCAGACGAGGTTGCGACTCTTAGAAAAGCTCTTTCTGACTTACAAGACGAGTATGCAATTGTAAATACTCAACTAAACAGTTTACAGCAACGGGATGAAATCCAACTTGAATCTCGAGTATCAGAACTCCGCAATGATCTTGAACATCGTGAAGCCACAGCAATATCAAAAATAGATGAATACAATCATTTAATGATTCAAATTGAAAAACAAAAAGAAGAAGTGGAGTTTATTATATTCACCAGAGCGGAACTCGTCTCAGACATAATGGAGCTTCGAAAAAATATAATCGGAGCAACATCTGAATTTGGAAGGAAATTCACAAAAACACCAACCTATAAGAAGGCAGCCTCAATTGGAATGGCTACTGGCTTCATAAGACTACCAGCGGCATTTACATCACAAGGTGTGGTTGCTGTTCAGGAATCTGTGTCAGGTTGTAAGTCAAAAATAGATTCGATTGTCGGAAAGTATTTAACGTCTTGTGAGAAATTACATCACGGAGCGTCACCTCAACACTTTGGTGATCAGTATGAGGATAGTGCTCTACTTTTTGATAAAATTGGTGTTGTTAAGAAAGAGCCTCCTCCTTACCAACAACAACAGCAACAACAACAACAACAGCAACAACAAAGAGAAATATCAACGGAATTAGCAAAAGATGCCATGAGGAGTCATTCTCCAGAAATAAGTCGTCGATTGCTTGCGTTGCAACATCCTCCTGAGGATAGTCCAAAACCACAACCTGTGATACGAAGACCGTCTGTTTCACTGAGTAGGTCTGTTTCCGCACAGCCATCGACGAAGAGAGGAGGTTTAAACTTTATAACATCTACTGCTGTATGATTGATACCTGCGTTGCACCATCCTCTTGAGGATAGTTCCCAACCATAACCTTCGCCTGTTTCACTAACTAGGTCTGTTTCTACACAGCCACAGGCGAAGAGAATTTTTTTAGTTTTGTGTGAATCGACATCTGTTGTCTGTATTATATTTGAGAAAAGTCTACTACCCCTTGTATTACAAAAAGTAAAATAGAAATTACCCAACTCTAGCACAGTTTGTATTGTATCCTTATTCCTTATTATTGTTCATTAATGAGTGTCGTTGTTTATGGATAGAACTTATTTTAATTACAGCAATTGACGTATTTTATGTGAAGTAGTTTAGCTTTCAGGTGTTTGATTCTTGTTAAGGTAAATCATTAATAACTATTTCTGTATTCAGCAATAACTATTTATAATGTCTCGCATTGCGATTGTCGCCGCTAAGCGTACCCCGATGGGTGCCTTCATGGGGTCTTTGTCGGGTGTGCCAGCCCCAAAACTGGCCTCCACTGCAATCACTGCAGCCATGGAGCAGTCAAAGGTACCAAATGATGAGATCAACGAGGCGCTTTTTGGAAACGTTGTTGGTGCTGGTATCGGTCAGGCTCCTACCAGACAGGCTATTTTGGGAGCTGGTCTTCCAGAGAGCATTCCATGTACAACTGTTAACAAGGTGTGTGGTAGTGGTATGAAATGCTTAATGATGGGTTCTGATTCTATCAAGGCTGGAAGTAACGATGTCGTCATCGTAGGAGGAATGGAGAACATGTCGATGACTCCATACGTCCTCGACCGTAGTGGTCCAAAGATGGGACACAAGAAGATGAAGGACTCTATGATTAATGATGGTCTTTGGGATCCGTATGACAATGTTCACATGGGTAACTGTGGTGAGATCTGTGCCAAGGAGTACAACTTCTCACGTGAAGAGCAGGATGCCTACGCATTGGAGTCACTCAGACGTGCCAAGGCTGCTCAGGAAAGTGGAGTCTTCGACTGGGAAATCGCTCCAGTCTCAGTTCCTGGACGTGGAGGAAAGGTAACTGTTGTTGACACAGATGAGTCCCCAGGACAGGCCAGAGCTGATAAGATCCCAAGTCTTCGCCCAGCATTTGAAAAGACTGGAACACTCACTGCTGCAAACAGTAGTTCTATTAATGATGGAGCTTCTTGTCTTGTTCTTGCTTCAGAAGAGAAGGTTTCATCTCTTGGACTATCACCAATTGCATGGGTTAGTGGTTACACTCAACACGCACAGACTCCAAAATACTTCACCACTGCACCAGCGCCAGCTATGAGGAAGTTGTTGGATAACCTGAACTTGACTGTGAAGGATATCGACCTTTGGGAGATTAATGAGGCATTCGCTATCGTCACCATGGCAGCCATGCGTGATATGTCGATTGCACACGAACAGATTAATATTCACGGTGGAGCTACTTCATTAGGGCATCCAATTGGATCATCTGGTTCAAGAATTATTGTTTCTCTTATCAATGCTCTTCGTGCTGAAGGTAAGCAACGTGGTATTGCTTCCCTTTGTATCGGAGGAGGGGAAGCAACTGCTGTTTGTGTTGAGATGGCATAAACAGTTTGTTAATCTCTTTATATTTATTATCAATAAACATATTTACGTATTCTGCGTATTATATTACAGAACACATGATGACTAACTGGCTAATGCCACGTTGTCATCTTCAAAGAGAATAAGGGGACATGTAACAATTTATAGTGGAAGTGTTTTTTTTCTTATCGATGTCGCAATGCTTCAACGTAGCAAACATGATGAATATAAGTGGGGGGGGGGGGGGGGGGGGGGGGGGTGTTTTAACAGAAAAAAAAAAAAAACGTGCAGGTGTACTTGTCGTAATTTGCTTTTCTAAGTTTTGCATTAAAAAAACATTGCAATGTGATGAAGGTCAAGGTTCTTGCTCCATTGATTACTCAGTGATCGTAAAAAAACAAAAAAAAAAAAAAAAAAAAAAAAACGTTTCCTCTTTTATTTTTCCCCCATTTTTGTTTGTATTTTTTTTTTTTTTTTTTATTTCTCTTTGACATTGCTGGTTTTTTTGTTTTTTTTTGTTTTTGGGTGTCATCTCCCTTGTCACCCGTAGTATTCCACAACCGATCCAGTGGTTTATTTTCTTTCGAATATCAGTAATGGAACATACAGTTCAGTGGTATCTATCTTTGACAAGCGACACATAATATTAATTCCATACTATTAGCTTACACAAATGTCTGAGAAGCTGCTTGTTGACTTGTGGTTACCATACGAGAAGCAACCAACAACAATCAGAGCCTCAAGAGTCACTGTGAATAAAAGTAACCCAAAATATGGATCAGCTCCTGGTCTCGTACCCTTGGGACAGATAGAAAGCAGAACGTATGATGTGTTGTCGACTAAAAGAAATAACAAAAAGAAACAAATGGATGAACGGAGACAATTAAAATCAATCTCATGTTTCAATCGGTTGTATGTGAATAAGAAAACATCTGAAAGAAAGGAAGCAATGAGGGAAGCTATGACTTCAGATTCAATTCTCTACCGAGATCAGAATCTAAATACAGCACATGTTTCTCAAGCAGATGTCGTTGCTTGTGTTAGTCGATTGTCAACTCCTCAACGTCGTACCTCCTCTTTGAGTTTAGGAAATAGTTTTGAAGTTCCTCGAGAAATTACTTCATCGTATGATGCAAACTTTGATCAACATTTAAAATCATTTTGGAAAAATAAACGAAAATCACAACGACAACGAGGAGTTACGAGACACCTTCTTCAGATTAATTGATGTTCAGATTCAATACAGAAAACTTATTGTCATTTCCATGATAAAAAAAGTTTATTTATATCATTCGTTCTGTAGTAGAACATAATCCACTATCACAGATACACTAATTATATGGATTCACTTGTTGGGTTTATTGCTGTAAATGGAGGATTTAGTTTAGCTTCTGACCTGGTAGCCCAACGCATAGAAGGATGTGAAGAACAAATTGATTGGAACAGAGCGGGTACATTCACTGCTACAGGAGTAGGTTTTCAAGGCATGACTCAATTTGTTAGACATTATGCTGTAGATACAATGTTTGAAGAGGGGCCAGGATTACAGATTGCGTTGGGTAAGACTTGTGTTAATCAATTCTTATTCGCCCCCGTTCTCCGAGCAGCCAGCATGGGTATCGTTTTATATTCAAAAACTGGGGATTTCTCCGACGTAAAAAAGAAATTACGCACCGACTTCTTCGAAGCCCAAGGCATATCATTTCTCATAAAGCCGTTGTCTAATTTCATTGCTTTTTCGGTATTCCCAAACGACTTAGTTGCTCAGGCAGTTGTACTTCGAGTAGCTGGATTTGGTTATAATGTCTACTACTCCTATATGTTGAATAGAGCACTAGAACGGGAACAGAAATCAGATCCTGTGAAGCAATCAGAAGAACAGGTTCAAAAAGAAGAAGAAGAAGAAGAGCAACAACAACAAGTTAAAGAAGAGATAATAACATCACAAAGACCTCGTCAACACCGCACTAGATTAATAAAATACCAACCACTGTTATCTTCACGTGATAATGATGATAGCGTATCGAGTTCAGGAAGTAGTTGTGGTCTTTCAGACTTGTCAGATGACTCAGCTGGTTCCGTTGAAGACTTCGCATCTCTCGTTGCTGATTTTCAATTCAGACGACCGTACTCACCAAATGATCGAACAGAAGTTCGAGTCATTAGCTCATTCTTTAAACTTCCAGCAAGAGGTGAATCTTTATTATTTCGATATTAATTCTGATCAATTCCGTTGGTGTTGATATTATATATTCCGACTCACAGAGTCGTAGAGTTGTTGAACTGTTTAAGTAGTACTGATGGCTGTGCGAGTGTGATGCACATCAAAAAATGTAAATCCTATTTTTACATAAAAATCTTACACCGCTAGCAAGTATTCCTCTCCTTTTAGGTGATAGTTTGTGTCTTTGAGTTTGACCTCGTTATTAGTTTACACGTTTTTATGGTAGCCCGTTTTTATTTTTATTTTTGTTTACCCTTTTTGCTTTGGTTTGTTTGTTACAAGATTACTATACGAAAAAAACGTATTGTTGTTGTTGTTCTTTTTGGATACGCTCGATGTGTACTTGAGTTTGAATTACTGACGGAGGGGGTTTCTGAATAAAACAAATCAAAGTGTACTTACTACTCTATTTGTTATGTTATCTTATCTTAATAAAAAAAAAAGTCTTAACAAAATAAAACAATGCCAAGAGAGCTATGCAATCTCATGGTGGGACAGTGTGGAAACCAAGTTGGTAGTTCATTTTGGCAACAACTTTGTCTCGAACATGGTATCGCTAGTGATGGAACACTACAGCCGTTTGCAACTGAAGATGCTGGTGATTGTAAGGATGTGTTTTTCTACCAAGCAGATGATCATAAATACGTTCCGAGAGCGTTACTTATCGACCTCGAGGATAGAGTCGTTAATAAAATCACAAAAGGATCACAAGCGAACCTGTTCAATCCTGAGAACATATTTGTTCACAGAGAGGGTTCTGGTGCCGGAAATAACTGGGCCAACGGGTATGTGACTACAACCTTTTCTGAGAGTACTGTTTTTTATATAAAAAAAAGAATCATAATCAAACACTCACAAAACAGTTTCAGCATAGGACACGAAATATCCGACACCATAAATGAAATGATCTCAAGAGAAGTTGAGGGTTCGGATTCATTCGAAGGGTACGTCAAATTTGTTTTTATTATATTTCAACAAAAAACAAAAACAAAACAAAAACAACACAAAACAGGTTTGTACTAACTCACAGTATCGCTGGTGGGACTGGTTCAGGTCTTGGATCTTTCATATTGGAAGATTTGTCAGATCATTGGCCAAAAAAATTAGTTCAAACATATTCAGTATTCCCAGCCAACAGTAAGAACGGAGGAGACGATAACGTTGTTGTACAACCATACAATAGTATGCTAACGATGAAAAGATTAACTCTATGTGCTGATTGTGTTGTTGTGTTAGATAACAATGCGTTGAATAGAATCGCTGAAGATACTTTCAACGTATCCAATCCAAACCAAGACCAAGTAAACAAACTAGTGGCTACTGTAATGGCAGCCAGTACAGCAACTCTTAGATACCCGGGTTATATGAATAATGGTCTTGAAGATTTGATTGCTAGTCTAATTCCATTACCAAGAACTCACTTCTTAATGACTGGTTATACTCCTTTAAGTTTAGACAGAGGACCAATCAGTAGTGTTAGAAAAACAAGTGTTCTGGACGTCATCACGAGATTGTTAAATCCAAAAAACAACATGGTCTCAGTTGGTACACAAAACGGATGTTATATGAGTATTCAATGTATTATCCAAGGAGATGTCGATCCATCAGAAGTTCATCAGTCGCTGGTTAGACTTCAAAGCAGAGATCTTCGATTCATCCCTTGGGGACCAGCCGGATGTCAAATTGCGTTATCACGAAAATCACCATACGTTGAGACTTCTCATCGTGTTTCAGGTCTCATGCTTACAAACCATACGAGTATTCAAAATTTATTTAAAAGAATTCATAACCAATACAAGCAAATGATGAATAGAGAAGCATACTTAGAAAACTATAAAAGATTCGCTCCATTCAAAGAAAATCTTGATGAGTTTAGAGATAGTGAAGAGGTAGTGTCTTCATTAATTAAAGACTACGAGGAAGCATCGAAGGAAGATTTCCTAAAGGATGCCGGTTTTTAATTAAAATAAAGTAATTATATAACATTGGGTCATTGTGTTGTTCACGCTTCATGACAATGTTTTTTTTTTTTTTTTTTTTTTTTTTTTTTTGCCTTAACAGGGTCATTTATAGTATTAAGTCAGTCTTTTCTACTGATTGCAATTGGTGCTGCTCTCTGTTTGTTGCTTATTTTATTCTTAGATTCCTTTTTTTTTTTCTTTTTCTTTTTTTCTTATGTCCCGTCACTAGTCCTCAATCTCCCTTTCCTTTTCCCCCATCACGCCTTTTATTAGAGGCGTATATTAGAAACGTAGTTGACTCTGCACAGTATGGATAATTAAGGAAAACAAAATAAAAAATTAGGTCCCTTCTGTTGTCATGAGATAGCGATAAGGGTGGAAAAAAAAAAAAAAAAAAAGAACGAACGAACGAACATTCTGATGTTTAACACGGTATTCGTAGTACTCTGAAGTACTCTGAAAGTGCAAAGTTTGATTACATCCTCCCACTCACACTTTTTCAATTTCTTTTTTAGATTTCCCCCATAGGACATGTTTTGATATGTGATTTAGATTTGGTTAATTATTTTTGTTTAACTCATCAGAAAATATATTCATTCGACTAAAAACCTAAAGAAATTGTTTACAATACGAAACTCTGTTTATTATTATCTCTTCTTTAGATGATGACGAGTGATGACGACTATGACGACCTCTACAGTGATGAGTTTGAGTCTCCTCCACTAAAGCCAACAACTGAAGTCTACGAGGATCGTAATGAAGGTCTCAGTGAAGATGATGAAGTAGCAGCAGTGATGACTAACAAACAACAAGTTCAAGTTGATGACGCTTCCGATTTAGACGACGAGGAAATAATGATGCAACTGAGAAGAGATTTACAGAAAATGGAAGCAGACGGTTCAATACGACGACAATCATCTCTGTCGGACTTTTCTTGTTTAGAAGACACACACAATCCAGTGAAGAAGACGCGAGATGCTCCGACCCGACCAGGAACTGCTTCCCGAAGTGGTCGCAAAGAACCCTCCGCAGACCCTCTACTTCACACTACCACAACTGCTTCTTATGAGGATGACTTCGAACCGGCAACTGAAGTGAAGAGTTACGTTGAGAGTAGTAAGAAGAAACCAAAGAGTAAATCCAAAAAGAAAGCAAAAGAAGAATTCCCAACATATGATGATGAGAATTTCAACTCCAGACCAGGAACTTCGAAAGGAAAATCGAAGAAGCGAACATCTCGAGTCCAGTCTCAGGCGTGCGGTGAAGCCGACGAAGACTTCGAACGGCCAACAACATCAAAAGGAAAACACAACAGACAAAGTCAAGATGATGATCTTATCGCATCACGTCCTTCTACATCGAAAGGAATATCGAACAGGAAAAAAAGTTCACCAAAATACTCCACCGACACTCCCACTAGTGCCAGTAAACACGATGACAATTCTGACGTAGAACATGAAATAATCACTAAAAAACACTCGACTTCTAAGAAAAAACACAGCAAGAAGGTATTGGAGACTTATTCAGATGATGAATTCGAGAACCCCAACAAATCAAAGCCGCCTGTTGAAGATGTCAGCAGGCCATCAACCTCAAAGGGAAAACAAAATAAGAAAAGAAATTCTACTCGCGAGACCTACTCAGATGAAGAACTTGACAGACCCACCACCTCAAAAGGAACTTCAAGCAAAAGGAAGAGTTCTCCTACTTATTCAGAGGAAGAGTTGAGGCCTAAGTCCAGTATGAGGAAAAGCTCGGATCCCACGTACTCAGATGAAGAATTTGACAGACCCACCACCTCAAAAGGAAGCTCCAGCAGGAAGAAGAAAAACAATTCTCCAACTTACTCTGAAGAGGAAGTGAAACCATCGTTGAAATCCAGCAACGGGAAGAACATCGACATCACTGCTGATGAGGAATTCGACAGACCAACTACTTCAAAGGGAAGTTCAAGTAAGAAGAAAAAGAACAGCACTCCTACTTATTCAGAAGAGGAAGTGAAACTGTCAACAAAATCAAGCAAGAAGAGTGAAGACCCTACTTACTCGGGTGAAGAATTCGACAGGCCCACTACCTCAAAAGGAAGTTCAAGTAAGAAGAAGAAAAATAACTCTCCTACTTATTCAGAGGAGGAAGTGAAACCATCATCCATGTCCGACGGGAAGAAAAGCACTGCTGATACTGAAGAGGAGTTCGATAGGCCTACTACTTCAAAGGGAAATTCAAGTAAGAAGTTGATTAGAAATAGTTCCCCAACTTACTCTGAGGAGGAGGTGAGACAATCAACATCAATGGAACACCTCGAAAAGAAGAAAAGTATTTCTGAAGACCCTTCTCCAGATGAAGTTAGACCTACGAGTTCAAAAGGAAACCTGACTAAGAAAAGTAGTAATTCTAAAATAGAAACTAACTCAGAAGATCAAAAAGGATTATCATCAAGAGCATCCTCTAATACTAAACTTAATGAGTCTATTCCAGTAAAACCCGATAGTAAAACACACAGTCCAGACTCCTTAACGTACTCTGATGACGATGATATCGACGACACCAGCGCAGTGAATGAGACCTCCCCGAAGAAGAAGAAGAAGAAGACAGATTCGTTTTCTGAAAGCGAACTCGCGGGGTCCAACTCGTCAAAAAAGAAATCAAAAGCCAAGCAATCTGAACAAGGTGATTCACCAGTCATCACTGACGGTAAGACGAAGCACAAATCAAAGTCAAAGAAGAAGTCAAAGAACAATACTCCTCAAGCTAGTGACGCTCATTCTGAACAACTGTCTTCAACATTAAAGTCAGAAAAAACTACTCCGAAAGCTGGTGAGGAGTCGACCACAGATCTTGTAAACGAAACACGTCCAACAAGTTCATTTGGTAAGAAATACGAACAGCAATCTGAAGTTACTGGAAGTGATAGTCCTACTGCGACTCTACCTCAAGAATCACTTTACAGTGTTGAGGCTGCGTCTAGAATAACAGCAGACAAAAAGGATGTTACGAATACAAATGGGGAAATTACTGCCAATTCAGAATCACCATCGTTCAAAAATACGAAGAACAAGAACGACTCACCCAAACAGTCAGACAGTAGTAAATCATCATCCGTTAGTGAACACACTACTACTAGAGTTGGTATGAGTCGTTCTAATAACAGTTCTCCTCAAAAAGATCAAAACTCAGCTCCAACTTCATCTCACAACACTCCTCGTCAATTTGAAAGCTTTCAGCAACCTCCAAGAGCAGTAGGTGACAGGTTCAAGCAGACTGATACAAAACAATCTGAAATGATTGACGCTATGACTCGTATAAAAGCACTTGAGGGATTACTTGAAGAAGCAACAACAGAAAAGAATCAATATCGAGAAGAGCTTACTCGTGTTAGGAAAACAATGCTTCCACAAAGACCGCAATCTGCTCCACAGGGGGCTAGGAAAACTGATCCAACATCAGCATTGGTAAGGAGGTCTGACATTAAGGATTCTGAACCGAATACAGTTTTAGTTTTAAAGTCAAAGTTGGGTGTTGTTCCATCGAAAAGAGAGCGTCACGGATCAGTTGTGATGGGACCCAACTTTTTTATTTGGGGTGGTCGAGGTGCTGCAAAATCTGCAGACCTAGATCCAGCTCTCTACGCGTTTAACGTTAAATCTGCTCAATGGAAAAAAGTTTCTTGTTCAGGAGCAAAGCCGTATTTCGGTAGACACAGTCACACCTGTACTCTGTACGCGGGGGATCTTCCATGGCGTGAATCCACTTCAGACGATTGTCCAGGAACGATGGTTTCTGTTGGGGGGATATCTCATCAACTACAAGCTAATGATTATCCAGAATACAGTCCTCGTTCAATGATTCGAAAGGAACCTCAATTGTCTTTGAATAGAAATTCCACTCCGATGACGTTCTCAAAAGATCTTTTATTTATCGACTTAGAAACAAAGCGTTGGACTAGAATCTCACCAGACACTCTCGTTGATCCTTCTCTTTGGCTTCCTGATAGGACTCCTTCAAGAGAAGTTACAGCAGTGAAGAATCACACAACAGTGATATACAAACATAGATTATATATTTATGGTGGTGTTAGAGAATCAGGCAGCAGTAGTCATATTGATTGCATCAATCTGAGAAGGATGAAATGGGTTCCTGTCCCAAGACCAGATAATAATACTTTCAAACCTAGAGCAGTTCAAGCACATTCATCAGTAGTATGGAATGGCTGCATGTGGGTATATGGAGGTCGGAATAACGACGGTGATCTAGTTGCTGATGTTTTTGCATATAATTTTTCTACTGGTGCCTGGTCTCAAAAACCCATCGGAGGAGACATCCCATCAGCTAGATGCAGCCATGCTTGTCAAGTTGTATCAAACTTTATGATCGTACACGGAGGTAACACTGCTCCACTTGAATACTCAAAGGAGTGTTATATTCTTAATCTAAGCTCACTAATATGGTCTAGAATTCAATTAGTATCACCTCCTAACTACTTTGGTGTACAATGTCATTCAATGAACGTTATGATCGATACTGAAGTTGATCATCCTCATAACATGTCAACGGAAGGGGATGTGATGAGAGTATTAAGAGGATTTGTATTTGGAGGAGGAGGAGATATTGAGAACGTTGCCTATTCACTTAATCAATATCAGTGTAATAATGATGTCACAATCTTAGACTTCTGTGGAGGTTGGCGTAATGCGAATATGTGCGCTCCTTCATCACCATCGAGACCTGCTTCTGGATCAGCCATGGAGGCTGTCTTTGAATCTCATTCTCAGACTGCAGCTTCTCGACCACTTTCAGTTCAACTTCCTATGCGCTACGCAAGATCTGAACCTTGGCGTCTTGAATATGGTTTTGATCCTGTAGCTCCAACACGTACCTCACTTGATAAGAAGAAGATGACACAAGAAGAGGTTTGCTTTATATTTAATTACTTGATTTGGGTCTTTTTAACTTTTTATTAAAAAAGAAAAAAAATGAAACAAAACAGATTGAAAATATGGCGAATCGATTACATTCTCAGACTGTTGAAACCAGAGATGCTCACCTTCAAATGTTAAAGAAAAGACTCTTCAAGGTATGTGAAATAGTATTAGAGAATAACTGTTAAGCAAAGCAAGATTATTTATAAATTTCAATCAAACAGGAAACACCTACTCGTAGACTTACAAAAGAAGAAGAAGAGAAAGCTGTGAATCGACTATACACAGCCTGTTTAGAACAAACAAAGGCAAAACAGATTATGCTTGCCAAGAGATTTGTTGTTCAATCTACTCAAGGCGAGAAGTTAGATCCGCAGAAGCTTCGGGAAAGTATAGCACGACTCCATGGTCAGCATCGTAAAAGTAGTCCAAAACCTTTTAAGTCAAGTGAGAAAGAGCCAAAGAGACTTGACAGAGAAGAGACTAAGGAAGTAAATCAAAAATTGTATTACAAGAGACTTGAAATTGAAAGACAAAAAAGAGAACATCTCCTTCAAAAATATACCAAAGACGATAAAGAAATGAAGTTCTTTAGGTCTGCTGCAGAAGAGAAAGCGGTTACTGAAAGGTTATTTAGTGGTAAACGTGTCTCAATCCACAGTGCATGATTCTAATCAACATTAAAAATCAAATCCAACTTTTTTGTGTTTGTTTCCGTACCCTTTATTTTGTACGTGGAATTCCCTTCTTTATGGTTCGTGAACAACAGGTCGAGTTCAGCATTTTTTTTTTTTTTTTTTTTTTTTTTCCGTTCTTTTTTTTCTCGAGTCCAACAAAGTTAAGTTAGGAATTAAAAAAAAAAAAAAAAAATTGTAGTCCCATTTTTTTTTTTTTTCCTTTTGCCTGCCCAATGTACATGGAAATGTACTATAAAAGTTGTTATTGTTTGTTAAGTTTTGTCTCTACGTTTTTCTTTTTTGATATCGCCTGTTTTCTTTCCCCCCCATTTTTTTTTCATCTCATTTTTTCTGTGTTTGAAAGACTGTTTCAAAGTGGCACCGTTGATTGTGGTTGTCTCTTTTTTTCTTCTTTTTTTTCTCCCCTTTCGAGCTTTTAATAATACAGCATACAAGTACTTTGGTATTAATTTTGTTTTTAATACCTAAAGTTGTTGCTGTTTTTTACATTGTCAAAGTTTCACCCATCGAGCTTGATAATGCAGTACCCCTTCTTATTTTGTACTTCCCGAAAAGGAAGGTTTTTATAGCCTCTGACTGGCTGATAGTTAGCCCATGTAATCTGGAAAGCTATTAAAGTTGGCAACTTCATACTAGTTATTTTCTGTGTTGTCACTGATTCGGGTGATTCTTTAGGCGCCATACTTGCAATGGAGCAGTCGGTATCTTTCTATTTGTTTGTTTGTTTTTGTTTCTTTGTCTTATGATCTTGTAGTACTGTAACTTTTTTTTTGTTTTTTTGTTCCCCCATCCTCGGGTTGTTCTTGCTCATGTCGAGTGACTTTTAAAAGTACTCTTTACATTGTGCTTGTTTTTTTTTAATTAAGTTATCAACTCTTCCCCCCTCAGACAGTATGCAGAGTGTTTTATACTAAACAAAACATTAATTTTTGGTTAACTTTTATTTTAGTTGACAACTCTGATGCAAACCAGTTATGCTGGCTGCCGTGAGCTGAGTCCCCTGCTGGCTGCCGTGAGCTGAGTCCCCTGCGCTTTATTACTAATTAATTCCAAACAGAATTTCTTACAGTAAAATGATAGCTTTGCTACTACTATTGCAAATAGTAGCCGTGGCTGGTTCCTGCTGTAAGGATCTGACTTGTGAAACAGGTCATTGTTGTGTTTATTTAACAATAGAAGAAGCTGTTGAAGAAGTTGAAACATGTTGTAACGACAATCAAAGATGTACAAAAGATGGATGTATGGAAAACGCTGAGTGTAGTAATTTAGCAAAGGATACCTGCTTATCCTCATCATCGTGTTCTTGGTGCTGTACAACCAATTCGTGTGAGAATTCAGGAGGATTCTCAAGCTGTTCAGAATCTATAGCAACGCCACAAGAACAATGTCAAGACCCATGTAATGAACACACAACATGTGATACCTGTACATCGAAAGAACTATGTGGTTGGTGTTGTGGTAGTGGTCTTTGTATGAAAGGTGACAAGATGGATAAAAATCCTGAGCCATGTCTTGCTGATTTTATAGGATTGGCTACTTACAGTAATAATCGTATTAGAAACCTTGATGCGCAGTGTTCTTCTTGTGTTTTTTGTGACTTAAAACCAGAAATTGTAATCATTTCGTCCTCTGATAGCGTCAACGTTGCCGTCGTTATTGTTCCAATTGTTGCTGTTTTCGTAATAATACTTGTTATTGTTATCACTACTATCATTTATAAGAATCGAAAAGCAAAAGAAGCCCGGGTAAGTGCCCACCTAGCCGCCCAAAGCAGAATCGCAATGGCTGAAAAACTCAAACCAACGAAGGCAAAAAAACATGGATTTGGTGAACCTGTTGATGGACAAGAAAGAAACCCACCAACATTCTCAAAACCGGATTATGGTGAGGATGCTGAGGAAGAAGACTTTACTTGTATTGGATGCTATGATGAGCCTAAAGAAGTATTGTACTTACCTTGTAAACATCATTGTTATTGTAGAACTTGTGCAATTCGTCATGAGAACATTCATATTGAAAAAAGGAATAGAGTACCACTAGCTGATGACCCACCAGTGTCAACACTTCCATTATGTTCTTTATGTCGTAATCCTATTGAGTGTATGATTTATACGGAGGCTGTTAATTCTCCTCCTGGTCTGAGAGAGAGAAGAGCTAGTACACCTCCATCACTAGATTGTAATACTCCAGATGGAGAAGATAAACCTGAAGAAGTATCTCTTTCTGTAGAAGACGATGATGAACAAAGAGATAATGATCCGTTCTAATTACAGACAGGTCTGACTGTCGTAGTGTTTCTTTGTTTGCAAGACTGTGTAAGTCATGCATATGCCCGACGGGCAGATCTGATCACAGGTGACATTGTTTGATATTGCAGCTGCCCGTTGTGCCGATAATCAAATTCAACTGCCCTACAATGTTCGCTAATTCTCCCGTTGTATTAATGATACAAGACTCCTTCTGACTGGATCAGACTCACCTGTCCTGATGAGGATGAGGAATAGCTGTCTGTGATCAAAGCATAAACCACATTAAGTCTCTTGATTAAGAATAGATTGATGATTCAATCTATCACTTTTTGAGTAGAAAGAAGGGAAAATTAAATTATGTGTCTTCTTACGCAAATCTTTTCATTTGCAATGTGACATGGGAGCTGGGGGGGTAACTTGATGGGGGGGGTTACATTACATTACGTGTATTATTTTCTCACATAATTTGTGAAGAATACTCGACACGTATTGCCACCCTAACTCCCGTTGGATCATCCTGTTATGTTTTTTTTTTTGAAAATTACTTTTTTTCCCCTCCTTTCTCTTGCACAATTCTTCAGGTTCTTCATGAGCGTTTTCCCCCCCGTTTCTCCTCTTTAAATGATGTAAACTTTTTAGTTTTCACGGGGGTCAGTAATATTTCCCGGCCAAACTTTACGAATCAGAGATGATGTGCGTTTCATCTTTTTAAATTTGCATCCCGCATCAAATCAGTGTTTTACTTTTAGTTTATTTATATCTAACTTATACGTTTACTTCGATACGGTAACTGTGTTGGTGTTTTCTTTCTTTCTCTTTTCTTTTTGCACTTAGTGAGTGTTGTTTTGTTGTTGTCGTCTCTTTTTTTCTTTTTTTTTTTTTTAATAGGTCGGTTCACAGTTTTTCGGGTTGGCTTTTTTGAAGATAATCTGCGACGTAATGTTGTGGCTATAATAATAGGATTTGGGAGTTATGAAATATCTAAAAAAAAAAAAAAATAAATAAATAAAAAAAGTTCATGATGCTGTCAGTATTCACTCTTTCCAAACAACACTAAACGACGACGTGAAGATACCTATCTGTTTTCCATGTTGACATCTTTAGGAGAGAATTATTTCCTCTTAGACTTCGTACCAGATGGTTCTGACAGACTTATCGGTTTTTTTTTTTTTTTGTACCTACAAACCCATTGTTCGGTAGAAAGAGAATTGTGTCAGCATAACTAACCTATTCCTTTATCAGGATTTTCTACCGGATTGCGCACAAAACAAGAGTAGGTAAAAAAAAATGAAGTTTTTCCGATTCTTTTTTTTTTTTTTTAAAAATTACATCACTTTAGTTGAAGCTATAATTCAACTATCCATACGGGATTGGGTCCTCTGTTGCTGTGACGGCAACTGTAGATTATGTGATTATTAATACTAACTTAGTTGACTTGCACTGATGAATACCTAAAAAGTACTATAATATGAAGGCTCCTGAAACTACGTATTCCGTTAGTTGATGGAACGGCAGAATAATGTGTCTTTATAACCCTTTTTTTTTTTTTTTTTCAATTCAGTGAAACACATGTTATAATAAAAATCACAATCTAACTGTTAGTTGGCTTTTGACTGTCCTTTTCTCTGGAGAAGGGGGGGGGAGGGGAAAAAAAAAAAATGTGAAAAAAAATCGCAAATAAAACAAAATTCTATAAATATAGTTTTTTTTGTTAAAATCCCTCTTCGGAATACAGCCCTCCGAGATTTTTAATAAATTATGATATATTCTTAAAGTTCTGGTTTGTCTTACACAGAAACTGTTATTTGTGTTTTCTCCTACGCTCCTATTCATTCGGTTCTCTTTACATTCTGTAGCACCTGTGCGGAGCATCGGAAAGTTGGCAGCGCGTGCGATACTATTCTTTTAGTTACAAAATTGGAATTTTTTAAAGAAAAAAAAAAAAAAAAAAAAAAAAAAATTATAATTAGGAATTAATTGTCCCCTTTCCCTTTGATGTGCTACTACTAACTAGAATTCACAGGATTCTCTAACGCGAAAGCGCCAGTGGCCCAGTAAATTGGTTTCTTTACTTTTTTTTTTCCCTTCTTTTTGACGGCCTTTCTCTTCAGTACTAATACGGACCACCGTTTTCCCCGGGTTTGCAGACTTTTCCCATCAACGTATCCAGCAAAGTTAGTTTTGTTACTCGAACTCGATACTGGTTTTGTTCTTATATAAAGGCTCTTTTTTAAGTGAATCTAATTTGCGCTGAGTTAGTTGAGAGTATGGTGAGCTTTGCTGTTTAATGATTTAATGTCTTTAAATATAACCGAAAAGGGGGGGTTTGGCGGTTCTTATCGTGAGAATCCATTTCATTGGAATAGCTGATGGTCAATTTAATACCAAAAAAAAAAAAAAGGTTTTAAAAAAAAAAAGGTTTTAAAAAAAAAAAGGTGTTGTTGTTTAATACTTTTTTATATTTTTTACAGAACATAGCAATCTAATATGATACGAGGAGGATCACCACCAGACTGCTCTTTAACTCAGTTTGATGAACCACAAGGCAGCAGTGTCTTTGATGAGACAATAACCCACCTTCCTAGCTTTACGGAAATTGCTAACATGCCATCAGGACTGCAGGAGGAAGTTAGAAGCATGGCAATGGATAGACTACAGAGATTATTCTACGGGAGAGTCGTATCGTGGGTTGTCGCTAATAGAAAAGCTGCAGATGGTCACGTGGTCAGCAGAGACGTCTTATCGGATATTTTAATCAGATCTGAACCATTCTCTCGTATGCCACGAGACAACATCTCTCGAATAGCAGAACTCGGTAAGGCGATCTCGTACACAATTAATGAAGAAATTCTTGAAAACGGAGGAGTTCTTATTCTCCATGAAGGAATTGTATTTTCAATGGCAAAAGACAACATAAATAGCCGAATCAAGTTCCGACATCCAGCAGTCGTTGGAGCTGATCGGGTTATCGTCGACGACATTGACGGAGTGAAATACCACGCTGGGTCTTCAATAGTGAGAGGGACTTTAATATCACGTAGAGCAGTTCTAAAGCATTTTGAACAACAACCCATGTGGAATACTTTAATACCAATAAGACATAAATACGTATCACAAGAACTCCGTATTGGAAGTGACGTTCTCAAGAAGTGTTGTTTGTTTGAAAACTTAACAGAGTCTCAGTTATCAGCTGTTGAATTTCGTCTCGAACTGAGAACATATAAAGCAGGGCAGATCATACTTCAGGAAGGTACTTCTGTTTTACAAGGTGGTAGCAATCCAATTAGAGAGATGGTATTCTTAGTAAAGGGAAATGCTAATGCTAGCAACTCTGGTAGCGATAAGAAAACATTTACTCTTCATCCGGGACAATGTTATGGTGAGATGGGATTAGTATTTTCTGAACAACGAACTGCAAACCTTCGCGCTGTTACTCTTTGTGATGTGTGGGCGTTGACTCACAGCACCTTACGATCTCTCATGTCGACTGACAGTGAACTCAGCTATAAAGTTCATCACGCTGCTCATATCCAAAGACTAAAATTCCTAGCAGGACCAGGAAAGGAAACAATGAACACTATAAGTGAATTAAAAACAATCTTAAAAAGAGCTCCAATGCTTCGTGACTTGAACGCACCAGACGAGTGTTTCACAGAACTATGTGAGCAAATGGTTCCAACAGTATTCGTACCAAATCAACAAGTTGTGTCAGCAGTTGATGTTTGTGATGCTCTACTTATTCTTTCACGAGGAAGAGCAATTGTCCGACAGCACTTAGTACTTGAACCTGCCTACATAGAACCTGGTGACACTATTGGTTATACATGTTTAGTTGATCATAGGTGGTTGTTTCCTGTATCAGCCGTCGTCACTAGCGATGTTTGGAAATTATCTCAAAAAGCACTTCACAACACTTTAAAGAAATATAGTTTATTAAAAGCTGCCGGAATGGAAACTAAAAAACTACTTCAATCGGCAGGTGGTGCGTCGAGAGTCTTACGAACAGAAGAAGACCCGCCGTTACTACATCCAGTAAAAGGATTACCCGAAGATATAGGACACGTAATGTCTTATTGCGTTAAACCACCGAGTTCTCCTCCTCCTAAAGTTTTGTCTTCACTCGCGGGATTAGAAAAGAAATTCGACTTCGGCATAGATTTCGGAACCGCTAAAAAACCAGTCGTTCCTCGTGTTGTTCCATTACCGAAAACAGGAATGCCTTTGGTTCCTGTCCCTCCTTCAATGTCAAGAACACGCGGACGAGGAAGTATGTCACGTAGTATAAAGTTTCTCACACCTCCTCCAACTACGACTACGGGATGGATGTTGTCGAGTAATACAAATCGAAGACTTGTTAGTCTTCCTGGTAAATATTTAAAAGATGCTAAGAAATTTGGTCTAATTACACCACCTCGCAAGAAGAAGTCTCAAAGACTAGTCTTACCAACATTAGCGAGTGTACCTTCTGGTAATAAAAATTTTACTGCTGACAGTTTAGTGACTGCGCCACCTCCACCACCGTGGGAACTTGGTCTACGTGAAATCAGTGGTCAAACTAATGGATTGTAGTTTAGTGGTAGTTAACAGACGCTTCAAGACTGCTGAATGAATCTTTATGATTTGACTGACTCATAATTCAGATTGCCAACCAGTATACATCTCACTTAGGGATACCCTGGCCCATACACTGGTGGAAATCCTTGTGGGGCTGACAGAAAGAAATCTGCAATTCCAGATTGGTTTTTTTTTTTTTTTTTTTTTTTTTTCACTGCTCAAACTATCTTTTGGATTATTACGAAAACATAATAATTAACAAAAATTAGGAGCTGCTACTTTCCTCTCAACTAAGTAGTTCACATTTGTAATTTTGTGCGGGTCCGTATTGGAACTCAGCTAAACTATTGAGCAGCCATATGAAAGCACGTAGTAAGATACATTGATTTACTTTTTACTACTCTTTTTGCTCCCGGCCGAAAGGAACGGTGGCTGCCGCTTTCATTTTCAATTTCTTTTTTCCCTCCCCTCCGTGTTCTGTACATCCTTCAGGTCTGAATAAGTCCCCAGCAATATGCCCAGAGTCACGTTGTGGTTTTCGTGACATTTTTTTTTCCTATCTTTTGTTTTGTTTTGTTGATAAAAAATATTACGTGTTTGTATTTTCTTGGTATTGTCATTTATTTCTCTTCTTCTTTTTCTTTTTTTGTGGTGGGAGCGGTTTTCAAAAGGAAGCCGAACCCCCCTCTGATTTTTCAAGGGGGTCCGACTGCAATTTATGTCACTATTTCATTTTCTACCATTTTACCTTTCTTTTTCAATGGTTCATTAGTAACGTTTGCCCCTTCGGACAATCTCAAATTTGTTTCTCCTCCACGAGATAGTTTCGTTGAGGATCGGTTGTTTTTCTTTTCTCTCTTCCCTTCAGTGTTTTTTAAACACATGGCCGCTCTATCATTACTTTTTTAGTTTTACAATCTTAACCAATGTATGCCAATTCATCGTTTTTATTAATGTGTTTTCATATTTTGATTTTATGAACCCTGAGACATGCGAGGGTGTTGTGATAATTATTTATATTCTATATTGAATCGAATCGAATCGTCGTTTTTTTTTTTTTTTTTTTTTTTTTTTTTTCGCGTCTGCCTCTTCCACCTCGTGGTGTGAAATCGGTCGGTGCGTGAATGACGCGTTTCGTTCGTCGAGGTGATGTATGTATCTAGGCGCGTGTCGTCGTCGTCGTCTTTTTTTTTTTTTTTTTTTTTTTTTTGTTAAGCGAATACTTCTTAAGATAGCGTATCTCCGTTTTCCCAATGGAAGTTCCCAGCGAGTATAACGTGTACTCGATCGCTTAGTGGTACAAAGATCCCTTTTGACCTGTACTCTCCAACCCTCTATTGTCAACATATTTAGTTTTTGTAGTTCTTATTTACTTTTTTTCTTTCTTCATATTAATTTGTTTGTTTCTTAGAGTTTCCCCCCCTCCTTCCCCTTTTTACATGGCAATCAGAGGGCTGATACCTATTTTAGTTTTTAGCCGTTTTCAAGTTGCTTTCTATTTAATATTAGTATCAAGTTTATCCCCCCACTTCCAAAAAAACAAAAAGAAGAAAAAACAAAAATAAATACTGTCAGCTGTGAAATAAAGCATTCCTGACAGTGAGATGCTTGAGCTTTTTTCTACGTAGGAAACCAGTTTCTTCAACAGCCGAACTCTTTGAAATTTGAACCAGCAATCAAGTGCATGAGTTTCGTTCTGAGCGGAAGACGGGGATTTCTGTTTTCACAGTGAAAAGATGACAACAAAATGTTGTTATTTTAGTTTTTTGCTTGAAGAGAATGGCTGACCCCTCTTCTTTTCGGTATTTTCCTTGTTTTGGTTTTCTTTTTTTTCTCTCTGAAAGTTATCATTCCTTTATTATTATTTTTTTTTTTTTTGCTTTTCATATGTCGTCATCCAAAAAGGGTTTCCTCTGAAAAGCGGGATAACATCGTTAAGAAGAAGAAGCCTACTTAGTTTTTGTGTGTAGAAAAAAGAAAAAAAAAAGAAAGCAAAAAATCTTTTTTTGATATTGTTGGTTGATCACTGATGGCTTATCGCTGTTCCCAACTACAAATGTTATTGGAAGTCAATCTTCAGGTGTTGGTGGTATTCTTTCTTTTAGCTGATGAGTACAGTGTTTGAAAACTATTTTCTTTATTACCTGATTTTTATGTGGGTCTAAATAGCGATTGCACCTTTGGTGGCGATGCTTGTTCCACAGCACAGGTAGGAATGTATGACGGCTTCGAATTGCAATAACTGTTTTTTATTTTTTTTATTTATTGTTATGTTAGTTTTTTCTGTCAAAACCATTTTTTTTTTTTTTTTTTTTTTTTTTTTTCATTTTTTATTCGAAACCGTGCGGTTGGTCAACTGACACCACGAAATTAGTCAAAACAGCTGTTTTTCCATTCTCCTCCAGTTGTTTGTAGTTCTCATTCCTTTTGCAGAGGTTTATTTTAGTTTGTTGAAGTTAATAATAAATAGATTAGAATGTTGTTTATTATATTTCCGTCTTCAGTATTTTTATCAACATTACAATGAGCAACTGGTACTACGTCACCGGAACTGACTCCGGATTCGGAGCAGAATTGGTAAAGATGTTGGCGAACAAGAAATTGAACGTCTTTGCTGGACACTTCTTGCCAGACTCGGCAAAGACTTTGAAGGAAGTAAGTGATTTAATTGTCCCGGTTCAATTAGACGTTACCAGTGATGAAAGCGTAGCGGCAGCAGCACAAGTGATTAAAGAAAAGTTAGAATCTTGTGGAGGAAAGCTTCTCGGTGTTGTGAACAACGCTGGACTTCTACTTCAGTCAGGACCAACTGAATGGACACCAATTGCTAATTATCAGAAGATGTACGATGTTAATGTATTGGGAACAGTCAGAGTTACTAACAGTGTTCTTCCTTTCATCCGTAAGTCCCAGGGACGTATCGTCAACTGCGCATCCATTGCCGGACGTCAGGGAATCCCAACCCAAAGTGCTTACTGCGCTTCAAAGTTCGCCGTCGAGGGTTACTCTGAATCCCTCCGTCGTGAAATGCGTAGCTGGGGAGTTTCCGTTCACATTGTTGAGCCTGGTGTATTCGCTGCAACTGGTCTCTACAGCACATACTACGATGGTGTTCAGAAGGTATGTCATTGTTTACATTCATTTAGTCTGCTTGAATAGTAGTCATAATATTTATAATCGGGTGAAAAGAAATGAAACAAATAAAACAGCTTTGGAACAACACCCCAGCTGAAATTCAGAATGACTACGGTGAGAGCTTCAAGGACGGTGTCGTGAAGTCTTCCGCAGGTATGTTAGATGTCTGGTTCTATTCTTAATTGATAAAAGTTGTATGAGATTGGAAAAAAACAACAAAAAAAAAAACAAACACAGCCGGTCTCATGGAGTACAACAACAAGGACACCTCCCTCGTGCCAAAGGCGTACTTACACGCGCTCACTGATGCGCAACCAAGATTTAGATACAGAGTCGGATTCGACTCCCAGTACATTATTACTGTTTTGTGCAACTTACACGAGTCTTGGCAGGATCTGCTCATGGCTGGAAAGTCTAACAATATGCCAGTTGGATCAAACAAGAGAAACGAGCTTTCCGTAGCCAAGAGATACCCAGGATGGACCTTGATGCGTCGTGTTATTTTCGGCTTTGTGCTGTACCTTGTTTGGAAGATTGTTGTCAAGAGAAGACCACTTTTCTAGAGTGGCAATTTGCAGTCTGCAATTATGTATAACGCAAGAAAGAATAAAAAAATAAAATAAAATTAAAGGCATCTTTCGTTCGAGTGCTTTTAGAGGGGGGGGAGAGTTCCCTTATTGTTTTTTTAAACGTTTTTTTTTTTATTTACTTTTGTGCTTTCCCAATCACCAAGTGGGAAGCAACTAGTTCATTCAGTTTTGGAAGTGTGATGCTTTTGTTTGTGTGATGTGTGTTTTCTCCTCCTCTTCTTTTATCTCTCCCCCTGTTACTCTTCTCCCTTTTTTCCTGTTCTTTTTAATGCAATTTATTTCATTTGAAGCAAATATACAAATCAACAATCCTTCTGACCGTGTGGGTGGTGTTTGTGCAGTTTGGCATGTGGTTTTCTAAACATGACGTTGCAAATAACGAAGGTAATCTACTTTGCTTGTTATGTGTTAACTTTTTAAGCGGATCGAAGAAAAAAAAAAAAAAAACAACAGCGAAATCTTCTTTTTTTTTTTTTTTATAAAAAAAAAAATTAATATTCTTTTTTTTTTCCCCTTTTCTTTATATCAATAGACAGCAATAATAGCTTTCTGCGGAAAATTCGCAAAAGATTCTTTTCTTTCTTTCTTTCTTTTTTTTTTTTTCCATTCTGTCGGGCAGTACCACTCTTCTCCGAGTTTGAGGCAGGAACACAGCCCAGGATCATCTAGCCTGTTAATCGCCAGTTCGAATCCTACTAGATTGGAGGGGCGCACATTTGCGTACCTCGTTCTTCTCCTTAAATCTATTCACTCTCCATTGTGCTTAGCGCCTGATGTGTGCCGTTACTATTTTTCATTCCCTCCTAACGTTCCCGATCATTGACAAAAATGCAGGGATACGCTAGGCGTTTATTGCAACGGGAAAGAATTTATTATTTTTGTTGTGGTGCTGTAAGCTAATAATTTACAAACAGAAGATATTTGACGTCAATAAAAGGAATGAGTTCGATCTGTAATATTTTTTTTTCATTGTCCCAATTCACAGGAGGGGAAAACTAAAATAAAATGAAGCGAAGGAAGAGATACTCACAAGTCCCGCTTGCTGACAAACCCACAAATCTACTTCCTTCTGGAGGATTAAATTCCAACAGAAAGAAAGCAACGGGTCCTATTAACGCCGAGATAAATCAATTGTTAAGCGACACAGATATGTACAGTAGTTTTTCTCCTAGTAGGGTGTTTGAACCGGAGAAGGTTAGAATCCCGTATAGGTCATTGCAGTTACCGATGATGTCGCCTCCAAAAAAGATGTACAAACCGGAGTGTGAACCTCTCCGACTGTCTCCTTCAAACAGGAAGAAACTTGATAAATTAAATCATCCGACAGCATTGCTTCCGTCGTTGAGTAATTCTCGAACTGTTGTGTTTCTGGATGGTGGGATTCCGACGAGACAAGTTCCATTACTTCCAAAAGTTAATCATTCGACATCTTTAGAACCAATTGATCTAAACAGTAGCAGATTGAACAGTAGTCGAGTCGCATCCGAATCAGTTGCCATCAGTGACATTCAATCTCTCCCTCCTTGTAGAAGTTGGCATCGAAGGTCAATAACCTTGATGGGTACGTAGTTGGCAGCAATAAAATAGTTTTTTCCTTTTTCCTTTTTTTTTTATTTTTTCGTGTTCGGTATTTTCTTTGTTGTTTCTTTTTTTTTTTTTTATATTTATCCTTCCTTTCTTCCTCTCTTCTTTATTTTTTATATTATTATTCTCCATTGCGAGTTTACCCATGAGAACTACATATTGAGACACATGATTTTAGAGCCATTCTGCTGTAGGTAATATGTGAGGATCGCAATACGTAGTTTCTGTCTGTTCAACCCAACTATTTCTTACAAATGCGATTAGTGTCGGCTCGGTATATATTTCTAGGAAACTGAATGACCAGAGCCCGTCAATGTGATCTGTTGTTGATGTTGGTTTTCGTACTCATCAATAAGAGATCATTTTTCTCTTACCTTTTTCTAAGTCGAATCGATTCCTCTCCAAAAATTGCTTTTGTCACTATCACTACATTCTTGTGTGTAGGTGAGATTGCTGTTTTTTCGGTTATTTTTTTCTTTTTTTTATTTTATTTGCGATTTCCGAGAGGAGTGTCTTCCATCACTTGCAGTAGTTTGCTGAAAGTCTTTCCTTTAGTTCAGCAGCCTTACAAAATATCATTAAATGACTTTTCGAGTCAGATTTCTCTGATTTCCTTGTGTCTTATTGTATTATTTGGTAAGACGTCATCGTATTCGATTTTGGGTCGATCTGGGGTACCTCATCGTCGGCTAATAACGGAGGGTTTTAAATTTAATTTTTTCCATTATATCTTTTTTTTGCGTCATTTCTGACTTGCTACCCCCCTTGTGAGCGTTCGTTCATCGACACTGGTCGATAGACTTTCGACTATAATGAGGTCGTTTTAAAACAATCTCTGGTGCGGGTTACCCATACTGGAGTTGTTGGCTTATTAACAAATAGATCTTCTGCAGTGAAGTCTGTTGAATGAGATGACACGAATTGAAACGCGCAATGTCATTTCAAAATCGTACTAAACAAATCTTACACCAGAATGTCGTTACCAGTCTTTTTTTTTTTTATACTGACGTAGTCGGAGAAGAAACTATTCAGATTGAAAGCCGTTATTTCTTATAGTCATGATTTATTTTCCCCTGTGCGAAAGCGTTCAACGGAATATAAGGCTTATCTGAATTGGTTTGTTATTATTTTTTTTTTATTTGTTATTTTAAAAAAAAAAAAAAAAAAAAAGCCGCAGTAGGAAAAAAAGAAACGCAAAAGAGATGATCGGAAATGTCTCACTTTACAGCGATAGCAGGACACTTCCATTGAATTGAGATTGGTGTTGGTTTTGTTATTTTTATGTTTTTTTCTTTTTTTTTAACAGTACAGTATGGTGTGTGGTTTATGAACTCTACGTACCGTTTTCTTGTTTCATTTGTAGCGCACCCACATGAGTTATGATTCGATGGAGTCATGTTCAACCATCTCAGAAATTATCGCAGAGTCAAGAAGATTAATAGCAATGAGAAAACAAGACGAAGCGTTGTTTTTAATATCAAAATACCTCGATGAGGAAGACTGGAATAATGACGATTCAGAAACAGCTGAACTCACATCACTACTCACTATGTCTGGAGAGTTAAAAGCCAGAGAAAAGAAATTCACTTCAAGCCTTCTTGATTTTCGTCGATCCCTTCGAATGCTAATTTCACTAACTGGGAAAAGTTCTGAACGAGTTCTTGACATCCAATTGAAGATATGCAGCGTTCTTATACAACAAAAACGACACATTCCCTGCATGGATATGTTAGTCAGTTCAATAAAATGTCGAACGTTAACCAGTGATGAATCAGCGTTGGTATTGGCGTACGCTTCGACATGTCTTCTTGAAGCTGAATATCAACATAAGGCTATTTCAGTAGAAGAGAGAGATGAGATGTTATTAGGAAACCGACATCCTCTTGAAGGATTCAATGGTTGTTCAGAACAACGAGAAGCGATGAGAATAATATCTGAAATTGAAACAGCTGCTACATCACTCGTTGTCGCACTTTTCGAAATCTCCGACTCAGAAGCTGAAACTCTCGCTGCGAATCATCCTTCTGTAATGAAACTTTCTGTTTTAAATGAACTAAAACGAAACGTTTAACAGTTTTATACAAGGCTTTACAGTCCTGAATAAATTCATATTATGTGTTTTATGTTAACCTTTTTTATGTCTTTGCATGTTACTTTTATTTTTTATAGACTGAAAACAAGATGACCGCGGCTATTATTGTGATGACATCTTTGGTTGTGGGAGCTACTGAAAGTAATAGTGAGATGTTAACACAACCGTGGTTGTATGCCGATGTTGAAAACAGAGGACCATCGAACTGGGGTGATAGTTACGAGTCTTGTGGTGGAAAAGAACAATCACCGATTAATATAAGAGACGCTGCCCATGATTGGGAATTGAAATTTTTAGAACTAAAGTATGAACCAATGGAAGCCGTCGTAGTCCAGAACATCCAATCGACCTTAAAAGTAAAAGTCTCTAGCAGCAGTAATGTAGTCGACCCCAATCAAAATAACAAGAAATACCACTTAGCACAGATGCATATTCATAGTCCTTCAGAGCATCAAATAGGAGGTGGTCTTTCTGATATGGAACTTCACCTCGTTCACGCTGAGGATGATCCTTCAGAAGAAGGTTCATCTCATTTAGTTATCGCGATAATGTTTAGTTCAGGATCGAACTCTCACAACACGTGGCTTAATAAGTTTATGAAAGTACTTCCTACTCTTCCACTCAATTCATTTCGTCATTATGTCAATAAAGATACTGAATTCAAACCTCATGAAACTGCAACACAAGTTAGTGTTGATCCAGTTGATGTATTTCCAGGAAAACGTGACTTCTTCACATACAGAGGCTCTCTCACTACACCCCCATGCAGTGAAGTTGTTAACTGGTACGTGTTTAAAGAATCAGTTACTATGTCAGTATCTCAACTTGATCATATCAGAAGTTTTCTTAACTTCAATGGAGAGGAACAATTTCTTCTAAACACATATGGATACGTTGCTGAAGGACTTTGGGGAAACAACAGACCAGTTCAACCAATTCATGGTCGTACTGTTACTCAATTTAATCATCAAGCTGTTAATAAAACAAGTGCTCATGCTGGTGAAAATCTTAAACTCGGAGTAATCGGAACAGTTCTGGGAACTTGTATATTAATCGCTTCTATCATCGGACTCTACATCGTCTGTTCATCATATTGTAGGAGGCCTTCTGGTAAGCTTCCAGAATAGTTCTCAGATCCTGTCATAGTCTAATTCAGTTTATAATTATGGTATTGGTTAGTAGTGGGGAGAGAGAGAGAGAGAAAAAAAAAAAGAAAGAAAAAAAAAAAAAAAAACGAAAAAGAAAAACTGTTGCAGTTGGTTGATAAAATAACAAGTTTTCCGATTCTTTTTTTTTTTTTGTTTCCATTCTGGCTTCTCCTCATGGAATTGGTGTTGTTTACGATACTCGGAAAAAATATTTTCCTTTGATATTCATGTTCATGGATGTGTTCCAATACGGAGGCTTTGATTTATCTGAGATGACAGTTTTATGTCAACAAAAGTGATTCATCTATACTTTAGATTGAACCACTAGTTGTGTCTGGTGATGTAGAGCTAAGCTGGCAGACCTACTCCTACGCCGTTCTGATCTTACTTGGAATCGACAATTCACAATTCTTTTTTTAAAATTTTGGGTTCTTTTTGCGTTTCTCAACGACCTACACCCCCAAAAAAATCCAATTTTAGTTAAGTTTTTGTTTTATAGTAACCTACAGTTGATATAATTCATCATGGAGTAGGGTATCTTTTATAAAGTTCTTCACACACAGGTCTGATGTCAATGTGATTGTTATTTATTATTTATGTGAGTGAGGGTAATCTTTAATAGTTTTCTAACTCTTCAGGGATCCAATGGAACAGGTACCTCAATATGTGCGACCACAGAGATGGAGAATTCAAGAACACAAAGAATTAACCGAAACAGTATTTTCAACTTTAACCCAAGAAGATCGAGTCTTGGCAATAGCAACGGCAATCGTGAATCCGGATTGGGGTTCGGATTTGATCGAACGACGTCGAGGGAAGGGGAGTGAGTGGGAGAAGATGTTAATTGACTTGTATTACAAAGAGAAAGAAACAACAACTGCATCAGTTACCCCACTAGAATCCGACTACTCAATACATCAATTAGGAATATATAATCCTTTGGATATGTTTTGTGATTCTTCCATATTAAAATCAACTGCTGCTACTAATGATTTATCGAGTTCAGTCCCTGCCTTTGACCTTTCTCAACTTCTTGATAAAGAAGAGAGAAAACAAGAAAAAGCCAATGCAACAGTACTAAAAAGACATACAACAAAGCAATCATCCACAGCAAGAGGATTGGGTGTCATTCATTCAAGGCAAAGACAAGTTTTACAATCAGTTTCATCATCGTTACCTTCCCCACAGCAAGGCATATCAATTGTAACATCATCAGTACAGAATAGTCCTACTGGTAGCAGTCCAGGTAGTGGACCTATTAGTCAAGGGTCTAGGAGAGTACATGTTGTTGATTCTAATAACATACCAGATCTGTTATTAAATGATGATAAGAAAGTATCAAAGAGACCTCGAAGTGAATTAAAAATATCTGAACCAACAGTTCTCTGTCCAGTTAGAGTATCTACCGGTTGTAGTGTTTCATTCTCTCGTGTGGAACGAGATAGTTGGCAATCTGATCTTCGTCATCACTTATCAATAGCTCATAAATTAGATGATTCTACTGTGTCTGGTTACATTGCAACATCAACAACAGAGACAGCAACTTGTCATGAGTGTGACTTTCAAGAAGTTACTGATACTCCTATTTCCACTACAATTTCTCATCTTAGACAAGTTCATAAATACTCTCTCTCGTCAGCTAGGAATAACGCTGAGTCTGGTTGGAGAGCACTCGGAAGACTTCCAAAGAAGAAATAGAAAAAAAAAAAACAAAAACAACAACAATACTCACCTTCTATCACAAGTAGTTATTAAATACTTTCTACGACGGTACCGTTGATGTCATTTATAATATTGATCATGTCTTAATATAAATTAGTAATTCTCATATTCTCAAACAGTCATAATCAATGAACGAAACATCAACTGAATGTATAGCTTACGCTGTTTTGTTGATCGCTTTTGCAGTTCCACTCGTTTTGAATTATAAATCAAAAACTAAAACAATAGAAAGTGTCTCATGCGGAAACCCTGACTGTATACGATGTGTTAATGATAAAGGGTTACTAGCTGACAAGACTGTGCAAAACGCATCAGTATTGAATATCTCTGGAATCACTGCTTCTCCAGTTTGGTTTATAAATGACCTACCGTTTGCTTATGTGAAGTGGTTAAGCAAAGCAGCAGAGATAGTTCGGGCAATCGATTTTGAAAATTTGGATATTTCGTGGCAGGGATCTCCTAACTTAGTATCAGATGGCTTTTGGGAAACATCATTTTTGTGTAACCAAGGAACTATAATACCAACTGTTGTACCGGAGTTAAATACTTTATTAACTCACATTCTATTCGGAATTGACCAACAGGTTGTGATGAATGGCACTTCATTTTCAAATGTATTCTTCTCCAGACTAACTGGTGAGTTCAATATCACTCCTCATTGTGGCGCTACCAATACTCGTCTCCGATGTCAATTTCCAATTATCTCTTCTGATGATTCTAGTATAAGAGTTGCAACTGAATCACATAAAACACCTCCTCATGCATGGTTCGTGTTTGACGACTCTTATGAACACTCTGTTAAGAGTCAAACGGACTCTACTCGTTTAACATTTATTGTTGATGTTTGGCATCCGGAACTAACTGAAAGTATGAAAAAAAAAATTCAACTGCAATATCCTTGAATCCTAAGGCAGATTCAAAAATAACTTACGACATTATGTCAAGATTAAGATAGAAGTTTAATAAAGTCTTGCTTATAATCTTCTAAAATGGTCTCGAGATCGTCAAGCCGCAACTAATTCTTAGCAACCTGCCTTTCCTATCCCGTGATTTGCTCTCACGGGATCCAAAATAATTACACGACACACACACCTTAACGTTGCTTGGATTTAGTTGTGCTTTGGTTTGACATCTCAGTTGAAACAGTGATTTGGTTTTCGTTGTTTTTTTTCTTTTTTTTTTGCTTACCGGCTGTTTGTCGAAAGGCAACGCTGTCGACAAAAAAAAAAAAAAACAAAGAAAGAAAACTGAACAAGGAAAGTGTGGGCTGCATAGCCGGGATGAGAACACACTGAAACGTGACGTGTTGTGATCTTGTTGTTATCCGTTATTATTATTATTATTATTATTATTATTTTTTTTTTTTTGGTGTTTTGCCACACAGGATTGATATAAAAAAATGAGAATGTTGGGTAATAACAGGAATGAATGAATGTGTTTGTGTTTATTGGAAGGGGGGGGATATAAGGGAGACGGTTCGTTGACCGTTCGAGCTCTGTCGGTTGTTTTTAGTAAGCTAAATGTTGTAAATAATTTTATGTTTATATTCCCTTTCCTGTTGCAAAGCTTTTGATTAAAACAAATAAAAACAACAACCAACCCAAATTAAAATGAAGACCATCGCAGCAGCCCTTGTCGCTTCCGTGTTCGTTGCGGCCCATGCCCAACCACAACAAGACTCGCCTGCCGTGCAGCACATCGTAGAGGATAAGATGAAAGGAGGAGTTTCGTTTGCGATGCTTTTTGGACCGGCGCCGACGATCAGCACGGCGACGGTGAGCGCAGCCCCGGTAGTGCTCCCTGTTGGGGGTGGGTTCGTAGGGAACCACATGCCTGGGTGGATTGACACTGCAACCACTGGTTCCAGATTCTTCGACGTGCCTGAATCTCAGTTGGGGAACGCCGCTTACATCCCGACATGGAACATTGCGGCGAACTCGTTTATGAAAATGTGGTGCACGAATGACCCGGCAGTGCAGAAGTGCGACGTGTATGTGAACGTTTACAAGTGCTCGGGATGTGAGGTTGGATTGAATGAGGATTTCTCGAACTACCTGGTGACCAACGGTTGGACTCCTTCGCAGTGCGGTCCGAAGTTCATCAGCGATGCGGGTGAGGAATCGCACAAGTTCATGACATTTAGAAAGCAGCTTGCAAATAACGAGCAGGAGAGAATTGACATCGATTCGAACGTGAAGTTGATGTTCGTATCGATGTCCGCAGATGGTGTGAACTGCTCTGACCATCCGGTTGACAAGTGCGAGCACCCGGATCGCAAGCAATGCAAGGTCCTGAAGGGAGAGTGTGTTGACGACTGGTGCCCGAAGACGTTTCAGGGTCCAAGTCAGAATGGAGGAGGAGGAGGAGCAGGTTGCATTCCTCCGTGCGGCAGGGGAGGATGCCACAACTGTGCTCTCAAGGAGGCGGCCTTTCAGTAGGAGGGTATTTGAAATGTGCCTTTTTTTGTTTTGGTGTGCCTGTGCCTTATCTTCTTAATCAACACTTTGAGAATCATTTGGAAATAGTTGTCTGGCAAGGACGGTCTGTCTTTGGGTTGGTGATTTCTTATTCTCGTAATCCCTCGGAAGAGGTGTTCTCCTAACCGAACTAGAAGCCCAACTCTTGTGTTGTGGTGTGTGTGTGTGTGTTGTCAAGTAATGGGTTGTTTAATTTAATAAACGGAATTGTCACACGAGAACATCTCCTCGGAATTCAGAATTCGGGGAATTCCGAGACGTTCGCAAAATATTCTATTCGGGCAGGCAATCAAATCAAATCACTTTCAACGAAAACACTAAGATGGCAGAGAAATCGCATGCAAAACTGTATCCAGTTGGCGCTTTGTCGACTACCAAAACCTGAATACTCTTCATTCGGCAGTTGACCTGCAGCAAACCAAACCAAACCTGTCGGCATGTGAATATCTCTCACCAACCTTCTCTCTCATGGTTTTATTTTGTTTATTTTTTCTATTCTTTTTGCTTTTTCTTTTTTTTTCACCCCTGTGCTCTGAGAATGCTTTTTTCATGCATGCAAAGAATCCGTCTTAAGACTCAACGACTAACAACCTTTTCTGTTGAATGCAGCAGAGCGAGCTGGCCTTTTATTCGAGTCGATCATCGTCATCGTCATCGTCATCGTCATCAACGACAACGAAAACGACAACGACAACGACGACGACGGCGACGACAACAACTTAAACAAGCATCGGATTGGATTACATGATGTGTCGTCCTGTTGGTGTAGTAGTGGTGATATTTTGATGTTGCCATTCCGTGCTTATGAGAAGTTGTTGTTGTTTTTTTCTTATATTATATTACATATATCCATATCTTCACAATCCGGTTATCGTCCATACGGGGTTTGTTCAGGTTAATGTACTCGATGCTGAGCTTTGTTCGGCAAACACTGCATCTGGCAAATCTCGATGAACGCGAATATTCTTTTCCCCCAACCCTGTCCGTCCGTTTTTTTTGTTTTGTTTGTTTTTGCTCTTAACGCTCCCATCAAGGGAAGTGTGATGGCGTGTGCGAGCCACGTTGATTAATTAATTGCGCTGGTTTCGCCGTAAGGTTATCACGATAATACGTTTATTATGTATATTGTGTCACTTCACTTTTGTTTTTTATGTGTCTCCTAACTAATACAATTACCTCTCCTCCCCAACTCCTTTTTATGCAAAGGAGGAACGTGATGGGCGTCTCGATTGGTTGTTCTAAATCTTGTCCCCTGTGACGCAGGTCCTCCTCTGCTCTGCTCCTCCCTCTCCCCCCCTAAATGGTCTCGAGATCGTCAAGCCGCAACTAATTCTTAGCAACCTGCCTTTCCCACCCGTGATTTGCTCTCACGGGATCCAAAATAATTACACGACACACACACCTTAACGTTGCTTGGATTTAGTTGTGCTTTGGTTTGACATCTCAGTTGAAACAGTGATTTGGTTTTCGTTGTTTTTTTTCTTTTTTTTTTGCTTACCGGCTGTTTGTCGAAAGGCAACGCTGTCGACAAAAAAAAAAAAAAACAAAGAAAGAAAACTGAACAAGGAAAGTGTGGGCTGCATAGCCGGGATGAGAACACACTGAAACGTGACGTGTTGTGATCTTGTTGTTATCCGTTATTATTATTATTATTATTTTTTTTTTTTTGGTGTTTTGCCACACAGGATTGATATAAAAAAATGAGAATGTTGGGTAATAACAGGAATGAATGAATGTGTTTGTGTTTATTGGAAGGGGGGGGATATAAGGGAGACGGTTCGTTGACCGTTCGAGCTCTGTCGGTTGTTTTTAGTAAGCTAAATGTTGTAAATAATTTTATGTTTATATTCCCTTTCCTGTTGCAAAGCTTTTGATTAAAACAAATAAAAACAACAACCAACCCAAATTAAAATGAAGACCATCGCAGCAGCCCTTGTCGCTTCCGTGTTCGTTGCGGCCCATGCCCAACCACAACAAGACTCGCCTGCCGTGCAGCACATCGTAGAGGATAAGATGAAAGGAGGAGTTTCGTTTGCGATGCTTTTTGGACCGGCGCCGACGATCAGCACGGCGACGGTGAGCGCAGCCCCGGTAGTGCTCCCTGTTGGGGGTGGGTTCGTAGGGAACCACATGCCTGGGTGGATTGACACTGCAACCACTGGTTCCAGATTCTTCGACGTGCCTGAATCTCAGTTGGGGAACGCCGCTTACATCCCGACATGGAACATTGCGGCGAACTCGTTTATGAAAATGTGGTGCACGAATGACCCGGCAGTGCAGAAGTGCGACGTGTATGTGAACGTTTACAAGTGCTCGGGATGTGAGGTTGGATTGAATGAGGATTTCTCGAACTACCTGGTGACCAACGGTTGGACTCCTTCGCAGTGCGGTCCGAAGTTCATCAGCGATGCGGGTGAGGAATCGCACAAGTTCATGACATTTAGAAAGCAGCTTGCAAATAACGAGCAGGAGAGAATTGACATCGATTCGAACGTGAAGTTGATGTTCGTATCGATGTCCGCAGATGGTGTGAACTGCTCTGACCATCCGGTTGACAAGTGCGAGCACCCGGATCGCAAGCAATGCAAGGTCCTGAAGGGAGAGTGTGTTGACGACTGGTGCCCGAAGACGTTTCAGGGTCCAAGTCTGAATGGAGGAGGAGGAGGAGCAGGTTGCATTCCTCCGTGCGGCAGGGGAGGATGCCACAACTGTGCTCTCAAGGAGGCGGCCTTTCAGTAGGAGGGTATTTGAAATGTGCCTTTTTTTGTTTTGGTGTGCCTGTGCCTTATCTTCTTAATCAACACTTTGAGAATCATTTGGAAATAGTTGTCTGGCAAGGACGGTCTGTCTTTGGGTTGGTGATTTCTTATTCTCGTAATCCCTCGGAAGAGGTGTTCTCCTAACCGAACTAGAAGCCCAACTCTTGTGTTGTGGTGTGTGTGTGTGTGTTGTCAAGTAATGGGTTGTTTAATTTAATAAACGGAATTGTCACACGAGAACATCTCCTCGGAATTCAGAATTCGGGGAATTCCGAGACGTTCGCAAAATATTCTATTCGGGCAGGCAATCAAATCAAATCACTTTCAACGAAAACACTAAGATGGCAGAGAAATCGCATGCAAAACTGTATCCAGTTGGCGCTTTGTCGACTACCAAAACCTGAATACTCTTCATTCGGCAGTTGACCTGCAGCAAACCAAACCAAACCTGTCGGCATGTGAATATCTCTCACCAACCTTCTCTCTCATGGTTTTATTTTGTTTATTTTTTCTATTCTTTTTGCTTTTTCTTTTTTTTTCACCCCTCTGCTCTGAGAATGCTTTTTTCATGCATGCAAAGAATCCGTCTTAAGACTCAACGACTAACAACCTTTTCTGTTGAATGCAGCAGAGCGAGCTGGCCTTTTATTCGAGTCGATCATCGTCATCGTCATCGTCATCAACGAAAACGACAACGACAACGACAACGACGACGACGGCGACGACAACAACTTAAACAAGCATCGGATTGGATTACATGATGTGTCGTCCTGTTGGTGTAGTAGTGGTGATATTTTGATGTTGCCATTCCGTGCTTATGAGAAGTTGTTGTTGTTTTTTTCTTATATTATATTACATATATCCATATCTTCACAATCCGGTTATCGTCCATACGGGGTTTGTTCAGGTTAATGTACTCGATGCTGAGCTTTGTTCGGCAAACACTGCATCTGGCAAATCTCGATGAACGCGAATATTCTTTTCCCCCAACCC
Source organism: Flectonema sp. DT1601 (assembly GCA_964019425.1). NCBI lineage: Eukaryota > Euglenozoa > Diplonemea > Diplonemida > Diplonemidae > Flectonema > Flectonema sp. DT1601. The sequence continues at coordinate 408,337 of OZ025824.1, read as the reverse complement.
TGTCCGTCCGTTTTTTTTGTTTTGTTTGTTTTTGCTCTTAACGCTCCCATCAAGGGAAGTGTGATGGCGTGTGCGAGCCACGTTGATTAATTAATTGCGCTGGTTTCGCCGTAAGGTTATCACGATAATACGTTTATTATGTATATTGTGTCACTTCACTTTTGTTTTTTATGTGTCTCCTAACTAATACAATTACCTCTCCTCCCCAACTCCTTTTTATGCAAAGGAGGAACGTGATGGGCGTCTCGATTGGTTGTTCTAAATCTTGTCCCCTGTGACGCAGGTCCTCCTCTGCTCTGCTCCTCCCTCTCCCCCCCTAAATGGTCTCGAGATCGTCAAGCCGCAACTAATTCTTAGCAACCTGCCTTTCCCACCCGTGATTTGCTCTCACGGGATCCAAAATAATTACACGACACACACACCTTAACGTTGCTTGGATTTAGTTGTGCTTTGGTTTGACATCTCAGTTGAAACAGTGATTTGGTTTTCGTTGTTTTTTTTCTTTTTTTTTTGCTTACCGGCTGTTTGTCGAAAGGCAACGCTGTCGACAAAAAAAAAAAAAAACAAAGAAAGAAAACTGAACAAGGAAAGTGTGGGCTGCATAGCCGGGATGAGAACACACTGAAACGTGACGTGTTGTGATCTTGTTGTTATCCGTTATTATTATTATTATTATTATTATTATTATTATTATTTTTTTTTTTTTTGGTGTTTTGCCACACAGGATTGATATAAAAAAATGAGAATGTTGGGTAATAACAGGAATGAATGAATGTGTTTGTGTTTATTGGAAGGGGGGGGATATAAGGGAGACGGTTCGTTGACCGTTCGAGCTCTGTCGGTTGTTTTTAGTAAGCTAAATGTTGTAAATAATTTTATGTTTATATTCCCTTTCCTGTTGCAAAGCTTTTGATTAAAACAAATAAAAACAACAACCAACCCAAATTAAAATGAAGACCATCGCAGCAGCCCTTGTCGCTTCCGTGTTCGTTGCGGCCCATGCCCAACCACAACAAGACTCGCCTGCCGTGCAGCACATCGTAGAGGATAAGATGAAAGGAGGAGTTTCGTTTGCGATGCTTTTTGGACCGGCGCCGACGATCAGCACGGCGACGGTGAGCGCAGCCCCGGTAGTGCTCCCTGTTGGGGGTGGGTTCGTAGGGAACCACATGCCTGGGTGGATTGACACTGCAACCACTGGTTCCAGATTCTTCGACGTGCCTGAATCTCAGTTGGGGAACGCCGCTTACATCCCGACATGGAACATTGCGGCGAACTCGTTTATGAAAATGTGGTGCACGAATGACCCGGCAGTGCAGAAGTGCGACGTGTATGTGAACGTTTACAAGTGCTCGGGATGTGAGGTTGGATTGAATGAGGATTTCTCGAACTACCTGGTGACCAACGGTTGGACTCCTTCGCAGTGCGGTCCGAAGTTCATCAGCGATGCGGGTGAGGAATCGCACAAGTTCATGACATTTAGAAAGCAGCTTGCAAATAACGAGCAGGAGAGAATTGACATCGATTCGAACGTGAAGTTGATGTTCGTATCGATGTCCGCAGATGGTGTGAACTGCTCTGACCATCCGGTTGACAAGTGCGAGCACCCGGATCGCAAGCAATGCAAGGTCCTGAAGGGAGAGTGTGTTGACGACTGGTGCCCGAAGACGTTTCAGGGTCCAAGTCAGAATGGAGGAGGAGGAGGAGCAGGTTGCATTCCTCCGTGCGGCAGGGGAGGATGCCACAACTGTGCTCTCAAGGAGGCGGCCTTTCAGTAGGAGGGTATTTGAAATGTGCCTTTTTTTGTTTTGGTGTGCCTGTGCCTTATCTTCTTAATCAACACTTTGAGAATCATTTGGAAATAGTTGTCTGGCAAGGACGGTCTGTCTTTGGGTTGGTGATTTCTTATTCTCGTAATCCCTCGGAAGAGGTGTTCTCCTAACCGAACTAGAAGCCCAACTCTTGTGTTGTGGTGTGTGTGTGTGTGTTGTCAAGTAATGGGTTGTTTAATTTAATAAACGGAATTGTCACACGAGAACATCTCCTCGGAATTCAGAATTCGGGGAATTCCGAGACGTTCGCAAAATATTCTATTCGGGCAGGCAATCAAATCAAATCACTTTCAACGAAAACACTAAGATGGCAGAGAAATCGCATGCAAAACTGTATCCAGTTGGCGCTTTGTCGACTACCAAAACCTGAATACTCTTCATTCGGCAGTTGACCTGCAGCAAACCAAACCAAACCTGTCGGCATGTGAATATCTCTCACCAACCTTCTCTCTCATGGTTTTATTTTGTTTATTTTTTCTATTCTTTTTGCTTTTTCTTTTTTTTTCACCCCTGTGCTCTGAGAATGCTTTTTTCATGCATGCAAAGAATCCGTCTTAAGACTCAACGACTAACAACCTTTTCTGTTGAATGCAGCAGAGCGAGCTGGCCTTTTATTCGAGTCGATCATCGTCATCGTCATCGTCATCGTCATCAACGACAACGAAAACGACAACGACAACGACGACGACGGCGACGACAACAACTTAAACAAGCATCGGATTGGATTACATGATGTGTCGTCCTGTTGGTGTAGTAGTGGTGATATTTTGATGTTGCCATTCCGTGCTTATGAGAAGTTGTTGTTGTTTTTTTCTTATATTATATTACATATATCCATATCTTCACAATCCGGTTATCGTCCATACGGGGTTTGTTCAGGTTAATGTACTCGATGCTGAGCTTTGTTCGGCAAACACTGCATCTGGCAAATCTCGATGAACGCGAATATTCTTTTCCCCCAACCCTGTCCGTCCGTTTTTTTTGTTTTGTTTGTTTTTGCTCTTAACGCTCCCATCAAGGGAAGTGTGATGGCGTGTGCGAGCCACGTTGATTAATTAATTGCGCTGGTTTCGCCGTAAGGTTATCACGATAATACGTTTATTATGTATATTGTGTCACTTCACTTTTGTTTTTTATGTGTCTCCTAACTAATACAATTACCTCTCCTCCCCAACTCCTTTTTATGCAAAGGAGGAACGTGATGGGCGTCTCGATTGGTTGTTCTAAATCTTGTCCCCTGTGACGCAGGTCCTCCTCTGCTCTGCTCCTCCCTCTCCCCCCCTAAATGGTCTCGAGATCGTCAAGCCGCAACTAATTCTTAGCAACCTGCCTTTCCCACCCGTGATTTGCTCTCACGGGATCCAAAATAATTACACGACACACACACCTTAACGTTGCTTGGATTTAGTTGTGCTTTGGTTTGACATCTCAGTTGAAACAGTGATTTGGTTTTCGTTGTTTTTTTTCTTTTTTTTTTGCTTACCGGCTGTTTGTCGAAAGGCAACGCTGTCGACAAAAAAAAAAAAAAACAAAGAAAGAAAACTGAACAAGGAAAGTGTGGGCTGCATAGCCGGGATGAGAACACACTGAAACGTGACGTGTTGTGATCTTGTTGTTATCCGTTATTATTATTATTATTATTATTATTATTATTATTTTTTTTTTTTGGTGTTTTGCCACACAGGATTGATATAAAAAAATGAGAATGTTGGGTAATAACAGGAATGAATGAATGTGTTTGTGTTTATTGGAAGGGGGGGGATATAAGGGAGACGGTTCGTTGACCGTTCGAGCTCTGTCGGTTGTTTTTAGTAAGCTAAATGTTGTAAATAATTTTATGTTTATATTCCCTTTCCTGTTGCAAAGCTTTTGATTAAAACAAATAAAAACAACAACCAACCCAAATTAAAATGAAGACCATCGCAGCAGCCCTTGTCGCTTCCGTGTTCGTTGCGGCCCATGCCCAACCACAACAAGACTCGCCTGCCGTGCAGCACATCGTAGAGGATAAGATGAAAGGAGGAGTTTCGTTTGCGATGCTTTTTGGACCGGCGCCGACGATCAGCACGGCGACGGTGAGCGCAGCCCCGGTAGTGCTCCCTGTTGGGGGTGGGTTCGTAGGGAACCACATGCCTGGGTGGATTGACACTGCAACCACTGGTTCCAGATTCTTCGACGTGCCTGAATCTAGTTGGGGAACGCCGCTTACATCCCGACATGGAACATTGCGGCGAACTCGTTTATGAAAATGTGGTGCACGAATGACCCGGCAGTGCAGAAGTGCGACGTGTATGTGAACGTTTACAAGTGCTCGGGATGTGAGGTTGGATTGAATGAGGATTTCTCGAACTACCTGGTGACCAACGGTTGGACTCCTTCGCAGTGCGGTCCGAAGTTCATCAGCGATGCGGGTGAGGAATCGCACAAGTTCATGACATTTAGAAAGCAGCTTGCAAATAACGAGCAGGAGAGAATTGACATCGATTCGAACGTGAAGTTGATGTTCGTATCGATGTCCGCAGATGGTGTGAACTGCTCTGACCATCCGGTTGACAAGTGCGAGCACCCGGATCGCAAGCAATGCAAGGTCCTGAAGGGAGAGTGTGTTGACGACTGGTGCCCGAAGACGTTTCAGGGTCCAAGTCAGAATGGAGGAGGAGGAGGAGCAGGTTGCATTCCTCCGTGCGGCAGGGGAGGATGCCACAACTGTGCTCTCAAGGAGGCGGCCTTTCAGTAGGAGGGTATTTGAAATGTGCCTTTTTTTGTTTTGGTGTGCCTGTGCCTTATCTTCTTAATCAACACTTTGAGAATCATTTGGAAATAGTTGTCTGGCAAGGACGGTCTGTCTTTGGGTTGGTGATTTCTTATTCTCGTAATCCCTCGGAAGAGGTGTTCTCCTAACCGAACTAGAAGCCCAACTCTTGTGTTGTGGTGTGTGTGTGTGTGTTGTCAAGTAATGGGTTGTTTAATTTAATAAACGGAATTGTCACACGAGAACATCTCCTCGGAATTCAGAATTCGGGGAATTCCGAGACGTTCGCAAAATATTCTATTCGGGCAGGCAATCAAATCAAATCACTTTCAACGAAAACACTAAGATGGCAGAGAAATCGCATGCAAAACTGTATCCAGTTGGCGCTTTGTCGACTACCAAAACCTGAATACTCTTCATTCGGCAGTTGACCTGCAGCAAACCAAACCAAACCTGTCGGCATGTGAATATCTCTCACCAACCTTCTCTCTCATGGTTTTATTTTGTTTATTTTTTCTATTCTTTTTGCTTTTTCTTTTTTTTTCACCCCTGTGCTCTGAGAATGCTTTTTTCATGCATGCAAAGAATCCGTCTTAAGACTCAACGACTAACAACCTTTTCTGTTGAATGCAGCAGAGCGAGCTGGCCTTTTATTCGAGTCGATCATCGTCATCGTCATCGTCATCGTCATCAACGACAACGAAAACGACAACGACAACGACGACGACGGCGACGACAACAACTTAAACAAGCATCGGATTGGATTACATGATGTGTCGTCCTGTTGGTGTAGTAGTGGTGATATTTTGATGTTGCCATTCCGTGCTTATGAGAAGTTGTTGTTGTTTTTTTCTTATATTATATTACATATATCCATATCTTCACAATCCGGTTATCGTCCATACGGGGTTTGTTCAGGTTAATGTACTCGATGCTGAGCTTTGTTCGGCAAACACTGCATCTGGCAAATCTCGATGAACGCGAATATTCTTTTCCCCCAACCCTGTCCGTCCGTTTTTTTTGTTTTGTTTGTTTTTGCTCTTAACGCTCCCATCAAGGGAAGTGTGATGGCGTGTGCGAGCCACGTTGATTAATTAATTGCGCTGGTTTCGCCGTAAGGTTATCACGATAATACGTTTATTATGTATATTGTGTCACTTCACTTTTGTTTTTTATGTGTCTCCTAACTAATACAATTACCTCTCCTCCCCAACTCCTTTTTATGCAAAGGAGGAACGTGATGGGCGTCTCGATTGGTTGTTCTAAATCTTGTCCCCTGTGACGCAGGTCCTCCTCTGCTCTGCTCCTCCCTCTCCCCCCCTAAATGGTCTCGAGATCGTCAAGCCGCAACTAATTCTTAGCAACCTGCCTTTCCCACCCGTGATTTGCTCTCACGGGATCCAAAATAATTACACGACACACACACCTTAACGTTGCTTGGATTTAGTTGTGCTTTGGTTTGACATCTCAGTTGAAACAGTGATTTGGTTTTCGTTGTTTTTTTTCTTTTTTTTTTGCTTACCGGCTGTTTGTCGAAAGGCAACGCTGTCGACAAAAAAAAAAAAAAACAAAGAAAGAAAACTGAACAAGGAAAGTGTGGGCTGCATAGCCGGGATGAGAACACACTGAAACGTGACGTGTTGTGATCTTGTTGTTATCCGTTATTATTATTATTATTATTATTATTATTTTTTTTTTTTTGGTGTTTTGCCACACAGGATTGATATAAAAAAATGAGAATGTTGGGTAATAACAGGAATGAATGAATGTGTTTGTGTTTATTGGAAGGGGGGGGATATAAGGGAGACGGTTCGTTGACCGTTCGAGCTCTGTCGGTTGTTTTTAGTAAGCTAAATGTTGTAAATAATTTTATGTTTATATTCCCTTTCCTGTTGCAAAGCTTTTGATTAAAACAAATAAAAACAACAACCAACCCAAATTAAAATGAAGACCATCGCAGCAGCCCTTGTCGCTTCCGTGTTCGTTGCGGCCCATGCCCAACCACAACAAGACTCGCCTGCCGTGCAGCACATCGTAGAGGATAAGATGAAAGGAGGAGTTTCGTTTGCGATGCTTTTTGGACCGGCGCCGACGATCAGCACGGCGACGGTGAGCGCAGCCCCGGTAGTGCTCCCTGTTGGGGGTGGGTTCGTAGGGAACCACATGCCTGGGTGGATTGACACTGCAACCACTGGTTCCAGATTCTTCGACGTGCCTGAATCTCAGTTGGGGAACGCCGCTTACATCCCGACATGGAACATTGCGGCGAACTCGTTTATGAAAATGTGGTGCACGAATGACCCGGCAGTGCAGAAGTGCGACGTGTATGTGAACGTTTACAAGTGCTCGGGATGTGAGGTTGGATTGAATGAGGATTTCTCGAACTACCTGGTGACCAACGGTTGGACTCCTTCGCAGTGCGGTCCGAAGTTCATCAGCGATGCGGGTGAGGAATCGCACAAGTTCATGACATTTAGAAAGCAGCTTGCAAATAACGAGCAGGAGAGAATTGACATCGATTCGAACGTGAAGTTGATGTTCGTATCGATGTCCGCAGATGGTGTGAACTGCTCTGACCATCCGGTTGACAAGTGCGAGCACCCGGATCGCAAGCAATGCAAGGTCCTGAAGGGAGAGTGTGTTGACGACTGGTGCCCGAAGACGTTTCAGGGTCCAAGTCAGAATGGAGGAGGAGGAGGAGCAGGTTGCATTCCTCCGTGCGGCAGGGGAGGATGCCACAACTGTGCTCTCAAGGAGGCGGCCTTTCAGTAGGAGGGTATTTGAAATGTGCCTTTTTTTGTTTTGGTGTGCCTGTGCCTTATCTTCTTAATCAACACTTTGAGAATCATTTGGAAATAGTTGTCTGGCAAGGACGGTCTGTCTTTGGGTTGGTGATTTCTTATTCTCGTAATCCCTCGGAAGAGGTGTTCTCCTAACCGAACTAGAAGCCCAACTCTTGTGTTGTGGTGTGTGTGTGTGTGTTGTCAAGTAATGGGTTGTTTAATTTAATAAACGGAATTGTCACACGAGAACATCTCCTCGGAATTCAGAATTCGGGGAATTCCGAGACGTTCGCAAAATATTCTATTCGGGCAGGCAATCAAATCAAATCACTTTCAACGAAAACACTAAGATGGCAGAGAAATCGCATGCAAAACTGTATCCAGTTGGCGCTTTGTCGACTACCAAAACCTGAATACTCTTCATTCGGCAGTTGACCTGCAGCAAACCAAACCAAACCTGTCGGCATGTGAATATCTCTCACCAACCTTCTCTCTCATGGTTTTATTTTGTTTATTTTTTCTATTCTTTTTGCTTTTTCTTTTTTTTTCACCCCTGTGCTCTGAGAATGCTTTTTTCATGCATGCAAAGAATCCGTCTTAAGACTCAACGACTAACAACCTTTTCTGTTGAATGCAGCAGAGCGAGCTGGCCTTTTATTCGAGTCGATCATCGTCATCGTCATCGTCATCGTCATCAACGACAACGAAAACGACAACGACAACGACGACGACGGCGACGACAACAACTTAAACAAGCATCGGATTGGATTACATGATGTGTCGTCCTGTTGGTGTAGTAGTGGTGATATTTTGATGTTGCCATTCCGTGCTTATGAGAAGTTGTTGTTGTTTTTTTCTTATATTATATTACATATATCCATATCTTCACAATCCGGTTATCGTCCATACGGGGTTTGTTCAGGTTAATGTACTCGATGCTGAGCTTTGTTCGGCAAACACTGCATCTGGCAAATCTCGATGAACGCGAATATTCTTTTCCCCCAACCCTGTCCGTCCGTTTTTTTTGTTTTGTTTGTTTTTGCTCTTAACGCTCCCATCAAGGGAAGTGTGATGGCGTGTGCGAGCCACGTTGATTAATTAATTGCGCTGGTTTCGCCGTAAGGTTATCACGATAATACGTTTATTATGTATATTGTGTCACTTCACTTTTGTTTTTTATGTGTCTCCTAACTAATACAATTACCTCTCCTCCCCAACTCCTTTTTATGCAAAGGAGGAACGTGATGGGCGTCTCGATTGGTTGTTCTAAATCTTGTCCCCTGTGACGCAGGTCCTCCTCTGCTCTGCTCCTCCCTCTCCCCCCCTAAATGGTCTCGAGATCGTCAAGCCGCAACTAATTCTTAGCAACCTGCCTTTCCCACCCGTGATTTGCTCTCACGGGATCCAAAATAATTACACGACACACACACCTTAACGTTGCTTGGATTTAGTTGTGCTTTGGTTTGACATCTCAGTTGAAACAGTGATTTGGTTTTCGTTGTTTTTTTTCTTTTTTTTTTGCTTACCGGCTGTTTGTCGAAAGGCAACGCTGTCGACAAAAAAAAAAAAAAACAAAGAAAGAAAACTGAACAAGGAAAGTGTGGGCTGCATAGCCGGGATGAGAACACACTGAAACGTGACGTGTTGTGATCTTGTTGTTATCCGTTATTATTATTATTATTATTATTATTATTTTTTTTTTTTTGGTGTTTTGCCACACAGGATTGATATAAAAAAATGAGAATGTTGGGTAATAACAGGAATGAATGAATGTGTTTGTGTTTATTGGAAGGGGGGGGATATAAGGGAGACGGTTCGTTGACCGTTCGAGCTCTGTCGGTTGTTTTTAGTAAGCTAAATGTTGTAAATAATTTTATGTTTATATTCCCTTTCCTGTTGCAAAGCTTTTGATTAAAACAAATAAAAACAACAACCAACCCAAATTAAAATGAAGACCATCGCAGCAGCCCTTGTCGCTTCCGTGTTCGTTGCGGCCCATGCCCAACCACAACAAGACTCGCCTGCCGTGCAGCACATCGTAGAGGATAAGATGAAAGGAGGAGTTTCGTTTGCGATGCTTTTTGGACCGGCGCCGACGATCAGCACGGCGACGGTGAGCGCAGCCCCGGTAGTGCTCCCTGTTGGGGGTGGGTTCGTAGGGAACCACATGCCTGGGTGGATTGACACTGCAACCACTGGTTCCAGATTCTTCGACGTGCCTGAATCTCAGTTGGGGAACGCCGCTTACATCCCGACATGGAACATTGCGGCGAACTCGTTTATGAAAATGTGGTGCACGAATGACCCGGCAGTGCAGAAGTGCGACGTGTATGTGAACGTTTACAAGTGCTCGGGATGTGAGGTTGGATTGAATGAGGATTTCTCGAACTACCTGGTGACCAACGGTTGGACTCCTTCGCAGTGCGGTCCGAAGTTCATCAGCGATGCGGGTGAGGAATCGCACAAGTTCATGACATTTAGAAAGCAGCTTGCAAATAACGAGCAGGAGAGAATTGACATCGATTCGAACGTGAAGTTGATGTTCGTATCGATGTCCGCAGATGGTGTGAACTGCTCTGACCATCCGGTTGACAAGTGCGAGCACCCGGATCGCAAGCAATGCAAGGTCCTGAAGGGAGAGTGTGTTGACGACTGGTGCCCGAAGACGTTTCAGGGTCCAAGTCAGAATGGAGGAGGAGGAGGAGCAGGTTGCATTCCTCCGTGCGGCAGGGGAGGATGCCACAACTGTGCTCTCAAGGAGGCGGCCTTTCAGTAGGAGGGTATTTGAAATGTGCCTTTTTTTGTTTTGGTGTGCCTGTGCCTTATCTTCTTAATCAACACTTTGAGAATCATTTGGAAATAGTTGTCTGGCAAGGACGGTCTGTCTTTGGGTTGGTGATTTCTTATTCTCGTAATCCCTCGGAAGAGGTGTTCTCCTAACCGAACTAGAAGCCCAACTCTTGTGTTGTGGTGTGTGTGTGTGTGTTGTCAAGTAATGGGTTGTTTAATTTAATAAACGGAATTGTCACACGAGAACATCTCCTCGGAATTCAGAATTCGGGGAATTCCGAGACGTTCGCAAAATATTCTATTCGGGCAGGCAATCAAATCAAATCACTTTCAACGAAAACACTAAGATGGCAGAGAAATCGCATGCAAAACTGTATCCAGTTGGCGCTTTGTCGACTACCAAAACCTGAATACTCTTCATTCGGCAGTTGACCTGCAGCAAACCAAACCAAACCTGTCGGCATGTGAATATCTCTCACCAACCTTCTCTCTCATGGTTTTATTTTGTTTATTTTTTCTATTCTTTTTGCTTTTTCTTTTTTTTTCACCCCTGTGCTCTGAGAATGCTTTTTTCATGCATGCAAAGAATCCGTCTTAAGACTCAACGACTAACAACCTTTTCTGTTGAATGCAGCAGAGCGAGCTGGCCTTTTATTCGAGTCGATCATCGTCATCGTCATCGTCATCGTCATCAACGACAACGAAAACGACAACGACAACGACGACGACGGCGACGACAACAACTTAAACAAGCATCGGATTGGATTACATGATGTGTCGTCCTGTTGGTGTAGTAGTGGTGATATTTTGATGTTGCCATTCCGTGCTTATGAGAAGTTGTTGTTGTTTTTTTCTTATATTATATTACATATATCCATATCTTCACAATCCGGTTATCGTCCATACGGGGTTTGTTCAGGTTAATGTACTCGATGCTGAGCTTTGTTCGGCAAACACTGCATCTGGCAAATCTCGATGAACGCGAATATTCTTTTCCCCCAACCCTGTCCGTCCGTTTTTTTTGTTTTGTTTGTTTTTGCTCTTAACGCTCCCATCAAGGGAAGTGTGATGGCGTGTGCGAGCCACGTTGATTAATTAATTGCGCTGGTTTCGCCGTAAGGTTATCACGATAATACGTTTATTATGTATATTGTGTCACTTCACTTTTGTTTTTTATGTGTCTCCTAACTAATACAATTACCTCTCCTCCCCAACTCCTTTTTATGCAAAGGAGGAACGTGATGGGCGTCTCGATTGGTTGTTCTAAATCTTGTCCCCTGTGACGCAGGTCCTCCTCTGCTCTGCTCCTCCCTCTCCCCCCCTAAATGGTCTCGAGATCGTCAAGCCGCAACTAATTCTTAGCAACCTGCCTTTCCCACCCGTGATTTGCTCTCACGGGATCCAAAATAATTACACGACACACACACCTTAACGTTGCTTGGATTTAGTTGTGCTTTGGTTTGACATCTCAGTTGAAACAGTGATTTGGTTTTCGTTGTTTTTTTTCTTTTTTTTTTGCTTACCGGCTGTCTGTCGAAAGGCAACGCTGTCGACAAAAAAAAAAAAAAACAAAGAAAGAAAACTGAACAAGGAAAGTGTGGGCTGCATAGCCGGGATGAGAACACACTGAAACGTGACGTGTTGTGATCTTGTTGTTATCCGTTATTATTATTATTATTATTATTTTTTTTTTTTTGGTGTTTTGCCACACAGGATTGATATAAAAAAATGAGAATGTTGGGTAATAACAGGTATGAATGACCACACAGGAAGATTTAGTTGTGGATGGTTGTAATTTGGTAGCCAGCATTTTGCTTTATCTAATAGTTGGAAACAGTTGATAGGGAACAGAAGTCGTTTTTTTTGATCTCTAGAGGATGTGTTCGATTATTAAGATGAGTAGAAGTGTATTCGAGTGTGACCTAATTTGTAAATATCTTTAGTTTAGTAGAAAAAAAAAAAAAAAAAAAAATGCTCTCTCGCATCTCTAAGAGATTCAGCAGCACAGCTTCCGTGAAGATTGGTACTGCTGGTCTCGACTGGTCGAATTTAGGATTTGACTTCAGGAGAACAAACGGGTTTGTTAAGTATTCATGGGCTGAAGGTAAATGGGATGCTGGTGTAATTGAAGAAGAGCCGTACTTTAATGTTCATGTTATGAGTAGTGCCATTCATTATGGTCAAGGTTTGTTTGAAGGTACCAAAGCTCATGCCTGCGCTGACGGTGTACCAAGACTTTGGAACATTGGCGGTAATGCAACAAGAATGCAACAAGGTGCCAGAAGAATGATGATTCCTGAAGTTCCTGAAGAAATGTTTATTGAAGCCTGTCACCGAGCTGTTGAAGCAAACCTCGAGTTTTTACCTCCTTACGGAACTGGTGGTTCTATGTATTTGAGACCAATCTTGTTTGGACACGGTCCACAATTGGGTCTTCAACCTGCTCCACAATACACTTTTGCAGTACTTGCGATGCCAGTATCAGCATATTACAAAGGTGGATTAAACCCAGTAAGTGTAAAGGTGATGGAAGAGCACGACCGTGCTGCTCCTCTTGGTGTTGGAAACGTAAAGGTCTCTGGAAATTACGGAGCCGATATCCTTCCTTCGATTCAAGCTCGTGCTGAAGGGTTTCCGACAGTATTGTACCTTGACGCTAAGAAGAAGAAGTTTATTGAAGAATTCTCAGTTTCGAATTTTATTGGACTTAAATATAGTCAGAATGGTCAGAAGAAGTACATCACCCCAAAGAGTGATACCATTCTAATGAGCTGTACTAACAGAATGCTTATGCAATTAGCACCACAGATGGGATATGAAGTAGAACACAGACCTGTTGAATTATCTGAATTATCATCTTTTGATGAAGTTGCAGGATGTGGTACTGCCGTAGTTCTAATGGGAGTGAAAGACATCTCTATGAAGAATGCTAAGTATACTTATGATTCGTTAAAACATGTTGAGGGACTTTACAACTTGTTTCGTTCCATTCAATTCGGTGAGACTCAAGACTTCCACAACTGGTCTACTCCACTACGAGGATTTGAAGCATCCGCAGTAAACTACACTCCGAAATCAATAAAGTCTGCTATGACTGATATTCGTACTCGTCATTTAGGTGAGAATGTTGCTGATATCTTGAGAAAACCACTTGTTGTGGAAAGTCAAAAACCTGCAGGCAGCAAACCAAAGAAGACAAAGTCCAGGAAGCTAACCCGTAGAAAGTTTCTTGAAATTCTTAAGAAAAGAACTGCTGCTCCAGAACCGAAGAGTTTACAACACTAAATGTCATAGGTGAACCACTTATGAACGTAGTCCTCAGGAAGTCTTTCTAAGTGTGTCTTTGATGAGATTACAATAATCGGAGAGAGAAGAGGAATATATAGCAAGTCATTACATCGGAAGACATTCCCCCACCTTTTTAGGTTAGGAGATCTGAATGTATGATTACTTGTTATACAGATGTAGTACTCTCTCTGTCTTTTAGATATCAATCTCACAGTAAGTTGTGGACTCTTTGAAGGAACAACAATCACACAATTTGTTGACTTGGGCAACTAATATTTCAGCTCCAGTTGCCACGTTGTATACTTCCCGCAGGTTTGATAATTTTTTAGAGACTGACGGTTCCTGATCCGCACGTTCCTCTCTTGTCACTTGTCACGCAGGATGCTTTCCCAAGTTACTAAAAATTTAAACTTAATTTAAAACTGTGTGAGGACAATACTTTCCCATCAGTGCGAGATGTGAGGTGTGGGTTATTATCTCTTCGGAGTTAGGAAGAGTATAAAACCTTACTTGTTACTTCAGGTTGTGTGAGTTTTGTCGTCCTTTTGTGTCTCTGACTAATAACAGATATGAACACAAATATTAAAGCACATCTACTATTGTGCGGGGTGTTTTTTTTTCCATAGTCACCTCTACATTACTATTTTTTTTTTTTTTTTTGCGTTTATTGCTTCCCTCTCTTTGCTTTTGTTTTTTAAAAAAAAATGTTGCCTCGCTTGTGTCTGGTCTTTCATTCTCTCTCTCGATAACGTGTTGTTGTTTTATTTTTTTTTGTTCAATTTTTTTCTTTTTCTTTTTTTTTTTTTTTTTAAAAAAAAAAAACGAAACCGGGAAATGAAGGATGGGGAGAGGGGAAAAAGAAATATGAAGAAATATACCTCTGGGTGCACTATTCGCGCAGCGAAAAAGTTAGTTAATTCAATCTTGTTCCATATTGTCTGACTTGTGTACTCAAGTAGCGTGTGTATCCCCAGGTAGTGAAATGGAAAACATTAGATTTGACGAGATTCATTTGATTTTTGCAATGAAAAAAAAAAAAAAAAAAAAAAAAAAAACCGACAACAACAATAACAACGAAATACAAACGAGCGTTCCACGTGTGATGTCTCCACGTTCTTGTGCACGCCTGTGTTGGCTGCAATACGGCATTCTGTTCTATTTTATACCACCTTTTTTTTTGAGAAGGGTTGCGTGACCCATTCCTGTCTGTAAACACAAACACATCCCCACATACGAAATGAAATAATCCATGAAAAAAAAAAAAATAACATAAAAACAAGAATGTTGTTGGCTCACATGAAAGGGAAAGAAGAAAAAAAAAAAAAGAAAAATTAAAATTAAAATAAAAAATATCGAACGTTGAATCTCCGTAGTATGTTTGGCATTAATGAATATGGCGATGGCTAATGAGCCACCGCCCTGGTAACGACTATCACTTCCCTTTACTTTATAATCGATCGTACTACGGCTGAATAGAAAAAAAAAAAAGAAACAAAAGACTTGAGAGAGAGAATGAGAGAAATATATGAAATTTTGGAGGAATTTATTATTATTATTATTTTTTTTTTTTTTTTGGTAGTTAGCAGCGAAAAAAGAAACTTTTTTTTTTTCGATCGGCTTATTTTTTGTTTTGTTTTTATTTTTAGATATCGCACACGTGGTGATTGCCAACTGTGCTTACCAACTGTTCCCCCCGCCAGCTGCGTGGGGAGGACATTATTGGTTGAGAATGTCCAATGTAGTTGTTGCCGTTAGTGAGGAGTTTCAGAATTTATAATTGCCTTCAGTTTACTAACAAGTGCTTAAAGTTCTCCCGTGAATAATATTTGTGCGCTTTATCCCCCACCCCACCTACGAGTAGTGGGGGGAGGAAATCTCATTGCGGGGGGAGGTCAAATGCCCTTTCTTTTTCCATTTTTACTTTTCTCTGTTTTTTTTTTTTTTTTTTTTTTTTTTTAAATTCTTCGTCTCGGGAGCATGAGCAACAAACTTCATTTTTGTGCTTAACCATTAGTTAAGTCGTGGAACAGGAAGTGATACCTGTTTGAGGAGGGAGACATCACAAGTACTGCTCTGGATTGAAGTTAAATTGGTGGCCATGCAAACTGTTGCTTTCTGTGATAGTATCTCGTCATTAGGAAGAGCTGTTTGTGAGGGGAATCGAAGGGCGGCAGGGAATAACTTTCCTCCTCCTCAACGTATTCCCCTCATAATATTTATATTTCTTTATTACTAACACTTTATACCATAGTTGGGTACTAAGTAATTTGTTTCGTTCTCCTTTCTTCTTTTTTTTTATATTGAATTCCGGATTACCCTTCCCTTCCAGGTTAATTGCCATCTTTTTTTTTTTTGTTTCTTCTTCTCCCTTGAAAAGATGCAATTTTTTTCCCGCTTCCTTTTTTTCGTTCTTACTTTGTACCCCTGAGGAATATCGATTTCTTCCTGCAAATTTCGACGATTTTTTTTTTTTTTTTTTTTTTTTTTTTGCTTTCTCTCTTATCTTGTGACTGGTTGCGACTTTTTCGTGAAGGTTCTTTTTTTCTTCTTTTTTCTTTGTTGTTTCCTCTTTCAAACATCATTCGTTCACACGCATTTATTGCTGTGAAAATATTGAGTTTACGGTTGGCATACTAACAGATTAATCATGTTGGCAGGTGACCTTTTTAGGATGAGTTTCTCTATTGTTTTATTGCTTGTTTTTCTCTGTTATTTCCTTTTCTTTTTTTGTCCAAAATAGGAAGTTGTTTTGTTGCGAAAGTAGTAATTTCTTCTTGTTTTGTGTCTTTTTGGTTGCAGCGACAAGGCAGAATCTTGGTAATTGCAAACGAATCTGCCAACTTCACTGTTTGCTTTTTTTTACTCACGCGTTTGTTTTGTTTGTGCGCAACGGGTACAAAATCCTAGTAAGGAAGTAGGTTAATTACGCTGACACAATTCTCCTTTTGCTATCAAACAATAGGTTAGTGGGTACAATTTTTTTTTTTTTTTTTTTTTCCCGCGATTTTTTCTTGACTCTATTATCACTTCACGTCGTTCTACTTTTTGTAACCGGTTAACTTACTTTGAATATTTCCTTTTCTTATCTCAAAAAAAAAAAAAAAAAAAAATTAAAAAAAAAAAAAAAAATGAGAATTCCTCATTCTATTCTTGGTTTTTTGAAAGCAATTAGGATTTATTTAGGTTTTAAAAAGAGGGAAACAAAAAAGTTAAAAAATAAATTCTTTCTCTACAGGTTACTACATATGTTCATAAAAAACGATTATTCTCAAAGAAACTTCTAATTATATATCCTTGCTGTACTCTCTTAGTTTTTGCCCTCACAGAAAAGTATAATCCCAAAAAAATAAATGAGCGCTGCTGAAGCCACAGCTGCGGAAGCACGTCGCAAACTTCAACAAAAACTGAAAGACAACGCGACTGTGCTATTTGATGGGGCTTCCAAGATATCAATCGAAGCGGCTAAGAAGAAGAGAGACGCGAGAATGGCTAGACCATTGAAGCCATTGTTACCTCAGACGGCAGATTCAAGCCTGACTGAAAAGAAGTTAAAGAGAAAAGAAAAAAAAGAAAAAGACATCTACATCATGACTACAGAAGAAAGATCTGCAGTGAAGGCGAGATACAGAATACTAAAGACCGCAAGAACTTTGGTGGACAAAAAACACGGGAAATGGAAGCGATCAGACCGCATTGAACGAGAGGCTCAGGAGAAGCGAAACGCTGAAGCTGCCAATCTCGACGATCCTGACGAGTCTGGATCAGAAGATGAGCTCAAGTACCGTACAAAACGAAGCAAACCTGGTTAAGAATACCTCCCTACTAGCATGAATTAAAGGGAGGTCAGCTTACTTCTTATCAAAGGAAGTCTCTTATTATGTACTTAAAACAGAAAATCTATTTCGGAGATGATGTTATCATAGTTGACTTTGTTGAAGTCATTCTTTAGTTGAGTTACGTTATCATAAATTACTGTTCTTGATCAGTATTATCGAATAGTTAAATAAAACATAATTATTATTATCTCTCTCAGATTATAACAAATGGAAGTAACAGTTCGGAGTGAAATCGATGGCAGGGAGTGGGTACTGACCGTCAACCCACAAGCAACAGTCGGTTCGCTAACCAATATGTTGGAGGCTGATTTTGCAGCAGCAATGATTTGCTACAGATACGAAGGTGACCTAATGGAAAATAACAAAAAACTGGAGTCCTACGGAATCGAACTGAACAGTACGATTGAACTCACAATGAGCGACAAAGGTTTTGCTACAAATCAACTAAATGCAATGCGAGATAACGACATTGATCCCTACGCTTGTTGTGATGGTGTTACACTTCTGTTAGAAGCAGGGGAATTCGAGGAGTCAGCGTACAGCAATGAGATAAATAAATATATTACTGAAAACCAGTTATCGTTGTTCACATCTTTCCTTTCAAAGTGTAATTTAGAAAAGGTTCCAATTGAAGATATTCTGGAAAGTGAAAATATAAATTTCATAAGAGAGCTTTATCGGATTGGTGGCTTAGTCGTGTTCGAAAAAAAGGATCCGTTAGCGCGAGTCATTCGACGAGCGAGATCATCAAAAACATGTGAAGAGATTGTTCACTACTTAATTGAAATTGTGGGCGTGAGTTTACAGGATGAAGAATCTATCGTACGAGTTGCAATTTCTAAATTTAAAGATGATGACATTCAGTTTCCATTAGTCCGTTATTTGTGTGAACACGGGGCGATACCTTGCGAGTCCGCATTGAAGTCTGCAATCATGCAAAATTCTGAATTTAGTCTTCTGAAATACTTAATCGACAGAAAGCAAAATTCATTTTATGAAACATTATGGAAATGCATTCAAACTTGTAATGTTGAAGCAGCTGACTACGTTGTAAGCCTTGATAGGTTTACTGTAGACGACAATTATACGAATCCAATTATCTTGTGGGAAGCATGTCGCAATGGAATGTCCGAAATCGTTTTGAAAATTTTAATAAAAAAGTTTTCAATAAATTGTGTTTTTGCTAATTCTAGGACCCTTCTAATGGCTGCTGCTGAGGGTGGTTCTCTGTCTACGGTTTTGTATTTATTACAACAAGGTGTTGATCCCTCAGTTGTTGATTCTCACCTTCAATGGAATGCCCTGTTTTATTCTAATCTGGGGGGGCATATTGAAATAAGCAAGGCATTGCTGTCAACTGATCCTTCCTTAAAGCTTCATAAGGATACTGAAGGACATACTGCCTCTGCTTATAAGTTCTAGGATTCAATCGATCGTGTTTTTTTTATGTTTTTTTTATTATTTTTATTATTATTACAACGGGTACTTGTGTTGCTTCAGCTAGCTTTCCAGCAACAAGTGTCATTGTGGTGGTTGTGGAACTTGGATTATAAAATTGTTTTATTTTTCAGTTAATTCGCAGGGTTTTCCCCACATCACATAAATGCCTGACTCAGAATGTCCTACAGACATGGAGGAAGAAGAAGAAGAAGAGGAACACGACACAGAAACAGAATCGACTCAGGACACATTCGAGGTATGTTAGCACATCTGTCGATTATTTAGTTAAATCGTATCATTTAATAAATCAGGCTGAAGAAGAAGCCCTATTCCAAAAAGAGAGATACATGTACGCTATGGGACAACAAGAGAGGAAGGCTCAAGAAGAACGAGAAGAGCAACAGAAGGCACTCCAAGAAAGAGAAGCACAAGCAGAACAAAGAAGAGAATCAAGAAGAAAAGAAGAAGAAGAAAGACTTGTTGCACTCGGTAAAAGAAATGTTCTGGTTGTTGTGTGGGATGGGTTTGATGAAATAATTGCAGTCACTTGTATCAATGTACTGAGAGCAACTGATGTCAATGTCGTAGTCACTGCTATAAACAGCCACGGCATGGGACGCAAGTGTACACCAACCACAAGTGCTCGAGGTCGTCATGGTGTGTCCTTAGTAGCCGACATCCCATTTGAAACAACTTGTAATAGTAACTTTCATTTATTTAACGCAGTTGTCGTTCCGGGTGGATCCAACATTGAGGTCTTATCTGGAAACACAAAACTAGTAAGTCTCATAAAGACGTTATCTTATAAAGAAAAGTTTATATGCGGAGCTATAGAAACACCTTATCAATTGTTTGCAAGGAGTGGATTTGTTAAGAAGAGGAGAATAACTGGTCTTCCATCACTAAAAGCGGTGACTCCATCATCATTATTTCAATCAAGTGATGATAATGTTCATGTTGATTATAATTTGATAACTTGTCGCAACTCTTCCGATGCGGTTGAGTTCGCTCTCACTGTTGTTAAATGTATCTTCGCTGACGAGTCAATCGCTCTCAGAGTTGCTGAAGAGATGGGACACGATTCGTATGTTGAGAAATTAAAATCTCAGCAAGCCGCAGCAGCAAAAACAACCCCAGAGTAACATCCCCCTGACACTTATTTTAGTTACCCTTTTTTGAGAATTATATTACACTTAGGTATTGGTTCCGATCGTTTTCTGAAAATGCGGAAAAATTTTTTTTTTTTCTTCTTTTTTTTTTTCTTCAACTTACTTGTTATTTATTAATGCAGGAACAAGACACAAAATCAACAACAATAAGTAAACTTTTAGAGTTGATGTGTTTGTGTTGTAGCGATGGTTTTATTAATTAACTTTCTTTTCATAACTACCAGGGACTGAATGCCTGATACTGATATCCTTCCTCCCGAAAACCTTTTTGATGAAGGCCGTGAAGTACTAGTAATTGGTTACGGGATAGGTTGTTTAGGATTGTGTGTATTGACTTGTTTATTCTTTGTGTGGATATTCTTCCAAGGAGATGGTCATGAGGGTAAATGGTGTTGTAGATCAGACAACGACGGATGCCTTTCATTTGAAAAACGACCTCCAGCTCGGAAACAACCTCAAATAATAATTGGAGCACCACCAAAACTATCTAATATTGTAACACCCCAGGTAGCTACACAGCGGGGGGTACATGAAGCACCTCAACGTGCTGTAACTTTAAAGGCTTCAGCACCTCCTCCGCTGTCAGTAGATGTTCCTGTAGACACCACGCTGGAAACACCAACACCAACGTTCACTTCAAATAATGCTGCTTTAGAAGTAACAACTGATATTGGGGGCACTAACACCGAATCGGACAATCAGACGTCTGTGTAAATATCTATGTCAGTTGGAAAGAAGAAAAAAAAAAAAAAAAAAAGACAGAAAGGAATAGAAAAAAAAAAAAAAAAGAAAACTCACATCAAAACATTTGTTGGGTGGGAGTTCATGTTCTCAATTATTCCTTTTTTTTTATTTTTTATATTCTTTTTTTTTTTGTGTTAAATATAGTTTGACAACTTTGTAAACAAAGAAAAAAAAAAAAGAACGAAAAAAAAAAGGGAAAAAAAAATTGAGAAAATAATAGATAGATTATAAGAACGCATCTTTTAACCGCCTCTAAAAGGCAGAGTTAGGAAGGCACTTTATTACCCTTTTGGTCTTTTGTTGATCTTATACGTTTTGGTTGGTGTTCAATAAATGTATGGAATTTATTTTTTAAAAAAAAAAAAAAAAGAAGAAATCTGAAGAATGAGAGTGAACCACTCATCCCTCACCAGGTTATCACATCGTACTGCAGAGGACCGTTGTAAACTAAATTAAAAACGAATTACTTTCACTTGTGAGGTTCGTTGTTCACCGTCTCTGTCATATATGTCATTTAGTCTTATCTCCTTCATCAGTTAGCAGTTTCTTTATCAACTCTTTTAAAATGACTACACCAGTCGATGTAACTTCTTGGGTTCAAACCATTGGAGAGAAGAATTGTGTGTCTGCGCAGAAGGTTCACTTCAGCCAAACTGGAGGCTTGAGTGCGGACATGTTTTTGTTGAACGCAAAGTACGAAGACGGGTCGGAGACCACCCGCGTGATGAAGACATTTGTCGGAGAAAAGCAGCTCGACAAGTCTAAGATGCTCGGATTGGCGAGGGAGGGTGAGCTGTTAGCACGCTGTAAACAGACGGATGAGAACTCATCGGAATCCAACATCCACAAAGTCCTCTGTAAGATGATCCCGAAAGTGAGTTACGCGGACGGGAATCCCGAGACCGGAGAGAAGATGATTCTGATGGAGAAGATCGCGGGATACGAAACTGGAAAGCTGTTTCCGAACTCACAAAGCACCTGGGAAACGCCAGACGAGGAGCTGGAGAAGATGAGACGGGATTTTTACTCGTTGAAAAAACTGACGTCGGAACCGGTTGACTTGGCAGTGGTACGTGAAGTCTGCGAAGACGCGTTCAGGAAGGCTGCTAATCTTCACGCAGTGTCCTGGATGGAGGAAGAGTTATTGCAGCCGGAGTTTTGGTCTCGAGTATTGAGACACGGGAGTTGGATGTCACCTAAGATAAAGAAAGAGGAAGACGCGAGCAACTTGACAGCGGATGAAGTTGACGTTTCCTGGAAGAAGTCCATGGACTGGGCCACAGAAAGCTGGGCGTCGCTGCCTTCGATGGAGAGCCCTCCGACCATTTCACCGCTTCTGAGGGAATGCGTTGAGAAGAGTCTGTCAAAAATTAACTTCTCGGAATACAGAAAGATGTTCTTCAATGACGAAGCCCCAGAGAAGCAAATTCCCTGGTGCCTCGCACATGGAGACTTCTACCCGGGGAACGTGCTGTTGGAGGAGGAGACGGGGAAGTCGCTTTTGGTTGACTTCGAAATGACTTGCATCGGATCAGGTCCACAAGACTTAGGGCAGTACATGATATCTCACTGCCCTCCAGAAATGAGGAGGAAGTTAGAGAAGGAACTTGTGTGTGAGGTTTACTACAAAGAGCTTTGTGCCCGCCTCGAGGAATACGGAAAACCGGTACCGGAAGTATCAGCTGTCTGGGAGGAGTACAAGTTCGGTGGAGCCGGGAGGTGGGTTTGGTTCGTTTGCGTTCTGATGCCGCTCCTCTCTGGTGCTCCTCGTTTGTTGCAGTTCTTTTGCGACCAGCTTACGGAGTTTCTCCGCGACCACTTCATTAGCGATACGGATAGCATTTGTCAGCCTCGTATTTAGTTATTTCATTATTCTTTATATTGATTTGAGGACTCCTCTTTCTGAGAGTTGTTTAGACCTCAATCAAGAGATTATTATTATTTTCCTCTCTTTCTAAAATAAAATGGCATTTATCTTACCCAAAAGTGCTATAAATTTTTCTTTTCCCTTTTTTTTGCCAACGTGATTGCCGATCTTTTTTTTTTACGGTTATTTTTTTTAATAAGAATAATATCTTATTATTTTTCTTTCTATTTTTTTTTTTTTTTTTTTTTGAGAGCTTTCTGTTATCCGATGAAAGCTACTTAAAAAACATAATATAATTGAACTTCTAGCTCTCTCTGTTCAATGTTATCATCGTGGAAATGAATAAGTAGGTGATATTGGTAATAAGTTTATAGTTTATTGTTCTACTCAGTGTGACCCGGATTGGGGTCAAACTTAGCAAATTAATAAAAAATGGGTGCTACCTTCTCCCAACAGACTACTAGAGGGAAGAAGGATGAACGAGTGTTTACGTGTGGTGTCCCAAACAAAGGGTTTTGTGATAATAGAATCGTATCGTCGAAGTACGTGTTGTACAATCCGCTGCATCCAAAATTTATTATTTGGAAAAACATGTTTGAACAGTTTCATAGAGTGGCCAACTGTTATTTCTTACTAATGTCTTTGTTGATGCAAATTCCTGGAGTCTCTCCTCTTGGGAGGTATAGTATTGCTGCTTCACTTCTTTTTGTTATGACGTTATCGTTATTAAAAGCATTGTATGAGGACTTACAACGTCACAAAGGCGATGCAGCTAAAGATAGCGCTCCAGTTCAAATCCTTCGTAATCGAGAGTGGAAGGAAATGGAATGGGCAGATGTTAAAGTCGGTGATCTAGTTCGAATCGACGCAACAGATACTATTCACGACAAAGGAAGAACTGGAGAACCAATCCCATGTGACTTAGTACTTATTGGAACAACTGATAGTCATGGAATGGCTAAAGTTGAAACCATGGACTTAGACGGTGAGACAAACTTAAAACCAAAATTCTGTCTAAACTTTAACTCTGTCTCAATCCCATCGGGTCAATATAATTACTTTTTAGATGAAAATAACTGTTCTGAACTTACACAAGTGAAACTAACTCTTGACAAGCCGTCAGCTGACTTAACATCAATTCAAGGAAGAGTAGAATATCATGGCTGTGAGAGTTCTTCAATTGATCTTAAGAATTGTTTATTTAGAGGAGCGAGAGTTTGTGCAACCAAATCAGTTGTCGGGATTTGCATTCTAAGTGGTCACGATACTCGTCTCGGAATGAATATGAAAAAACCAGGTTTAAAGATGTCTCGAATTGAACGACTCACCAACAGAAGAATCCTACTAATATGCGCTCTTCAGGTTACAATGTGTTTGATTTCTCTTATTGGATATGTTGCTTTTACTGCTGACAATACTGACACCTACTACATTAACTCTCCTTCAAAGGATAGTGGAAAGGCTGCTCTTTCATTCATTACTTTCTTTATTTTATATGGAAACTTAATCCCTATTTCAATGTACGTTACGATGGAGATAACAAAGTTTATTCAGGGGTATTTCATGGAGAATGATTTATGTCTGTATGATGAAAAGAAGGGTGTCAGAATACAAGTAAGAACCACTGACATAAACGATGAACTAGGTCAGGTAGACCACGTCTTTAGTGATAAGACTGGAACCTTAACTCAGAATGTTATGCAGCTGTTTCGCTTCAGTTGTGATGATACCACATTCGGAAGAGGTATCACGTCGTTTCAAAGTAATAATGATAAACAACAAACGAACGATGGAAGACCTGAGGAGTTTCGAAAATCATCATATTGGCCATTCTTTGATGAATACATTCAATCAACTGAGAGGGAAAATGTTTGGCGTAAATCATTAGCACAAGAAACAGGAACACAAATCTGCCAAATGTTAGAAGTAATGGCTCTTTGTAATACAATTACACCTGCACATGGTGGAGCAAAACCATCAACTGAGAGAGGAATTCCAATGGGAAAATTAGAAGCTGAATCACCTGACGAGTTGGCTTTAACAATAGCAGCTGGTGAACTTGGTGTAGCAATCACAGCAGCTGACACGTTCACTAAAACTCTTGAATATCAATCAGCTGTCTTACCGAGTAAAGAAGTTTTAACAGATGAAGATTGGATTCCTACAACGTGGAAGACTTTAGCAACCATCGAATTCAACAGCACTCGTAAAAGGATGTCTGTCATCGTTAGAAAACTTGATCCTACTCAACCAAATGGAGGATCTATCTTCTTAATGACAAAGGGAGCAGACAGCGTAATGAAACCACTCTTTTCTACATCATCTTCTGGTTGGAAAACACCTGAAAACGTAACCGACTACATCCAAGGCGGATCATCATGGAAAGGAATGACCACAGAAGAAACAGCATTTAGAGGTGCCTGGTTTAAGAACAACAGATGGCGTACGAAGATGTACTACAAAGAATGGAAGGAAGCAGGCAGAGGATCAAAAGGAAAGAAAGTACTACTTGATTACATGTCAGAGGAAGATGCTGAAAAGTGTGCAGCCTACTGCCAAACTATATTTGTTGACAGTGCTAAGGTTTTACAAACAGCTGACACCTTTGCAGAACAAGGACTCAGAACTTTATGTATTTGCTCTCGACTTGTAACAGAAGATGAATGGAGAGAATGGGAACCAATTTGGAATGATGTCAGAACTGGAAGCTACACTCCTGAAGAACGTGCTTTCAAAGAAGCTGAAGCTATCGCAGAAATAGAAAAGGATCTCAACATCTTAGGGCTAACAGCTGTTGAGGATAAACTACAAGACAAGGTCCCTGAAACTATCTTATCTCTTAGACAGGCTGGTTGTAAAGTCTGGATGATCACAGGAGATAAGAAAGACACTGCAATGAATATCGGACATGCTGCAAGTCTGTTAGACAAAACTCTTGATGATCCTGAAAACGGAATCAAACCCGTCGAACTTGACGGAGAGAATTGCTCATCTTATGAAGAAGCGATGAACATAATATCCGACGCTTACGAACGCGCTAAACGTTACCGAAAGAAGAAGATTCCATACGCTGTTATTATAACTGCGAAGATTCTACAGTTTGCATTCAGTGCTGGACCAACTGATACTAACTCTGAAGGGACCAGATCATTTACTGGTCCAGGGAATCCATCAGCTGACAAGTTATATTTTATAACTGTTGATGCGAAGTCAGTTATCGTAGCTCGCGCTACTCCTTTACAAAAGAGTCAAGTTGTTGACTTAATCAAAAGTAGAAATCCTTGGAATATCACCCTCGCTATTGGTGACGGAGCTAATGATGTTGCGATGATTCAAGCAGCACATGTTGGAATTGGTATAAAAGGTTTGGAGGGTGGACAGGCTGCTGCGCAGTCTGATTTTGCGATCTCACAATTCCGTTTTCTTCATAGACTGCTGTTCACTCATGGTCGTTGGAATTATCGTCGTCTTTCTTTGTTTTGTTGTTACTTCTTTTATAAGAATGCCGTCGTTTCACTGACTCTCTTCTTCTACAACTTCCTTACGGGTTTCTCTGGACAGTCGTTGTATGATCCTTGGGTATGTCTATTTAGGTTTTAGGTTTTATACAATGATGTTTTTTGCACATAAAAAAACAAAAATAACAAAACAGGCACTCGCTTGCTTCAACATCTTCTGGGCTTCTTGGCCAGTTGTCGTTGTCGCTACCTTTGATAGAGATATAGGGAACACGGATAACTTTCATGATTTCCCTTTGCTGTATAAACATGTTTGTTATTATTGTTTTTATTTTATTTTTTTTACCCTTAAAAAAAAGATACCATTACTTGATACACAACAACAATAACAACAACAGGGACGAGTTAACAGCGACTACACATTTGGTAGGTTACTTCAATGGTATTGGACTGCAGCGTATCACGCTCTTGTTTGTTTATTCTTGCCTTTGGTGTCGGCAGTTCCAAGCGCTCAAATGGAGAATGGAAAAGATTATGGTATTGTCCATTTTGGAATTCTAGTTTACACAAATGTTGTAGTGGTGATTACATTAAAACTATCATTGCACGTGTCATCATGGACGTGGATACATCATTTGTTGATTTGGGGATGCTTCTTACTGTGGCCATTATTCATTCCTGTTTATGAACAGCTTGGACCCCGTTGGTTTCAAATTCATACTTTTACCGACGCGTTCGAAGACTGTATCTCGTGGCCGTTGTTTTGGATAAATATGTTGGGAACTGTTATTCTTTGTTTGTTCAGAGATTTCGTATGGAGGTACATCTCGTACAGAATCAACCCGATCCTACCTCCTGAGGAAATGGAAAAAATGGTTTCTGGACGTCTTAAAGAACCAGGATGGAAACATATTTGTAGCTTCCGACCGATGTCTCTTCTGAAGATAATTCAACTTATTGATCGCCGACTAGATAAACCGTTTAGAATGGATCCAATGGAAAGGTTACCTAATGGTAGAATCCCGTACGCTGAGAGGACATCAGTTATTAATTGGAGTAAAGACGAAAGGGAAATGAAACCAAGAGTGAGATCTCAGTCTATTGCTGGTCCTTTTCATTCAATCAATCATGAAAGGGTTTAGTTTTAATCAACATTTTAATTATTATAGAAAAAAAAAAATAGAGGTGTCCAAATTGTATTTTTACCCCGCTGCACATATCGAACAATATTCTTTTTTTCTTTTTCTTGTTGACTCGCTTGTCTTATTTGCCAGTTGGCAGTAGCCGTTACGTTTGTTCGAGATAATTTATCTGCATATGTCTCCTCCCTTTCCTTTGGATCTGTTTACCCTTTTTTCCCCTCCTCCTCTTTGTCTTTAACCCCCCTTTCTGTACTTTAGCGGGTGAGAGGTAAAACTTAGCCCGAGACAATGCCCTGTCAAAAACATGTAGAAACATAGTTTTTTTTTTTTTTTTTCACTCCTTCCCTTCCCGTTTTTCAATAAAAAAATTTCCGCAAAATCTTTTTTTTTTTTTTTTTTTTCTCCCCAAGAGAGTTTTTAATGAAATTGTATATTCGTCGTCTTGACTGGCCACTCTAGTGTCCTTACTGCGAATGGATGCAGTGAGTATATGGGATTAGTGAGGCAGCACACGTTCATTGTATATTCGGTTAGAAAACTATTTGATTTCTCATAAGTCACGAACTGTTCTAAAGGAAGAAGGGAACTTTTCCCCCTTTTTGAATGTGTTGAGCAGTTGTAATAAATTACTAACCTATCCATCCCTCCAACCTGTCCTCCGCTTCTATGTGAGGGTGTTCATATTGTGGGAGGCAATTGTTGTGGGAAGTGTCTGTTGTCAAAAAAAAAAAAAAAAAAAAAAAGGGGAGTGAGGTCTCAGTGCCAAGAAACTCGCTTACCTGTCCTCCGAAATGCAGCGATCGAGAATTTTCTTTGGCAGGCAATGGAGAAAGTGAAATAAAAAATTAGTCTTATTTTTTGCACAATTCTAAAGCTTCGCCTTGAGATGAGCGCAGTTGCTCATTTAACTGTCTTCCTATAGTGGAGCTGGTTTTAATATAAACAAAAGCTCTGCTAATGGCCGAAAAGATGTGCTGTTTTCCGTTTTGACATACGTTCGTCCCTTCTGCTTCTTTTTTTTTTTTTTTTTGCAAACTATTCAGATTAATGGCCGTTATTTATTATGTCAAAAATGTTTTCTATTTCCCTGTGTTCAGTAATACGTCTGCGATCAACAAAATATATAAGGCGGCTTAATCCGAATAATTCTTTTTCTTTTTTCACCCCCCCATTTTGGTGAGAGAATAGAGGTGTGGATTACTCTCGAAACCTAAATAGTTACTTCAAAAGGCTAAGTTAAGCATCACACCTAGTCACTGTATCTCAGAACTAATGTTAAATTATCGCTATGTTGTTTATGATACAATACATTTGTATTTTTACATACAAAATCAAAACAGTTAACCAAACGCAGGTGGAAACATTACGTGCGTTCTCTCTTTTTTTTTTTTTTTTTTTTTTTTTTTTTTTCTTTCTCCCTGGTTTACGGAACAGCAGAAAAAGTATTAAAAAAAAAAAAAAAAGAAAAACGAAGGAAAAAGAAAGAAGGGAAGAAAGAAAAAAAAATCATAACAAATATAGATGGAAGGCAACGGGCAATGTTTCCGGTCCTTCGATCCTTAATTTTCAGTTGATGTATGCTCTGAAATACTTGGGAACCGAATTTTCCTTTACAACAAGCCTTGTGTGATTATTCATGAAATTTTTAAACACTACTAAAAAAAATATAGCCTACTACGTACAGAAAAACAAACTTACAAACATTTTTAGTGCGCAGTGTGTTCAATAATTGACTACTTTAAACAGCTTTGAATAATTGAGGACCACGATGGCCTGGAAGGTATAAAGGGATGTATTATTTTTCTTAAAAGGGTCGCAACACAAGAAAATGACGACGTCAACCAGATCACTTAATACGAAGGCTGTTATGTACGCACCTCAAGTTGAAAATATCCCATTCTTACCTGGGAATAACTTTCATGATGATCCTGTTAATAGAGGCAGCTTGAGAAAGTCGCATGGATTAGGACAAGCCCCAAATGTAAGTGATTTCATACCACCAACTGAGTACTCTCAAACTAATCACCCAGTCGGATCACTACCTGTCAGAACTAGCAGAAAAGTGAATGCTGAAGAAATGCAAAAAATGTGGGCACAGAACGATGATCCTCTTCAGTTTCTCGGATACTTCAAAGAAGCGATAAGTGAATCCTCTATTGAAAGATATCGAATTAGACGAGTGGCTATAATATATTACACAAATGATAAAACTGTTCAAATTAGAGAAGGCAAGAGTGACAACTCAGGAATGATGAATTCAGTTCATGGTGGAGGATCAATTCTCGTTAGAAGACATGTTGTTTATGATGTTGACGGGAGTCCATTAGAAGCAGACGACTTCGTAGTTGGAAACGACTTCGAGTGCTACGGAAAAGTCTTTCGAATCATCGACGCTGATCAACGAACTCGCAAACGACTTGCAGATCGAGGACTCTATCCAGGACCAGCTCAACGATGGCCAGAAGAAGAAGATGAACACGGTAAAATGAACACTAGACGTATGGTAATGGATGGCTCTCGTAAATTGAAATCGGAAGACATGGACGTCAAGCGTCAGGCAGAGTTCGCTGTCTCTGGACGATACAGTAAAGCACATCCAGAAACAACTCGAGCTGCAAAACAATTTTTAGCAGCTTCTGGCAACCGCCATCTCACATTCTCAGCGCTCTGGGATGACCGCGAAGAAGTGAAAGGCGACTGTCGGAAGATGTCTATAAAATACTTTCTCGAAGACGATACTTTCGAAATCTGTGAAAATAAAGTCATCAACAGCGGTCGAGAAGGCGGCGGCCGCTTCCTATGTCGTCAACGTATCTCAAAAGTACCAAAAACAGGTCTTTCACTTGATGGTCATGCAACACAACACAACACATTCGGCGTCATGTTACGCTCTGGATTCTTAACACATAAAGATCTTGCTATTGGTCAGACATTAAATATTCACGGTAAGAATATCTTTATTTATGATGCTGACAGCTTTACAAGAAACTGGTACTCAAATAACCATGAACAACTAGGTGAAGCTCAGTCAGTAGATCACATTATTAGAAAAGGAGAGAAGGAACCTCCAAAACACTACCCACCACCTCATGATGGTTTTGGTGATGAACAAGACAGTCTTGGGAATTGGAAAAACTTAATGTTGCGACCTGTTAAGAGGGATGCTGCTAGAGGTTTGCTTGAGGGTCATAAAATTCTCCGATTTCGAGGTAAATTTCACAACCCTCGTGCTGCGGAAGACGTCGACAGAGAATTCGTTTTAAACTATTACCCAGTCACCGAAGAGTTTGAGATTATTGAAAACGCTGTACGCAACTCTGGAATCATAAGCGGCACTTACCTTACGAAGACTAAGTTATACAAACCAATTAACCAAGAAACTGGTAAGAAAGAACGCATTACTGGTGACGATCTACATGAGGGAGCTGTACTTACATTCCTCGGTAGACAATTCCTTCTTCTGGAGATCGATGCGAAATCTCAAAAATATCGAAACGGAGAAGAAGACGAACCTTCAATTGATAATGTTAAGAATCTTATAGTTCTATTTAAAGACTTGCTAAATCAAAAGTACGAAAGACTTTCAACAGCGGTCAGAAGTATATCAACAAGTGGATACGTCACAGTTTCTAATATCGAACGCTTTTTTCAATTACACAATCAGGTGATTAGTAGACGTGAAGCAAAAACCCTCCTGGCCCACTTTGACAAGAAAGGTTTGGGTAAAATTGATTTTGAATCATTCGTTAACATTATGGAGTACACTAGTTCGCAAAGTCTTGATGAATGTGGTAATAGACCCAGCGCTATTAAAATAGCAAGCATCGTTGACGCTAAAGAAGATGTGATCGATATTGAAGACAGGGCTGCAGCAGAACGAGTTCTGTACACTCGAGTTCTAACGATGCTTCGAGACCGTTTAATCCAACGCCGTATTCGTCAGCAAGAAATATTCAGATTAATGGTATTCATGTTTCCTTTTATATTAAAACAACATTATAGTAATTCATCGAATGAAAAAATAATAAACAAAAAACAGGCTGGCAAGCAATCAGATTCCAAACTTGACATCACAGAGTTTAAATACGGCACAAAACACATCCTCCACATGCAACTTACTGAGAAAGAGGAGAACATCCTTATTAGAGCACTCTTTGGTTTGTAATTTATGAGAATTGTTTTTTTGTGTCATCAAGTTGGCCCAAAAAAAACAAAACAAACAAACAAACAAACAGGAAACAAAGAGAAGGTAACATGCACAGAATTTAATACTTTCCTTGAAGGTATTAATAGTGTTTTGTGAATAACAAAACACCATTGTAAACAAACTTCCGATTACTTCCCTCCCCTCCTTTTTTAGGCTTTTTCGGAATCTGTGAAATATTATTATTCGATGCGTGAGTTCGATATATTCAGATATTTGTGTTTAATGTATTCTTCCCCCTCTTTTATAAGATAATGAAGCCATGACAGTCGTGTGTTGTCTTTGGTAATTTCTTTCATCATTCATCACTTGTGCTTTAGCCTCATCAGCTTTTATTATAAAAATGTCGGTATTTGAGCATCGTGGTGACCCCCGTTCTCTCAGTATGGTTCGGTCTCGCCAAGCTCAGATCGCTGCAATGAGAGAAGCAACTCGATCGTTTGCGAGACAGAATAGAAATAACATTAAGATGGCAATGAGAGAACAAATAACTCGTGAAGAGCTAACTGAAGAAGCGATAGCTGCTGTGAAGAGTAATGTTGGAGAAGTAGAACTCGACATCGAACTACTTCACTTCATCGAAACTGAGCTTTGGAATGACATAAATAGTTATTCCGCAGAAGAATACCAAAAATATCAGGACGACGAAATAGCATATTTCGAAAGCCTTTCTAGCTAACAATCTCATTGGTATCACAAAGTTATTGTATTGTAGTGGAATGTGTTTATTAGCACTTCCGTAACGTATGGGTCACCTTCCCCCCTGTATGGTAAGTAGGTCTCGGTACGGATGTTATGTTTTTATTATTATTGTTCAAAACCCGCTTTTCAGTAAAAAAAAAAAACATGTGCAGCAGCGACGGGATAACATCCATAAAAGACGACCTCGTCGATGGGGATTCGTTGACTCTGACGGAGAATTTGCGTCTGCAACTACGAGGGGACTTTCCAGACTTAGCGGATGATGTCTGTTCTGTTATTTCTGATATTATTTCTCTTAAAAAGCAACTTCAGGATCAAAGATCTGAGCAGTCATCATCTCAAACTACTCAAACATTTGTACACGAACCCTATGCTTGTTAACAATTAGTATAGTCTTCGAGAGAAAGACTATCTGAAAAGAAAACTGTGCCGAATCGGTTTTCTGTTTTATGTGAAATAAACCTGTCGCCGTGTCGCTAATCTAAATATAAAAGTAATTACTTTACTTTTATTGAGTCACTTGGTAGCACATTTGAGCAAGAACACAAAAAAAAAAAAAAAAAAAAAAAATTAGGGTTAACCGTAGGTTGGAAATCCCATTTGTATTGTTTGTGTTCTTGTTCGCTGATTAGAAAAAATAAAACCACCCTCCAGATCAGCCTTATATTGAACGCGGATAGATTCCTGTCGTACGGGAGAAGTCATTGCGAGTATCTGAATTGTTTCCTCCCGGTCTCGAGCAAGCTATGCTGGGACAGCGAAAAAAAAAAAAAAAAAATCGTTACAAACTCGCCGAGTTGAACAACGTGATTGATACTAAAGACTAATTATTGTTCTTGAATTTCTTTTTTTGTGAGAATCTTCCTCTCGTGGTGACCCATGGAAGCAGCACCTCTGTAACAAATCGAGGCCCGTAATCGGTCACCTCTGAAGAGAAGCTGCGAGTCCACCACCATGAGGATTCTTATTGTGTTATGGTTCTGAACTTTAAAAGAAATTTTTTTTCTATTCTTTTTTTTTTTCCTGTTGTCAACTTGCAAGACTTACCTGCTCTCGTTGATTACAACTATCTCTACTTTATATTTGTAAAAGTAATTGTGTTGTCGTTTGTCAATAATAAAAAAAAAAAAAATTAATTTTTTTTTTTATTCCCAAGACGAAAACCTTTTTTTTACTTTTTCTTCTTCTTGTATCTTTTTTTTAATTTCTTTTCCATTTTAAACAAACATAATGACATGGTGTCGCGTCGCGAAGTTACCTGTCGAAAAAAAAAAAAAAAAAAAAAAGTGTCCAGTGATGATACATATCTTTTATAATTAGAAGGTTCAAGACCGTATCGCGATTTTATTTTTTTATTGTAACTAAATTGACATCGCGTCGGGCATTTTCGTTGTCCCAGGAAAACCTTCTTCTCAAAAAAGAATAACCTCTTCACAAACACACCTCTACCCCACTGACGATCGAGTATCTGATGTATTTTCTAGTCATATTGCTTATTGTACTAAGAAGGCATTTCGTTGAGTTTCACTACTCAGAGGGCATTCTGCATGGCAACTAACATCTTCATTCGAATTTAGATTTTTTTTTATTTTATTATTTTTTTATTTTACTTTTCACTTTCACAGGATACCACATTGTTAATAATGTAATGTATTGTTTTTTTTTTTTTTTTTTTTTTTTTTTTTGAATTGTATAGCATTGTTGTGTTTTTTTTATTAGTTAATTTAAATGGTACATTAGCTAAGCAAATGGAAGTAGCAACCAACATATGGATAGCTGGCATGATGAAAGTTACCAACTTAGAATGGCTAGCTACTGTTGGAGCACAGATGCTCATATCGTGTGGAAATTCATCGGCTGTTTACACGACGAGATTCAAATGGATGTCAGCAGGGACGTCATGCTCTGACTCTACTTGTCAATTAATAAAGAATAATCTTATTAAAGCGAAGGCTACGAATTCAACTATTGTCTTCTATGGAGATCTGTCATCGTGTGCTACGGTTTTTCTTGAATACCAACTTATAGTAGAAAGGGTTCCTCTGAAGACTTCTTTAGAGCAATTGCTGTCGATGAATACCAAATACGGAGCGGAATTACTGCCATCAAAAAAACAACTTTTTGACCTTGGGATTAGGGAATTAGACACCCTGAATGAAATTAGTATCGATGGGGATTTCAATTTTCAAAATGTTGAAATTGCTAATTCAAAAACATCAGATGAAGAAATCACCTTACGAAATGAACGAGCTTCTTGTTACAGACAAGGCGAGAGTATATTATACACAACTACAACACTCGATTCTAATCTCAAAAAGTTACGAATTTTGTTAGAAAGTTATTGTGGTGATGATCATTGCAAGACGAGAGCTCTTTACTTGGGATTATCTGAATCGAAATTCATCAGCGATGTAGTTATCGATATTGCTGTTGTTGTTTGTGATCCTCAGAGCCTTGAGAAATTACAAAATGATGAGAAAGTTATTTTATTTACTCTACTTGATTTTTTATCTGGTGAAAATAGATTTATTTTTCAAAACAAAATTCGGTCTATAGTCGGACAACAGCTTCTATCATCCATCCAACCTTGTCATGAGGTACATTCTTCTGAAGAATTACTATCGATTGTTTCGCTGCTACGGAATCGAACTGGAACGTTTAATGCATTTATTTCTAGTTTAACTGATTTTGTATCACCGTTTATTGATCAAAATAGTGTTTTCCCGATCGTCTTATCCCCAAGTTGGGAACCTGTTATTGATCAACAGGTCTCGCGTAAACTTGAATCTGAAAATAAAAAAATATTGTCGTGGAAGTCTTCTGCTTTGGATTTGCCACCTCCGCTGTCTGAAATTGGTTCTAAGATGTGTTTTAAGTTTAAATCAGTTCATAGTGGAAAGAGTATTTCAGGGTTTACATTCCTTGGGGATGTTGTTGTTCTTTATTACTTTAAGAGACTCAAACAAGAAGTTGAATCCAATGCGGTTTCTGAATTAAAATTATCGGTCATGTCTGCAGTGGTGTTGTTATTGTTCAACAGCGTGGATTCACTGAACATTAAAACAATATCATCATCACTGCCTTCTATGACTAAGTCAGATATAACAAATGCTCTCCGACCACTAACTTCGAGCAAGCACCGAATCCTTACAAGGGAAGGTGATCGTTTTCAGCTCAATTCGTACCCAAGACTTTCACGAAAAGTTAATTTGTTCCACAACGCTGATTAGATTTGTTTTCATTAGTTGTGTTTGTTGATAAGCTGTAAAAAGGAATTTATTACTATGTTATTCTTCAAAAAAAAAAATGAAATAAAATAAAATAACAGTTGGGCACGAATTTACTTTGCGAAGTAATAATAATAATAAATAAACAATATGGAAATAGCTATTTCGAGCTGCACAGCTGGTTTTATTTCGCGAATATGCTGCCACCCTATTGACACTTGTAAGGCTAGAATTCAGTCAACGCAGAGTGGGATTGGAATGAACTTAAAGACGTGTTTCTCACACATCTGGAAAACAGAAGGAATCGGAGGCCTGTACAGAGGCATTGGAATCGCAGCTGTGGGCAGTGCACCTGCGGGATGTCTATATCTAAGCACATATGAATATTCGAAAAAAATTTTAGCCAAAGCGGGTTTAGGTGACAACATGAGATTTTTACCTGATTTTATGTCAGGTTTCATGGCAGAGACCGTTTCGTGTTCTCTGTGGGTACCAATTGACGTTATTAAAGAACGACTTCAAGTTCAAGGAAAGACTGTTTCTGGAAGATACTTAAATTCAATTCACGCTATACAAACTGTATCAAAGTTAGAAGGCATTCGAGGACTTTATAAAGGATATTTATCTACTCTGGCTAGCTTTGGTCCGTTTAGTGCTTTTCATTTTCTGTTTTACGAACAACTGAAAACTGGTGTTTTAATAATAAAAGGAAAAGATACGTCTGGTCAATCCCGAGCAGTCTCTGGGATTGACGGACTGATTTGTGGTGGGTTGGCAAGTTCTTTAGCTGCAGCCATAACCAATCCTTTGGATCTGGTTAAGCTTCGTCTTCAAGTCCAACGTTCTCACGCTGCAAATGGAGAGATTTCAAAACAATTTTCATACAATTATCCCTCAATGAGAGTTGGCCTTTCTTCTATTATAAAAGAAGATGGATGGAAAGCTTTATTCAGGGGTGTTGGTGCGAGAGCGTTATTCGCAGGACCACAAGCAGCCCTCACCATGGCAATATTTGAAGAAACCAGATCCAGGCTACTGAATACTTCCCTGTGATGTTCTATATTTTATATTGGGGGAGGGGAAAATAAAACAAAAAAATAAAAAAACGATGGAGTTCAACAACCTAACTATTGAGAGATGTGTGTTCTCATCTCTCGTGAAGACACAACTTGTAGACGAGGTTGTTATTTAACTTATTTATTACAGTCAAGAAGATGGTAGCCCGAGGGCAGTACACGTCGAGGAAGTTGTTGATAAATGGTTTATTTATGTCATTATCATTCGCATGGGCAGAAGGAGCAGTAGCAGCGATATTAGCAGTGTCTGCGGCATTGGTTGACGAGGACTTGAATGCCTTAACTGGACAAGTGTTGTACGCAGCGTTTTGTGTTGGTACCCTCGTAGCTCCAGCATCAACATTTCACTTGGGATTGAAAAGAAGTCTTGTAATTGGTCTTCTCGGATGGTGTTTATTCGCTGCTAGTTTCATAAGTCCAACACAAACTGTTTTAGTATTCGCTGCATGCGTCAGTGGAATATTAGGATCGATACTTTGGACAGCTCAGGGTGCTTACTTCACAATGAATGCGATTCATTATTCAGAAGCAACTTACTTTGAAAATCCCCAACTCGGAGTTACTGTTAAAGACGCCATTGGACTGTTTTCAGGTATCTTCGCTGGAATCTTCCCATTCGCATTGGCGCTTTGCAAACTTGTTTCATCGGTCATCCTACAGTCAAATGTGAAGGACCCAACTGTTGCTGTTTATTCAGTTTATACGGCACTTGCTGTGATATGTACTCTTTCGATGTGTACTATATTACCGATGTCCACACCTCCTACAGCTGAGCCTCCAACACTTAAGGAAACTTTGTTAGCGACTGTGAAGAAATTATCCGACGCCAGGATGGTGTTGTTGATTCCTACTAATGTGTGTTTTGGTGTGACTGCGGCTTATTTTCCTGTTTTAATGACTCCAATGACAAGTGATTCTCATGGAAAACACTTTGTTGGATATATGTATGCGACTTCGGGGTTTGTTGCTGCGGCTTTTGCCTATCCTCTTTCGCGTTTTTCTAATTACATGGTTCACGGTAGGTCAGTAATTATGGTTTTCGGTGGATTCTGTTATTCTGTTATATATTTAGTAATGTGGTTCGTGTCACCAACTGATATTTTTTCCTTGGCAGTGTTATTTATTTTATACGGAATTGGAAATACTGTTTGGCAAGGCACCTGCATGGCTGTTTTTGCTGATATATGGCATGATGACCCTGCACCTGCTTTTGCTAATCTAAAGCTCCATTCTGGTCTTGCTTCAACCATCGCCTATGGAGCCTTTGTAGGTCAAGACAGGTCTGATGTGGCGGCTGTTTGTTTTTTTATTTGTCTTATCGGTGTTTTTTGTTATCTGATTTTGGTATATTTGTCAGACACATCCTCTCCAAGGAATGCGATTGACAGTAAACTAAACATGTATCAAGTATCGTCAATACATACTGCTTTTGTAACTAGAGACATGGAACCCAATGTAGATGTAGAGGAGCCGCAAGAGCTCGAATAGAGCTTTTTTTTTTTCTTTTCTTTTTTTTTTCCGCTGTTTGTTTTTTTATTTGTCTTATCGGTGTTTTTTGTTATCTGATTTTGATTTTGATGTACATTGTTTCAAAAAGATGCAACGTGTGTCAGACATCATTAACACACTGCTGGTCACTATGAACTTAGTGTGGGATGGCAGTGTTGCCAGGGGATCGAATCGTATGCTTTCTTTACATTCAAAATATCATACAAATTGCTTCTTTCGTGATGATTATTGTTTGTTGCAATGCATTTTGACAGAAACTGTCAGAAGGTCGCTTTAGTTCACTTGCAGAATGAATTTGGGTCTGCTCTAAGCAGCTATTTGGATGCTGTTTTTTTTTCTGACTTCTCAATCTTATTATTATAGTTATCATCGGCTGTGTGTTATCTTAAAAATAATATTATCGTTTACGTTGTTATAATCGAATGCTATCTCCCTCCCAAACCACTTCCCCATCGCCCGAATGATATCGGTGTTTTGAAAATACCGCTTTGGTTAGTGGATTTCAATATAGGGGTTGATTCATTATTCAGTTTGTGGAATCAATTTTTTTTTTTTTTTTTTTTTTTTTTTTCCCTATCGTATATCATGATGGAATTGTATTAGTAATATTATTGTTTTTGCGCTTAAAAGTTTAGTGTCAAGGCAGACAGAACGAGTTGACCAAAGTCAGTCAATTCTATTTTTTTGGTTGTGAAGTAGACCGTTAGAGTGGTTTTTCTTTTTAATACAATTTTTTTTTTTTGTTTGTTTGCTGTTTAGTTTCGCTTTGTTTCTTTTTTTTTTTTTTTTTTATTCCGTGTGTTTTCTGTCGTAGCGTGCGAGCGATTTTTTTTTGGACCGTTCTTAATGACTCCATCCAAGAGATTTGTTGGTGAAAGGTCTCTACTCGACGGGTTCCTTTTTGTGAAGTAACCACCAAACAGGTGGACAGCTTGCATCTTTCTTAAAATAATTTATTCTCATATTGTGCGTGTCCATAGGCGTTCATTTTAATAGGGTACTCTAAGTTAACGATCTGTATAGCTTAGTCGTTTGCAGAGGAAAACTTTTGTAATAAGTTTTTTTTTAACGGATGATTTGAAAATTCTTTTTTTTTATTGTTTCATCAGGAAAAAAAAAAAGGAAAATAATGTGTAACGAAATAAACCTTTCTATAGATGAGAAGATTATGTGGAAACGAGAAAACTTAGTTTTGAGAAAATATGAGCCGAGAGATGATGATGGTTGTAAGGATTTAGAAAGGACTGGATCTATGGGCGGCAGAAAGATTTTTTTTGACGGAAACTTCATCCACAAAAAGAGTTTTATTTGTAAAGCAAGTCAATACGGAGAATACGAAGTCTTAGTAGTGGAGGACCTGAACGATAAGAGCGTCGCCGGCGCGATCTGCGTTGCGTTCAAAGAAGTTTTTCTCAATGAGAAAAAGGTAAAGCTCGGATACATATTCGACCTGAGAATATCTGGTAGGCATCAGAGAAAGCGTCTTGGAACCATCTTATCAACAGCAGCAGAACAACTGTCATGGGGTGCTCACAATGCTGATTTCCTCTATTTGACTGTCAACGATGATAATGCAAAAGCGATTTGCCTGTACGAAAAACAACAATTCAAACTAATCAGCGTAAGATCTCCAGCAACTGTTATATTAGCATTCGAACTAGACATTACTAAGTGTGATGATTTCATGGAGACTAATGACGCAGGGGAAGCATTCTCATGGTACACCGAGAACTGGGATTCAAGTAAGGAAGACTTTGCCCTTACTGACGGATTACCTTTATTTAATTCACCGTATTTTATTAGATCACTGATGCTCAATGATGGGATCTCATCAGCGGGAATGAGTTTGTGGGATGGCGGTGGTCTAACATCTTTCTGTGTTACAAAAGTACTTTTTCCTACCTGGATTTGGGCCAATCCTTTTGTTCAGTTACTAGGATTTAGTTCTCTTGCTGCAGCTGTTATTTCATGTGCTCGGTGTTTCTTCACAGCTTCTTCAACCTCGTCATACAGCTGTATGGCAGGATCAGCTGTGGGGACATTGGCACTTGGGTTTTGTCTTCTGACCGCAGTTAGACTTTTTACCTTCTTGAAACCACGTCTTAGGGGTAACGATACTAAACTACGTGGACGTTTATTTGCTCCATTCTGTAAGGGACCTCGAGGAAAGGAATACTTAGAACGGGTTCACAAGTACGCTCTCTCATACGCAAAGAAAGATGGATTTATTGTTGCTATTTGTAACTTGGATGTTAACCATCCTCTCAGAGATAGTTTCGGTTACTCAAAATTCAGAACAAAGTTCTATGGAAAGTCACGTGACGGACAAGAAATTAGTCCCTTGAACTCTTTAAACTTCCACGATCCGAGGGATCTGTAAACAAGACAAACTACCTTACGAATTTACGAAATAATCCTTAACAACAAGATATGGATTACTTCTGCGTATATCAGTGACGCATTGCCAATACCCAAAACAAGTTTGATAAAGTTCTTAATGTTCGTCTCCAGAGGATGGATCAAATCCGAGAAGATCCTTAGAAGACGCTGTCTAATTGAGAACAGCAAATCAAAATGATATGATAAATTATTAAAAAAAAAAAAAAAAAAAAAAAAAAAACAAATCTTCTCTACCTCCGATTACTATCTTTTTTTTTTTTGGCTTCCACCTTTCTGTATTTATCCTAACTTCCCTAACTGTTTTTATTTATTGTCGTTGATTTTTACGACTCCCATGTGGCATTATGATGATCGTTGATTTTGTTGTTCCCTCTCCTGTTTAGATCAAAAGTGTTATCTTATAAGAACATATTACATTTGTGTTTTACGTATAAAAATCAAACTGTTAACCCCCCCCCTCGTAGTTAGAAAACGTTGGCAGGCAGTATTTGTAAGAAAAAAGCCCAACTCAGACATCCAGAGTCCACCAAGGTTGTTATCAAACAGTTATGAAGATAAAAAATCATCAAAACACCTGCTCAATCTAATAGGGCGCTTCAAGAAGTCAACTATGGCCTTCAGCTGTAGTTGCTACGTCGTCTTCCCATCATAGAAGGATATCGACTATCTGTACGTCAACGATCTTTTTTTTTTTTTTAAATTTATTTTCTGTTACTGGTTTTATTTATTATTTTTGTACCTACAAACCCGTTGTTCGGTAGAAAGAGAATTGTGGCAGCGTAACTAACCTATTCTCCTTAATTAGGATTTTGTACCGGGTTGCGCACAAACAAAAACAAAAGTGTGAAGTAAAAAAGTAAAAAGTGAATTTTTGCCAATTCTTTTTTTTTTATTTTATATTACTTTTGATAAACCCTCAAAAAACACCTGACAAAACAATGTGAGTTGTGTCTTTATCAAATGAAATTACCAGCGAGAGTTTTTTTTTTGTTTTTGTTTTGCACAGATGAAGTCGGAAAAGAAACAATTCAAGGTTAAAGGCTACGTCAAATGTTATCTGATTGTTCAGTAGTACTGTCTGTGATCAACAAAGTATAGAGGCAGTTATCAGAATGGGTATTGTTGTTCTTTTTCCAAGTCTTCATAACGCAAAGGAGGCATGGTGATCATTTCCTTTCGGTTTTTGAGAAAATAGCATATTTTTTTTCTCTCTTTTTTTTAATTTTGAGAAATAACCATAATAATTATTATTTATTAAAGATGTCGATCAGATTAAATCTGATTTATGTTCTTCTTCTTTTTTTTTTTTGTTTGTTTCATTTACAAATGATCAAGTACTGTTATGATTTATTTAATATATTTATTAATAATAACAACTCACCAGGGTGATGATCAGAAGACCGATCACAACATGTTGAAGACAGTTGGAGTACGAGGTGTCCGGTCATGCCGTTGGAATAGTAGCTCCCCTCGCACCATCCTGGGAGGAGTTAGCGAAGTTAAAGATTTTGGTAAAGTTATTCGGGATTACAGTGTTTTGGGGAAAGTAAAATTGACCGGATTGGTTGCATTTACTGCGAGTGCGGGTTTCGCAGCTGCTGGAGGTCCAATTGTGAGTGTCGCACACGCTGCGTTATTCACGGGAACATTCCTTCAGAGCATGTCTGCCAATACTTTTAATCAGGTCGCTGAAAGAGACTTTGATAAACTAATGAAACGTACCAACAGAAGACCAATCGTAACCGGAGATGTCACACCCGAAGAAGCTCGTCGAACTGCAACAGCTCAGGTAACAACAGGAACTGTGATGTTGTATGCTGTCGACCCCATGGCAGCAGCATTAGGCGTCGCTTGTTGGGGATTATATGTTCATGGATACACACCAATGAAAAGAGAACATTGGTTAAATACTTGGGTTGGTGCAGTTGTTGGTGCCATCCCCCCAGTGATGGGTTGTGCTGCAGCAGGAGCCAGCATCATGTCTCCAACATCAATATTCCTTGCATCGCTGTTATACCTTTGGCAAATTCCTCACTTTTTATCCTTGTGTTATTTAAATAGAAGAGATTATCAAGCAGCTGGTTTCAAAATGCTTTCTCATATTGACACTAAGAAAGCAGGAATCTTTTCACTTAGATACTCATGCTACATGACAGCAGCAACTACAGTAATGCCGCTGTACTTTGGAATCGCATCTCCGTTGTTTGCAATGGAAGCTGCGGCGATGGGATCATTCATGACTTACGCGTCGTATGAGTTCATGCAGGTATGTTATGATTGTTAATTTTCTTATTTAGTATTCGAGGTTATCAAAAAAAAAAAAAAAAAAAAAAAAAATTACCAAACAGACACCTCTCCGCCACGCTCGTAAGCTCTTCCTCATCAGCATTGCGTACTTACCAATTATTTTAGTACTGTTCTTGTTTCACTGTGATTCAATTGATCTTGCTATTTCTCCCAAATTTCTTTGTCCAATGGCAACCGAATGATCACATAGTCTGCTATTGGTGATTGTTATTAGCTACTCTGTGATCACTCGTACGACGTTTGATTGGAGAACCGTGGAGACTGGTGACGCTGTGCTTTGCACGCGACTAGGAGATACCATTGGTGGCGTCTGCTGAAAGACGCCACATTCTCCTTTTTTTTCATCTTTTGGTTTTTTGTTTTGTCACAACCGCGATTTTGGTTTTAGAAAAAAAAAAAAAAAAAACTTCAAAAAGAATTTAAAAAAAAAACGAAGTCAAATATCAGGAAGAGGAAAAAGAATTTTTCCTCCGTAACTACTTGTGTATGTCTTGAAGTGTGGGGCTCCCTCTCCGATCACATCTTGTTGTGATCTTTTTACAGTTTCTACGTATCGATGGACCTAATTAATACGTTATCAAATAAAGTGTTGTTTTTTTTATTTTTTTATTTGGGTGCACATAATGTGCTTATTTGTTATTCCTCTTTATTTTTATTTTTTATTTTTATTGGGTTTTTTTTCTAGAGAGGATTTTTTTATATCAGGGAAAATGATCAGGGTAAAAGAAATTCAAATTTCAAAAATCATTATTATTGGGAGGAGGGGGGGGATTGTTATTTGTTCTATTCGAAAAAAAAAAAAAAAAAAAACTTCACTCCATCCAGAAGTACTTCTCTTATCCCCATCTGTTATTGGTTATTTGATAGAACCATTTGAAATTAGTTCAGTTTTTTTTTTGGAATTTTCTTTTCGTCGAAGTCCAGTCAGCTGATTGCCTCTTTGAGTCAACCAGCTGTTTAGTTGAATGTGAGTAGGTGTTTTTTATATAAAGAGAGAGAACATATTAACTGGTAGTCAGTTCATAGCTCCGACTATCATTTCCCCCGTTCTTCTAGTTTGGCAAATGTCATCATTTTATGGCTCACAGCTCCGTG
The DNA here is from genome assembly GCA_964019425.1 of Flectonema sp. DT1601. NCBI lineage: Eukaryota > Euglenozoa > Diplonemea > Diplonemida > Diplonemidae > Flectonema > Flectonema sp. DT1601. Next base: position 364,716 of record OZ025824.1, on the reverse strand, counting down.
CCAGGCTATACTGTGTACGTGTTGTGAAGCATTTATTGGCTTCAATCTGTTGTTGAAAACATTTTTTTTTTTTTTTTTTTACACCTTTTTTTTTTAAAAAAAAAATTGAGCCTTTCCCACACTCAGGTCAGCATATCGTACAATGTTAACGATGTTGATTGTTGTGGTTCTTGAGAGGCTGCGTTCTGATATTTTAGTTTTGTTTCCTTCTGGTGATCCGATCAAAGTGGAAGCATTGAGGCTACAAAACAATTGATTTAATATGCCTTATGTCGAAACTAGTAAAATAATCCTCTGCCCCGAAGACTTACTAATTACGTTAGAACAAAAACAATGCAATTCTTTTTTTTTTTTTTTTGATTTCTCGCTGTCTTCTTGAACAGTAAGAAACCTCATCTTGACATCTCTGATGCCTTTCAGCCGGAGATCTCTGTGTTGTTTTTTAACCTTAAACAATGCATAGCAGTAGTATACAAAATTAATTGCAACTATTTATAAGAAAAGTTGTTCTGACAAAAGCCACAAAAAAAAAAAAAAAAAAAAAACAAGCTGAGGACAATGCATATGTCGCATTCATCTCCTGATGTCAGTGATTCCAGCACTCTCTCTCTTTGGGATTTAAATAATTCTTCAGATTGCGATGGTTTCACAATTCCTTTCGTCACAAGAGAGGAAGAAAAAAATAGAGAGAGATACTACCGTCAAAAGAGGTTTTTTTCCCCCGTTCTTTTCTTCTTTAACTATGAAATTGTTATGAGATTTGATATGACAGAAGCGGGGGAAAAAAAGACGGAATTCTCTCTTCACTGTATTACTGTTTGTGACGAATAGCCGAAAGGGGCAAATTCAAAAAAAAAATATATATATAAAAGAATAACTCTTGGGGGGTTCCCCCTTCCCCAACCGATACTACGTTCTCAAGAAATATTTATTTTTTTTGAGATGTGTGTGTGCTTTTTTTCTTCTTCTCTTCAGTTTACATTAAATCTCTTCATACTGATCAGTTCCTCCCTTTTTTAATTAATAAAATATGTTGTGCAGCACAGTTCTTGTGGTAAGTCTACTCGCAACAGCCTACGAAACAGATGTAAAAGAAAAAGGAAAGGAATGGCTAGTTCATTTTAATGGAAGAAAGGCAACAGGAGACTCTACAGCATCAGACTTTATTTGGATGGATGATCTAAGCGGCAGGTCCAAAGCAAAAGCATTATTCGGTCTTTGGAACAATACAGAAGACAGCGGATTAGATGGAGCAGTTGGTCTCCAAGATGCGTCGACGGGATCTATTTTAAGCGCTTTATTGTTTGAAAATGATTTAGACGGTGCTACTCACCGTTATGCTATTCACTTTGGAAATGGAATATCACAGGGGAACTTTCAATTCCATGGTATTGACACTGGTACCTTTGAGGAACCTGCTTGGTATTCTCTACCTTCTAACTGTGTCTCACCAGGTTCAAAATGTTACGATCAAATATCTGTTTCTGAATTACTTATTAACCAGCAGTCTGTTGGTGATGCGAATTTCATAATATCAACAAACCCAACAATTGTTTTACCAAAAGAGATGTTTAAAAAGTATCAAAGTGCTGCTACTGAGGAAGGAAAAGTTAATTTTGAATTTCAATTCAGTGGAGGAAAGGGAAAGTTACATTCTGTTTCTATTAAGATTGACAAGGGAAGCATTTCATCAGGTCCAGATCCGATATTTGGTGCTCCGATTTTCGAGCAACTGAATGTTGCATTTGAGCTGAATGCTCGAGGACATCGTTCAAAAATTGGATTTGCATCTGTTCGTGATAACGTTTATTCGTCTGAAGAATTTGTAGGAAATCCCATATCAAAAAGTATCAATGAAAATGCATACATAATGACCATAGGACTTGGTGGTCCATGGGGACCTGTCCAAACAAGGTTTGATGTAATAATCGGACTACAATGGTCAGGGATATTTATTAGGGAAGGCATCCACAACGAACCTTCACTAACAAGACCATATGTTGGTTCATTCATGCAAGCAGTCATCTTATTAGGTTGCATCTGTCCTATTGGAATCTTAATGTTCGTTCGTCGTGTTAATGCTGCAGCAAATGCTGAGAATAACCGCAACCCAGATGCTGAATTAGATGATTTAAAAATCGATTCAAAGATAGAGTCACCTCGCTTGAATTAATTTTATAACATTGTCTTCTCTTTTAATCTGTTTAATGTATATTATTTTGGGTTCATGGGAAGCCATCTTTGTGTGACCCAAAGAAACCTAAAATTAAAAAAACTCAAAAAAAAAAAAAAAAAAAAAAAAAAAAAAATTCTTTTTTTTGCGAAGTTTTTTTTTTTTTTTCAGAAAACGTTATTTAGTTAATAAGAGAGAGAGATTGTATTTCTTTTTTTTTTTTTTTTTTTTTAAATTGAAATAAATCAGAGCTTACAAAAAAAAAACATCAAACTATTTAATTCTTCTTCAGGAACCCCTTTTTGGGTATAAAATAACTAACATACGTATTACTTTGGTTTTACTCCCGCACATGAGCGATTTGTTAGTAGTATTGCGACATAGGTGTGTTGAGGCACTGCATAATGCGGCTGATAGAAAACTAAAAGGAGATTATTATCGAAAACTGCTACTTTATAAAAATACAACCCCAGCTCCTAGTGTAGTAAAGCGAAATGACGAACCAAAACACGCAGAAGATTTTTATATAAAAATAGCTGCGAAGACTGAGGTTGGAATTCAAAACTACGGCATCATAATGAAAGGATTTCCAACAACAATGAGAGAGTTTAAAGGTTTCGTTAATCAGGCTTTTAAAATAACATCACCTGTTGACATATACATCAGAGAATACAGTTCAATTCGGATACTTAGGACTCTTGATCAGCTTCTTGATGGTATACAGTGTACAATTGGCCGAATACAATCTGAATTACCTCAGCCGTCTTCAATTATTGAGTTCGTAACATCAAGTGGTCAGGTTGGGTATTCATCGTTGGATTCAAGAACACTTCCTGTCGATAAAACTTCATTAGAAACAATTAAAAACTGTTGGTCAATGGCAGAACATCAAGCAACAGAAAACATGTCAAAATTCAACAACAATATGATTGCCCTTCTAAGGCAGTCAAGGGATCACGCAGAAGCCTTAAACACAACCGTTACTCAGCATTTCATGGACAGAAAATGGTGATCACCTAAATAGTAATAATCAGCTTAGCTGTTGCTTAAACAATTTAATTATGTCATCCTGTATTGTATCTTATTTATATATATTCTGGATAGTACTGAAGAATACATGCTAACATTTAATTCATTTTCAGGGAAGTCAAATACAACTAGGAGGAGTTGATTATTCATCTTTGTCAGCAAACTGCCGAGTGCAATGTTTCCGGCTAGCTATGTTTCTAAAAAAGTGTTGTACTGAAATTTGTTTCTCAATCATCCTTCTCAAAACAGGTTTTGCTCTGAACCCCTTTTTGTGCAAAAGAAAAAAACAAATAAGAAGGAAAACATGAAGGCCATCGCAACCCTGATCACGGCGGTCGTCGCAGCTGCCCAAGCCCAAGACTCGCCTGCCCTGCAGGCGGCCCTGAGCAAGTACCCGACGGACGTCTGCTGGTGCGTGTTCGGGACGCCGGAGACGAGCAGCGCGGCGACGGTGAGCAGCGGAACGTTGCTCGCTCTCGGGGGCGGGCAGGTGGCCAACTACATGCCTGGGTGGATCGACCCGTCGACCGCTGGTTCGAGGTACTTCCACATCCCCGAGTCGCAGCTCCTGAACGCCGCCTACATCCCGCCATGGAACATCGCGTCGGGTTCGTTCATGAGGTTCTGGTGCGCGGACCACCCGTCGGTGAAGAAGTGCGACATCTACATCAACATCTACAAGTGCAACGGATGCGAGGCCGGGCTGAACGCGGACTTCAGGGACTACCTGGTGACCCAGGGTTGGACTCCTTCGCAGTGCGGGCCGAAGTTCATCAGCGACGCGGGGGAGGACAAGCACAAGTTCATGTCGTTCAGGAAGCAGGTTCCGAGGAACCACCTCGAGAGAGTGGACATCGATTCGAACGTGAGGCTGATGTTCGCGTCGATGAGCAGCGAGGGCGTGGACTGCTCGGGTTTCTCGCTTGCGAAGTGCGAGACCTCGGGATACGACCAGTGCAGAGTCATCAACGGAGAGTGCGTCGACAACTGGTGCCCGAGGATGCTCCGGGGACCTTGCCTTCCTCCGTGCGGCAGCGGGGGATGCACCAACTGTGCCCTGTCGGAGGCGGCCTTTCAGTAGGGTAGGACGGCGGGGAGTGGTCGGCGCAAACAAACAACGGTGGTGATGTCGGCATTGCTGTCGCACCAGGCCTATTTTTGTTTTCTTGCACACGCGATAAGAATAATAATATAACAAAACATGATTGTAATTGTGTATTGTATTTTCGGGCGCACACGCTCTGTTGCCTGTCAACGCAAACCAAACGTGAACCGTTCCTCGTTTGTTGTTCGTTGTTCGTTGTTGTTTCGTTGTTTTTTTTTTTTTTTTGTGCAGCAACACTCGTTTGTTTTCCCACCCGTGGGGGGGGGGGGAGGGGGCCCGTCTGTTCTCTCCCGACCGAGAAAAAAGCGAACTGAAACCTATTCCGTCGTCCTTTTTCTTTGTCGGGATGTGTGGCCCTTCCCCCCGCCCGCCGGGGGTGGAGAGATATGGAATATGGATGTGTATGTCTGCTTCTTTTTTTTTTTTTGCATCGGCACACTTTTTTTCGTGTTGTTGTTCGCGGGTAGGCTCCGGGTTGCTTTATTCTTTTCCACAACGGCGGCTAGAAAAAAGAAAAAAACGCTAGCGAACCAAGGGAAAAAAGCAACAGCCTCACCTCAGTTTTTTGGCATCTCTTTTTTGTTGAACGCGATGTGGCGCGATGCCTTCTCTGCGGGTGGGACGGAAGTCTTTTTTGCTTGCGCGGAAAGAAAGGAAAAAGAAAAAAAAAGAAAAAGGTGAAAGTCAGAGAGTCGTTTTCTTGCCGAGAGCCTCATCATTGTTCCTTTTGTGGCTGTTGCCAACCAGAGCCGCGCCTCTAGGGCCGACGGTTTTCTCTTCGTCGGGCTTTCCTTTTTTCTTTGGATTGCTTTTTTTTCCCTCTCGCCTTTTTTCAGATACACGCAACCTCCCTCTCCCTTCTTCGGGGCACCGTACGCTGCTGGTCACGCACACGTTACGGGTGTTCCGCATTGCAATCGAGCAATATAACCATAATTATTCTGGATTATTAGTCCTGTCTGTCTTGTGTGGTTGAGTTGTCGGTCTGCTTTTTTCCCCTCACGCCTTCGTTCTCAAAACAGGTTTTGCTCTGAACCCCTTTTTGTGCAAAAGAAAAAAGTAGTCAGTCTTTTTAACTTTTCAGGTTACATAAAACTAATACAAAATAATTAGTTGAATTGAATCATAAACAGTTGAAAATTATTTATTCTCGAAAATCAGGAATATGATTCACCTTCCTCCAGAAGGATGAATAATATTTATCAAAGACAAATCAGACTTTGGAAAAGAAAGGGTATTCGACATGCTATAAGAGGAGAAGTGATAAAAGGAGAAGCAGATCTCGATGACAAAGCCTCTATAACAACCTGGCCTTCAGTTGGATGTGGAATAATGGAAGCTAAGAGTACCCTCTACAGTCAAATGGAGGTAGAGCTCAATCGTAAAATGGAGAGTTTGCATCGCAGAACGAATAGAAATATTGAAAACAGAGAAGAATGTGTTGTCTATTTAGACGTACTCGATACTTACATATCGAGAAGTACTATTTATGAACCAATACTTAGAAAGATAGCCGACAGCTGTAGAGCTGTTTTATCAGACTTCTCATCTCTCAGTGAAAAGTTTGATCAAATGCTACGACGTCAGACTACTATGGAATCAGCGTACACAAAGGTAGTGAACACTGCAAAGCAAACATTTTGTGAAAAGTCTCATGGTTACCAGGAAGTAATTTCGGAATACAAAAGAGACGTGAAGAGGTTTCAGGATGTTACTTCGGAACTTGAGGAAGAAATAAAAGAACAAAATCTACAACTTCAGCAAGCGAAACAAAAATCAGAAGAACAAGAAAAGTCCTACCAACTACTAACTGACAAGTTCACAGAACAACGTGAGAACCTTCGAGACCTTCGCTCTAAGACAGCCTCTCTAATGAAAGAGTGTAGTGTATTAAATCATGTTGCTCTCTTCAATGGTGATCTCTTAAATGAAATTAATGAATTGAAAGCTAACTTAATTATTGCTCAAAAAGCAAGAGACGACACTGAACGCCATTCCTCTTCTCAACATAACAGTTTGATAGAAAAGTCCCACAACGCCAGGGACTTAATAAAATCATTGAACCGTGTCGCGAGAATGCACACCCAAGAAATTGAAAAATTAGAAGGCAGTGTGACACACTTAAATACTGAACTTGTGGTGGTAACAAAACAACGCGACTCGTTGTTGCAATCACATACTCCAAGACCTTCCTTTGATAGTATTGAATCAAAGTTAGGACTTGATTTGAAAGAGAAGACAACAGCAGACAGAGCAACTGTTCTCTCAGATAGTCTTTCCAGTCTGGTGAATCAAACTTGTGAACTGCAAAAGAGAGTTACTTCCGCTGAGAATGTACTTTCATTTCTTAAACAAGAAGAGAATGGTTTACCAATGTCATTCGAACAGCCATTGCAGACTGGTCGAATGTTTGTTGGACAAGGAACTCATGTTGGTGTTCCTCAATTTCTTAGATACTACGGGAGTGTGAGGAGTAGAAACTTCACTATAGTTGAAACCCGACAGTTGATTACAGACTTCCTTTTGTGGGTGACAAAATTAAATCCACTTCAGACAACCGACAACGACATCACTACACTTCCAACTGATCAATCATCAGAATTATTATTCTCTCAATGGCTTCAATCTCGAGGTCAAGAACCACAAGTAATGTTTGAATTTAGTTACTCTTTACTTGACGTTTGTAGGCAGGCCTTTATCGAATACGATTTACATTACTTTGATAGGTGTTTATTTGAAGAGGGAAATCTTCGGGTGTTGGGTTCCCTTCTCACGTATTGCGATTCGTTAAAAGGAACGTTTATAAATATTGATACAAGGTACAATCACACCACTGGTAGATATGGAATATTAAAAAAAAAACTAGTTTTTGATATTGTTCTTCAGGGATGTAAACTAAAGAGCGACAATGAACTTCTACGAGTGAAACACGCACTTCAACGAGATTCACAAAACAGAAATTCAATAAAAGACTTACAAAAAGATGAATATCATTGGGGATCTTTATTTACTGTTGATGATCGAGGTAAGAGCTCTCTTACTTTATCTGTTTTGAGAGAACAGTTTATTGTAGACCATGATGAATTACGAGTTGACTGTGAACAACTAATTGCTGCTACTGCTATAGAAGGAAATTTTGGAAAACACAATAATGAGAAATTCACATCACACTCTCTACTGATTAGATGCCTTCAGTGTGTTGATCCTCATCAGTCGCTAGTAGAAGTTCAGTCTCAGGTTGAAATCTTTCTCAGCTCCAATTCCAATAACATACCTGTCCTTGTTGATGGTATTCTCTCTTCTTTTAAGGGGAAATTTTACTTACGTCGGGCGTCAAAAAAGCATGCTGATGGAAAATTAAAAGTTAACATCTCACAATGCGCGACAGAAATGGATTCCTTACGTGAATTATTATCGTTACACGTTGGAGTTGTTTAATTGTCATTTTAAATTATTTATATTTACACTTTTGTTATGGTCTTTGTTGTTCTAAATACGATTTCCCAAAAATTCTTTTTTTTTTCTCCTATTTTTTTATTTCATAGGCGGCACCTAAATGGCTGTCCGGAAGCTACGAAATGGCAAATGGGATTTAGGTAAAAGCAACGCTTCACAAGGTGTACCTGAAAAGTTGTTGTTGTGTAGTTGTGGGAGGTTGGCACATGGATTGCCGGAAGTTGTGAAAAAGAAATTGAAGCAGTTTGGGTATCGAGACCATGAACCTCCGTCTGATTCCCCTGAACAGAAAACAGTCCGAGAGAAACAAGTAGTAGATAATATTAATAGTAATAATATACAGAATGAACAATATCAGAGACACCAGAACCATCAACAACAGCTGCAACAACAATATAAACAACAACAACTACAACAACTACAACAACAACAACAAATACAGACGCAACAACAACAACAACAATCGCATCGAATAAGAGGAAGGGGAGGTTACTATACACCTCGTTATGTACAACCACCTTCAACTCCAACATCTCCTTCATCAGTTCATCCATCACATCTCAGCCCCCTCCGAAGTGGAGATCTCGGCGGAAGTGGACGTCACGTTCGAGTTGACTTCACAACGCCGGTCAGTAAACTTCCTCCACTTCCTCCAAACCCGAGTCGACTTTATGGATCACCTGTTGCGTATAACACGTATCAACATCGTAATGTAGTTGCTGGAAGTGGTCAGGTTGTTTATAATCAATTCGCCCCCATTGATGATCCTGGAAATATGGCTCTCAGGACGGGTAACATATAAGAAGACTTCACTAACACAAATCTAAGTATTATTTTATAATGTTTAAGTAGAGTGTGGGATAGTTACTTCTGGTGAATAATTCATTCTTGAAGTTGATATGTACTTGCAGAGGAAACACCTCGTCTTTATAAAGTAATAATAAAAAGAAATTCAAATCTTCCCACACTTTTAGTTCTGTTTTCCCTTATTAAATTCTTCTTCTTTCCGTAGGTGACTGCACCTTCTTTTTTTTTGCGATTTTGTCATCTTCTGTTGAGACAGGTGGTGTGACTAGTGATAACTATTTGATTGTGATGATGTTTTCTTTTTTTTTGTTCCTCTCCTCTTTACTTTACTTTTGAGTCATCTGATAGAGTAAACGTATCAAATAATAATGATATCTATGAGTGTTGCTCGACAGTTATGAAACCATTCATTGTCTCAATGTAGTACAGATCCATTGGTGACCAAGTCCCTTTGACTTATTTTTTGGGGCGTCCTATTTTCCACATAAATACAAAACAGCTGGAAGGGTTTTCAGCAAAGTAGCAAAAGTGTGTGTGTCATAGTGTCCCCCCAAGGTTACGGGATAGTTTATTTAATTTTTTTTTTTTTTTTTTTTTTTTTGTTTATAATATTATTTCAAAATTTATATTTTTTTTCGTTTAATTTTATTATTAAAAAAAAAAACAAAAATTCCCAAGCAAAAAAAAAAAAAACAAAAAATTATACAAAATATTTTTGTGAATTATAAAAAAGTATACTACATTGACTTGATAATAAGTACAATGAGTGCAATCTGTGATGTGGTTACCAAAAACAACATTGTTTAAAAAAAAGAATTTCTTCTTCTTGTCAGCTAGTGCCGTGCTTTCTCGGTTTTCTGCATCCTTCCACATTGTGGTGGTAACAGTTGTTGTATCCAGGAGAATAACCCCCCTGTAATACGTGTTTATGATGCAATACATTTGCATTTTACGTACAAAATCAAACAGTTAACCCCCCTGTAATACGATATTAATTTATCCCCGGTTCATACCTGGGAGTTTATTTATTTGTTTAAGCTCCACATTTTAATATTTGTACGATTTGATGCGAATCATGAAAAAATAATAATAATAATAATAATCATAGATGGAAGTGCCCTACAATTTGGAGGGCGTGTAGGGCGCTTGTAGGGCGCTTTTAATATAAATATTATTTTGGAGGGCGCTTTTTTTTACCTTTTTTATTACTGTAAGACAGCTAAATTGACAGGGACTTACACTGACGCACAAGTATTTTGACGCAAAAGCCAAAAAAAAATTTTGACATGCTTGGCAGTCTTTCGAAAAAGAGAAAAAAGGGTGTCACGGGGTTCGAACCCGAGACCTCCAGGTCATGGTTCGGAGGTCAACAATGGCAAAAACAATGGGCCACTCCTTGAGAGCTTCCGGAGCCTGCTGCAATCCCTGAAGCTGAAACTCATTTCAGTGGACGATGCATCCTCCCAGATCTACAAGGAGCTGATTAGCCCGCAGAATGCACCGAGTCGAATATGGAGGGATTCGAGGAAGGAGAGTGCGTTCCAATAAGATGCGATTCGACCCTCGCTGAGGGCAGGGGTGTGTCAAAATGAGCTCGGCATTATATTAAATTTAATTAAAAAAGCGCCCTACGCGCCCTCCAGCGCCCTATTTTGGCCCTACAATGGCCCTATTTTGGCCCTACAAATTTTTGTGGCTGATTTTCACCAGGCGCCCTCCAAATTTGGAGGGCACTTCCATCTATGAATAATAATAATTAATTAATTATACCAAGTGTTGTGGTTGAACGTCAGAAAAAACTACGTCGTCAGTTTTTTTTTTTTTTTTTTTTTTTTTTTTTAAATAACTTACGGTCAATTATTTATTCTACTAAAAAAAGTTTGACTTCGATAAAATAAATAACTATTTTTTTTCATTAACACTTCAAGAAACTTGTGATTTTCTTTTTTTTTTATAAAAAAAAAAAAAAAAATAATAATACAAAATAAATCTATTGCATAAATACTGCTGTTTTTTTTCTTCTTCTTCTTTTTTTTTTTTTTTTTTCCACTTACTAGGTAGGGTCTTGAATAGTATGCGAATCGCGTGAGGTGCATGTGCCACCTGATCTTGTGCAATTCTCCAGAAAGTTTATCTTAACTGGGTATGGTGCTTAACAGTAAAAAGATTTATAAAAAAAAAATAAAAAAAATAATAATAGTAATAATAATAATAATAATAAGGTTAGTGAAATAGATGTGTTGCTGTCTTTTACCTTTTCCCTCTTCTTTGGTCAGTCGGTAGTTAATAATGTAATTGTAGCCTTTTTTTTTTTTTCTAAATTTAAATATTCATGTTAGGTTATTGAAGGAAGAAAAGGGAGTTCTTCGATCATTCGTTTGCACTCGAAGTTGTGTTCGTTTTTTTTCTTAACTTGACTGACCACTTTCCCCTTTTATTAAAATATCCTTTTTTGTGTATTGGATCTGATTAACGTCGATTATCATTTTAGATTCCGGCTTTCCTAAAACCTTAATTAAGGTAGCCCACTATTCTTAAACTCTCTTGTCTCACCTCGTAAACTTTTTATTACTGTCAAGGAGGTGATTAGTCTATTGGGAGTTAATGATGAAATTTTTTTTTTTTTTTTTTTTTTTTTGGATTCCTTTTTGTTATTTTATTTAAAGTTGTGAATATCAATACCAACTACCTTACAGTTTATGGTCAACTGACTGTGTCTGACAGGAGTGTTTTTTTTTTCATACTAGAAATCCCTTTCCTAAAAGTGTGTGGAGGGTTTTTGAAAGGTGTTGTTCGTGTTGGAATCATCACGTGGCGTTGGTTGGCGAATACCTTCCAAAGTCATCTTTCAGGTTTTTTTTTTTTTTTTTTTTTTTTTTTTTGTGTCTTTCCTGAGACAGCATCTCATCATTTATTTTTTTTTGGTGAATTGCTCTTCTTAATCAATTCACAGTCTCAACTTTAGTTTCTTTTGTTCGGTTTCTATTTTCTCGTTCTATTTTTTTTATATTTATTTTCCCATTTTTTTTTTTTTTTTTTTTTTTTTTTGTTGTTTATTTTTTGTTTGTTTGTGTTCAGTCAGTCGGCTCTCTGTTTGTGAATATTACTTTTCCAATCACACTCTCCTTCTTCTAAAGGCTTCGCTGATTAATCAAACATGAAGAAATATAATTCAAAGCTGAGTTCGTAGTAGTGTTACCGTTGTATTTTCTCTCCAGGATTTCCGTCCCTTTATAAACAAAAAGAGTAAATATGGTTTTCACCATCCTAACTGCTGCTGATCTTTTCGGCAACAAGGTAAACTACGAATTAGATTTCCCGATGCTTCCAACGATGAACGAATTAAGAGATCGGGTTGAGGGAATCTTTGGAGGTGAAGCCAACCTACGCAGACCTGCTGGAGTTCCAGCCTCTCCTTTTGCAGCACATCGAATGCAGACTTTTGATGACCGCGTAGAGCTGTGGGTAGATCTTATCAACGAGAACCAGCTCCAGGACTACAGTCAAGTTTATGTATTCCAACGTGAAACTCAATGGCACAAAGAAGTGCAGTCAAAGATACCTCCTCCAATAAAGGCTCCTGTGGCTGTTATCCCACTTGCAGTACCAGTACCACCTGTTCCTGCTCCGATTCTTCCACATATTGGATCAGTGTCACCTGCACTTTTACCTGCGGTGATGAGTGCTAGTCCAATTCCATTACCAATAGACACGTACGTACCCCCTCCATCAATTGGAGGAGCGTTTGGTATGCCATCAGTATCACCAGCTCTTGGACCTGTTCTTCCAATTCATCAAGTTATTGCTCCAATTGAAGTAGTTGGTGAGGCTTCACACATTGAGAAGGTTCGAATTGTTTTCGATGAACTCGATGCGACTCGTCAACGGGCCATCGCCAAAGCGGATTGGATCGCAGGATTCCTCCGCGTGCAGCTTTCGGAGTACGCTGACGATCTCTTTGAAAAGACATCTCTCCATGAGCCAGTTGTTTCCTTTGACAAGTTCCAAAGGTTTTGTGAAATCTATCCTACAGTACTGGACTCACTTTACTACAGATCTAGAGACTACTGGTTACTAAAGAGACAGGATGACTCGATCAGTGCATCTCAGAAGACTCTCGAAGTCTTGAGAGAGAAGGAATCCGAAGCGAGGTCAGCTGTTGCAAAGGCGATGGCTGACGCAGCTCTTCAGGAGGAGAAGGTTGCTGTTCAATCTGCTGAGGTGTCAGTTGCTCAGAATAGAGAACGCGATGCTCTGGCCGTCTTAGAAGCAGCTGGACAAGAAACTGAAAGAGCGAGACAATCATTAACACAACACGCTGCTGAGCTAATTGCTGCGAGGGAGAGAGAAGCTATTCAGGTTGCTGCTCTTGCTGAGGCACAACAGGCTGCTGAGACTGCAAACATTAGAAAGAGGATGGCTGCTGAAGAGACTGCCAGGGCCCAAGCAAGGCTTCAGGAGATTATGAGACTTCTCGAAGAAGCGCAGGGGGAAGTTGCAAAGCGACAGGAGTTGGAAGCCCAGGCAGGTGCAGACGCTATTTCAGCTGAAGCAAATGTTACCTCAGCCACTGTGACTCTTGAAACTGCTCAGACTGACACCAGATTATCACACGACCGTTTGACTGTAGCAGAACAAGAACTTGTCAGAGCTCAAGAGAGGGAAAGAGAATGCGGAGTTGTTCATATCCAGGCAAGGGATGACTGCATCAGACAAGCAGCAAAGAAGGAGAGTGAAGACCACGAATTGCTAATTTGCAGGGAACGAGTTAATCAGAGAAAGGTTTCAGAAGATGCATCTTCGAGGGCAGTAGAATCACAGAGTCAAGCAGTTCTGGCACTTGAAACTGAGAAGGCGGAGTTATTAGCGAAGTGTGACAGAACCAGAACTGAAGAGATGCCTTTACTTGATCAAGAAGTGAGACTCCGCGCTGCTCGGGATAACTTGGAAGCAGAGGAAGCAAGACTCAGAACTGATCACCAAACGTTTCACACAACTACTGGGAGAGCAAACCTTCCGTCACCTCGTGGTGTTATCCCTTCAGTAGTTCCTACAGAGTCTTTCGCTTCTCCGTACCGTGTGCTTCCTTAAGTATTCACCTTGTTCCTCTTTTTGTATTTCCTGTACGTCGGGTGTAGGCCACCCGTACAATCTGTTATTTATTCTTCTGGTTCTTATTTTATTTTCTTGCCGCTGCTTTTTAAAAAGACTTGGCGGTGCTATTCTCCCTCCCGTTGTTTTTTTTCTCCCTCCTGTCTCCCATTTCCCCTTTCAATCTGTTGTTTGTAGTAATCATAAATGATGAGTTGGGAATTAACATCTGATGAATATCCCACCCTCCATCTTGTTATTGATTTTTGTTGTACTCTTGGTTGTTGTATTCTGTGATTTGATTTTATTTTATGAGTAGATTGCGTATTGTTTTATTATTATTAGTTATATTTCTTTTAAGGATGTTTTCAAAAAAAAATATGAAATTGTCCGTAATTATCCTGCTGTCTGTATTATGTGTGGGAGTATTGTCAGAAGAACCTATTCATGGGATGGTTAAAAAGGGAACTGTTGATGTTGGAGTCGTAGAAACAACGCCTTTCATCCTCTGGGGAAGATTAATGAGACTGGAATCGATTCATTCTCAGTATAAAAATAATACGAATCCTGGAAGAAAACCTTATTTAAGAATTAGAGACGTCGCAAATGGAAATGTAAGTTCTGGTTTTGGTATCAACTACCAGTTTGGTAGCGCTTTAACTGTTGGGAGTACTGTTTATGTATTTGGTACTGATAAGCCAGTCAGTGGTGGTGGTAATCACATTCAAGTCTTCTGGTCTGATGATTTAGTAAATTGGTCAACATCTCTCGCTGTATCATTTCCAAATGGAACTGAAACATCAATTCGTTCCTTCAACAATGATGTTTGGCCAGGAGAGATCAACGGAACAAAAGTTTTCGTGATGCCAATAGAACTGGGCAGCCCACCAAAAATAGTTGGACATGGTTTTACCATAGGATTCGCAATCACATACTCTGACACTCCAAACGAGGGATGGCAGTTTTTAGATCCTTCTCAGTACATCTACACAAAGAAATATTACTCTGCTTGTCCAGCTATTTGGTACCTTCCATCCACACAGTATTGGTACATGATTTACTTAAGAACATGGAGTAACGAACCTTATAAAGTTTACGCTGAGGATATGGTTAGAAGTAAAGATTTATTAAATTGGGAAGAGTCAACGGGCAATCCTTTTCTTTGGAAGACTGCAGGTGATACAATCATTGCACAAGAAGGTGATGTCAGATTGTCTAGTTCTGAAAAGGAACATATTAAGAATTGTACCGTGAAAGATATCAACGCGAGTGACATTGATTTTATTGAAATTACTGAACCTTGCATTGGATGCCCCCCACCCCCTGCCGTGTACATTAATTACAATTGGGGTGATCAGAAAAGCGATTGTGAATTCCTTGCTGCAGCAATCTTTAATGGTACTGCAGAACAGTACTTCACTCAAATGCCTTTCTTGTAGCTGTTTCTTGTTTTGTTTTTTTTGCGCTTAAAATGTGCGCAAAAGATGTTCTATTTTACCTCATTTGTTTCCTTGGACAGCTAAGAGGGAGTAGATTATAGCGAGGGAATGGCACTTTGCCACTTAACCAGCTGTTGAGTGTTTGTAGGGGTTGTTAATTCTGTTGGTGCTTTAGATATTATTTAAAATTATGCATTTCGTATTAATTACTACATATATTTTTTAATACACTTAAAAGTTGTTACCACTTTCACGGATCATTTTTCTCTTTTTATTTTTTTTTGCCAGAACAATTTATTTAAATGATTTCACTTTTTTTTTTTTTTTAAAACCATAAACTCCTCAACTGATAACTATTTTATACCAACTTAACTTATGGTTATATACTACGTAAGTATTAAAGTTTCTTTTTTTAAAATATTGTTGTGGTAACATTTTGCAAGTAGAGTTCAATTATGTTCATAATTATGACCTAATCTGTTGTGGTGTTGTTTCACTGATCCTGATTGGGCATCTCTTGCTATTCGATAACGTCTTTTGGTCAATAGGACTGAAGTATTTCCCTTTTTATATTTTCTTTTTTTTCCGATCACCTCTCTTGACGCGATCAGAATACATTTGCAATATACAAATGGCACCGCAGGGCAGTTATTCACTCAGATTACATTCTAGTGAAGCTTTTCTGATCCCGGCGGTCCCGCGTAGTACTTCACTCGATTACATCTTTGTGAAGTCTGCTGCATTTTTTTTTTTTTTGTTGTGAATTTGCGCTTGAAAATGTGTGCGAATTATTTTCTCTGCTTATCTATTGTCACACTCTCTGCCGTGTTGCGAAATTATTTTATCTTGGTACTTCATCTGCGGCAAGTCGTTTCTTTCTGATCTTCTCTCTGAAGATTAGTAGGAACGTCTTCAAAAACAGTCGAATGAGGTTAACTGGTACTCTGGGTTATCTGAATATGTGTTTTTTATTTGTTGTATTTCTCCAACAGATTACTTTTACAAAACTTACTTTAATAATGACAAGTGCCGCTTCTATGATGGACGTCATGCCTCGTGGACCTAAGGTTTGAATTTTTTTGTTATTACGAAAAACATTTTTGCTAAAAATTAGAATCAGAATTTGCGAAATAATTAAAAAAAAAAAAACAGGAAAAGCAACTCATCGCTGCCTACAGAGAGCGCATTAGATACTCAGAGAAGTACTGTGATGATACTCACGAATATCGTCATGTTATTCTTCCAAAAGAGTTGAAGAGATTAGTACCAAACAGAATTATGTCTGAAGCAGAATGGAGAGGTATTGGAGTTCAGCAAAGTCTAGGATGGGAACACTACATGGTACACACTCCAGAGATGCACGTCTTGTGCTTTCGCAGAGCAAAACCAGCTGCTGCCCCACGTGCCGGATTTAGAGCTGCATATCCGTAAATCGGATAGGTCATAAAAATAAGAAGTTATCCCACAGCTGTTATAGGCGATAGAAACCCCTTTAGAGCCCTCCCCTTTTTCCCTTTTTAAAAGTATTCTACCTCCTCAAACCTCATAATTTATTACTCCATTTTGTTAGAAGCCGCTCGTTGGTTTCAATTTAGACTTTACTTCTAATTAAAAGTACCGTCGGAATGATTTTGTTATTCTTTAAAGCAGGTATTTCAAGCAATGAACCTTTTGATGTGATGGAATGATTGTTGTTTTGCGATGAGATGTTTCTTACGTAACTTTAGTGTAACTTCACAAGTCATTCTCCAACAGCAACATGACTGTTCAAATGATGTTGGATCAAGGAGTGGTAGCTCGGGGTAATAAAGTATGTATCCTTCTTTGAATGATGAATGTTCTTTCATTGGCAGTCAATAATCGTTAATATCAAAACAAAAAAAACAGGAAAAGCAACTCATCGCTGCCTACAGAGAGCGCATTAGATACTCAGAGAAGTACTGTGATGACACTCACGAATATCGTCATGTTATTCTTCCAAAAGAGTTGAAGAGATTAGTACCAAACAGAATTATGTCTGAAGCAGAATGGAGAGGTATTGGAGTTCAGCAAAGTCTAGGATGGGAACACTACATGGTACACACTCCAGAGATGCACGTCTTGTGCTTTCGCAGAGCAAAACCAGCTGCTCAACCTCACGTCGGATATTAATGAAGTAATTCATCCACTTATTGCGAAAATATTACAAAAAAGAAATTTCCTTTACGTAAACCAACTCTTGCTTGAAAAAAAAAAAAAAAAAAAAGGATTTACGACAAGTTTTGATTAGAATCTGTCGTTTTCCATTCTCAATCAATCTCCTTTTAGTATCGAGTGGTAGATATTAATAATTTACAACTCGATACTTACACATAATCGGTTTTGAGTAAACCTTTATGAAATTTTGAATAACTGACATTCAGTCAAATAGAAAAAGCGAGCGAATCCCAAAATCCTCAGCCCAGTTCGATTCCCTGAACCTGATATAATTGTATCTTGCTTTTAGGATAATTGAAAAAGAATCTGATGACCGCTTTCTTTTCTGTAGAGTTAACTCTTTAGTAATGAGAGTATGGCCGTAGAAAGATTCACTCCTGCGTACACGTTTTAGATTGTTTCAAAAAAAAAAAAAGAACGAAAAAGAGAGAACTAAAAACCAGTCCACATAGAGGGTGGTTATGTAGTTCTCTACCCTTAGTTCCCTTCCCCAAACGGAAAAAAATTAATAAAAAAAAAAGATTTTTAAAGCACGAACGAGAAAAACAAACACCCAAAGGGAAGTAATGGAACAAAACGAATGTTGCTCCGTTTCCTCAAAAGTTCTTCATGATATTCGTAGAGTAAAATCCTTTTTTTTCTTCTTTTTTTTTTTTCCAGACAACGGAAGTGAAATTTGAGAGCCAGAACCTAGAATAATCAAATCGTACCAAGAGAGAGAATAATAATTTAAGAACAATTACTTCGAATGTACAATCTTTCTTAGTCAGGTTCAGGGGCCAGCGTATTACAAAATGTCTACCGAGGCGGGTACTCTAGTAACGGAAATGGAGTTTGAGAGTGACATAAAGAAAGAACCACACTCATTGCGACACTGGTGGAAGTATTTGCAATACAAATCTTCAGCAGAAGCGAGATCAAAGAATCAGCTGTACGAAAGATGCTTGCAATTCTTACCAAGTTGTTATAAAATTTGGTTTCAGTACATCACTGAACGCATTCTTCAAGTAAGAGATAGACCGTTAGATAATATAGCATGGGAGAACGTCAATAATATCTTTGAACGTTCGCTTGTCTACATGGGAAAGATGCCACGTATTTGGATAGAATACATCACTTTTCTGATTGCTCAACGAAAGATATCTCAAACCCGCAGAGTTATCGACCGAGCCTTACAATCCCTTCCTATAACTCAACATGATAAAATATGGAAAGTCGCAATGATCTTTTTAAGAGAAGATTATCTACCAGTTGAGACTGCTTGTCGATTATGGAAAAGGTACCTCCAGCTGGAACCTTTCCTCGTAGAAGACTTTGTGTTATATTTAAAAAAACAACAACACTCAAAGTGGAACAATATAATCGTCAATACGATGATTAACGCTTTGAACGACTCAAGCTTTGTATCAGTCAAGGGTAGAACAAGACATGAAATGTGGGTAGAGCTTTGTCACCTAATGAGTAAGTTAGGTAGCGATCTCATACTCGAAGATTCTAATTTAACAATCGATAAGGTCATCCGAAGTGGTATAAAGAAATTTCCAAGTGAAGTTGGTCAGCTATGGTGTGCCTTAGCCGATCACAGCATCCGATGCGGTCTATTCGACAAGGCTCGTTCTATTTATGAGGAAGGTATTTCTTCAGTTAGTACTGTAAAAGATTTCAGTCAAGTATTCGATAGCTACACTCAGTTCGAAGAGTCCCTTCTCACTGCAAAAATGGATGAGTTGGAATCGAACCCAGAAGCACCACGTAAAGACTTTGACTCATACACAACTGCGTTAATATCCGTAACCGGGTCTTCGATGGATCTATCAGAAGAAGTTGATTATCGTCTTGAGAGATTACAACATCTTCTGGGAAGAAGACCAGAATTACTGAACACCGTGGTACTGAGACAGAATCCTCACAACGTCCACGAATGGCACAAACGTGTTGCGATCTTCAAATCAAATCCAGAGATGGTAATTCGAACCTACACTGACGCTGTTAAAACTGTTGAAATACCGAAAGCACTTGGGAAACCACATTCTCTATGGACTGGGTTTGCACACTTTTACGAAGATAAAAAGGAGCTTCGCGCTGCCAGAAGCGTTTTTGAAAAAGCAGTTCAAACCCCATTCAAGTCGATTGATGAGTTGGCATCCGTCTGGTGTGAATACGCTGAAATGGAAGTTCGTCATCACAAGTATCGCAGAGCGCTTGATCATTTGCGTGTCGCCACGGCTACTAATTTCTCAGGACAGGGGTCCTGGAAGAATGCTGATGAACAAGTTCAAGGACGTGTGTGGAGATCTGTAAAACTGTGGACTCTGTACGCTGATCTTAATGAGTCTTTGTGTACACTTCAGGTTTGTATTTATGATATTTTACTTTTACTAATCGTAGTCACAATAAATTAATAACAACACACAGTCAACAAAACGTGTCTATGACAGAATGGTTTATCTGAAAGTGGTGACTCCAAAAATTGTATTGAACTACGCCTCCCTTCTGAAAGAGAAAAATGAATGGGAAGAAGCCTTTAAGATATACCAACAGGGAATTGCTTTATTTCAATGGCCGTTAGTGCATGACGTGTGGGTTGAATATATTGATTGCTTTGTAAGAAGATTTAAAGGAGGAAAGGTTGAGAGAACGAGAGACCTCCTTGAGCAATGCGTTGCAAAGGTACCAAAGAAGTTTGCAATGAGGTTTTATAAAATGTATATTCATTTCGAGGAGAGGTTTGGTCTTGCTAGACACTGCCTCGCAATATACGATCGGGCTCTTGAAAAGGTTGAACAAGATGAACTTCCTGAACTCCTCCATGGATATATCAGAACCGCTAAGAAGTTTTTTGAAATCACTCGCTCTCGTGAAGTTTACGACAAGGCGGTCAGCACCCTCCCAAATAAAATGGTTCTTCCGTTCTGTCTTGAATATATTGAATTAGAAAAGAAGCTTGGAGAAGTCGACAGAGCACGCTGCCTCTTTGAACACTCATCTCAGTACATTGATCCACGTAAATCAGCTATTGCAGACGAATTCTTTGAAACTTGGACAACATTTGAACAAGATCATGGAAACATTGCAACGTTCGCTAAGATGTCAGGTGTTCGTCGTACTGTAAACGAACGCTATGCGAACCTCCCAGACCTTGAGGAGGCTGCCAGAGTTGCACGCGAAGCCCGTGCAGCCAGATCTGAGGAGGAAGAAAAGGTTTGTGATATTTTATTTCTACAGCTACGCCATCTATTTAAAAACACTTGATTAACGTAACCCAAACACAGTTGCAACCTCCTGGTAAGCGACCACACGATGCTATTGAACAGTAGTATTGAGTTAGGGTTAAGGAGAGCACTCTAGTGGCACACAGTTGGTTTATCAAAATAATTGCGAAAGGAAAATATTTCTTTTTTGCTTGTTTAGTGTCCGTCATAGGCGACTGGTTGGTAGTCGTTTGCTTATTACGTTTGCGTTTCTGAGTTTTCACTCTTTATTCATACTTCCATCTTAAAATATAACAGTTTTAAACTTCTTATCAAAAATTACTAAAATGAAATCTTTCGCAACTATCTTGACCCTTGCCACAGCTGCCTATGCTAAAGACTCAGACGCAGTGGTGAATAAAATGGCATCGTTGCCGAAGGACACGTGCTGGGCAATCTTAGTTGAGCCAGAGCCAGTGATCCAGGCAGTTTCTATCAGTAGCGCACCTACGATTCTTACTCTCGGAGGTGGGTTCGTGGGCAACTACATGCCTGGGTGGATCGACCCTGAAACCGATGGTTCCAGATTCTTCGACTTCCCTGAATCTCAGTTGGGGAACGCCGCCTACATCCCACCATGGAACATCGCACCAAACTCGTTTTTGAGATTATTTTGTGCGGATTCGGTAGGAAAGAAGTGTGATATCTACATCAACCTTTACAAGTGCTCGGGATGTGAGGTTGGATTGAATGAGGATTTCTCGAACTACCTGGTGACCGAGGGTTGGACTCCTTCGCAGTGCGGTCCGAAGTTCATCAGCGATGCGGGTGAGGAATCGCACAAGTTCATGACTTACAGAAAGCAGATATCAGCTTGGGATATCGAGAGAGTTGAGTTCAATTCTAATGTGAAGTTGATGTTCTTAACAATGGAACCAGTGGGTGTTGACTGCTCTGACTTTCCGATTAATAAGTGCGAGACTTCGGGATTCAAGCAATGCAAGGTCATCAATGGAGAGTGTGTTGACGACTGGTGCCCGAAGACGTTCCAGGGTCCAGTTCAGAACGGAGGAGGAGGAGGAGGAGGTTGCATTCCTCCGTGCGGCAGGGGAAGATGCCACAACTGTGCTCTCAAGGAGGCGGCCTTTCAGTAGGGTGCTTTCAGAGTATAAATACTAACTTAAATAGAATTATATGTCCACCTACGGTTTGAGTATTCCTTAGTGTGTTCTTGAACCTTTTTTGTTTTTCCTCTCCCTGTGACATTTCACTGGAGTAATTAAAGTTGTTCGGGTAATCACGCAGGTAACTTCAAGACACTACTAAAGCAAACTGGGAACTGGTATTGCATGGCAACTTACACTTGTCTGAAGCACCTCATTATTAGTGATTTGGGGAAGACTTGAATTATGAATGGAAGAGTCGGTAGCGAATTACTAAAGATATTAATCTCTACTTTTATTATATTTGCTTTGTCTTTTCACGATAGGATGAAAGAACGGGTTTTTTCACTTTGATAAGTTGCGAGGAAAAATATGTCGTTGGGTAAGGTATTGCGCAACTCAGTGAACTACGCCCATATCGGTTTTTTTTTTTTTTTTTTTTTCTTCTCCTCCCGCACCCTCTAGTTGCGTAGTAGTATTCAGGAATCAGGAAAAATTTTTTCAGGAAAAGAAATTTTTTTCTAATTATTATCAAAAGAGATGACTTGTGCTTGGAACTGTTTTATTTTCTTTTTTTCACGAAACAAATATTTAAGCATCATCTCTGAATCTATTTTTATTTTTATTTTTTTATAGTTTTTTATTATATTTACATAATATTTTTCGTTTCTTTCGGAATACCGGTTCCAGGGATAATCATAGTCGAGGATGGTCGCCTAGTATGGCGAGTAAATCAAGCTCACGCAATTTTTTGGTTTATTTTCTTCTTTTCTTTTTTTTTTTTTTTTTTCCTTTGAAAAATCGAAAAAAAAAAAAAAAAAAAAAAAAATAAGAAATATTAAAATAAAAAATTACGAAAACATAATTTTGTTTTCGAGCAAACTGATGAAAAACTCTTTGGAACCAATTCTGAATAATGTTAAATATTTTTTATTTCATTTTTTTTTTCACCCCCCTCTCTCCCGCACCAACAATCAAAGACTTTTGGATGACAAAAAAAATGATTTTACTAATCTTTTTTATTCGTCTAAAAAAGGTTGTATCGGAGCATAAAAAAAAAGGTAACTCGCTACCGATAAATTAGAGACTTAAATATCACTATTCATAAAGTGATGTCCTTTGTGCAATTGCACATACAACAGAAAAAAAAAAAAAAAAAAAAAAAAAAAGAAAAAATCTCAATCAACAAGATTACAACGAAAGACAATAAAATACTCTAACTTATACTACTGCTAGTTTACAGCATTTAATGTTGCACTTTATTTATTTTTTTTCATAGAGACAAAAGTTAAAAAAAAAAATTTTTAAAAAAAAAGGCACACAATACAAACTAGTAGTAAGTAATGAGTACTCTTGTTATTTCTAAGATACAAAAAAAATGCAGGAAAAAAAAAAAGAAAAGAAAAAAAAAAAAAAAAATACAACAGAATCAACCAGTAGTATTTTTTTTTCTACAATCAACTAAAAAGGGCGATTCCATTTTTTTTAAAAAACAAAGTATTTTTTATTTTTTTAATTTGCTTTTGGATGTCTTCTTACTTAAATTAATGAGGCAAAACTCATGCGAGGTACTGTCCCATCTTTAATTATATTGAGGTGCGTGACTCTTCCTTAACAAATGATCGTTTCGTTTAAAAATTAACTGACTGCATTTAAAGCACTTTAATTATGTCGAAAGTATGGTCGAGTTAGATGTTGGTGTAATAAACTATTCTCTTGATTACATCGCCCAACCTGTCCGTCTCAATTGACCGGACATTTTTTTTCTTTCTAGTTTACTTCTTTACTTCCTTCCCATGTTTTTTTATTCTCTGCCTCGACAACACATCATTAATTGCTTGCAATTTTAACTTACTTAGACGCGTTTGTCTGAGTTGTGGAGAATTTCTTTGCATTTTGGTAAAAATTTAAATGCTTCATTTCTATAACAAATATTTCGTTTTTCGACAGTTTTTAAAAAGAATAAAAATTTGATATTCCAACGTGTTGTGTGAAGTCCTTCTTTGAGCACTATGAGACATAAACAGCTCATCGATCAAATATTATTATATTTCTCGGTTAAGTCACCCGTTCTGTAAGATTTTATGTTCCACAGGTCTTGGAAGGGGCAGGGAGACAGTTCTTTGACCGTTCGAGCTCTGTCGGTTGTTTTTAGTAAGCTAAATGTTGTAAATAATTTTATGTTTATATTCCCTTTCCTGTTGCAAAGCTTTTGATTAAAACAAATAAAAACAACAACCAACCCAAATTAAAATGAAGACCATCGCAGCAGCCCTTGTCGCTTCCGTGTTCGTTGCGGCCCATGCCCAACCACAACAAGACTCGCCTGCCGTGCAGCACATCGTAGAGGATAAGATGAAAGGAGGAGTTTCGTTTGCGATGCTTTTTGGACCGGCGCCGACGATCAGCACGGCGACGGTGAGCGCAGCCCCGGTAGTGCTCCCTGTTGGGGGTGGGTTCGTAGGGAACCACATGCCTGGGTGGATTGACACTGCAACCACTGGTTCCAGATTCTTCGACGTGCCTGAATCTCAGTTGGGGAACGCCGCTTACATCCCGACATGGAACATTGCGGCGAACTCGTTTATGAAAATGTGGTGCACGAATGACCCGGCAGTGCAGAAGTGCGACGTGTATGTGAACGTTTACAAGTGCTCGGGATGTGAGGTTGGATTGAATGAGGATTTCTCGAACTACCTGGTGACCAACGGTTGGACTCCTTCGCAGTGCGGTCCGAAGTTCATCAGCGATGCGGGTGAGGAATCGCACAAGTTCATGACATTTAGAAAGCAGCTTGCAAATAACGAGCAGGAGAGAATTGACATCGATTCGAACGTGAAGTTGATGTTCGTATCGATGTCCGCAGATGGTGTGAACTGCTCTGACCATCCGGTTGACAAGTGCGAGCACCCGGATCGCAAGCAATGCAAGGTCATCAATGGAGAGTGTGTTGACAACTGGTGCCCGAAGACGTTTCAGGGTCCAAGTCATAGTGGAGGAGGAGGAGCAGGTTGCATTCCTCCGTGCGGCAGGGGAGGATGCCACAACTGTGCTCTCAAGGAGGCTGCCTTTCAGTAGGAGGGTTTATTTGAACCTCCCCGTTTCGGAGATTGAGGAGAAGGTGTTTCCAATCCTGAATACTCTTTCATTCGGCAGTTTGAACTTAAGCAAACCTGTTGTCATGTGAATATCTGACAAACCTAATCTCTGTGTTTTTTTTTAATTTTTATAGATTCTTCTCTCTAATAATATTTATTTTCATGCAAATGCAAAGAATCCGTCTTAAGACTCAACGACTAACAACCTTTTCTGTTGAATGCAGCAGAGCGAGCTGGCCTTTTATTCGAGTCGATCATCGTCATCGTCATCAACGACAACGACAACGACTACGACGGGGACGACAACAACTTAAGCAAGCATCGGATTGGATTACATGATGTGTCGTCCTGTTGGTGGAGTAGTGGTGATATTTTGATGTTGCCATTCCGTGCTTATGAGAAGTTGTTGTTGTTTTTTTCTTATATTATATTACATATATCCATATCTTCACAATCCGGTTATCGTCCATACGGGGTTTGTTCAGGTTAATGTACTCGATGCTGAGCTTTGTTCGGCAAACACTGCATCTGGCAAATCTCGATGAACGCGAATATTCTTTTCCCCCAACCCTGTCCGTCCGTTTTTTTTGTTTTGTTTGTTTTTGCTCTTAACGCTCCCATCAAGGGAAGTGTGATGGCGTGTGCGAGCCACGTTGATTAATTAATTGCGCTGGTTTCGCCGTAAGGTTATCACGATAATACGTTTATTATGTATATTGTGTCACTTCACTTTTGTTTTTTATGTGTCTCCTAACTAATACAATTACCTCTCCTCCCCAACTCCTTTTTATGCAAAGGAGGAACGTGATGGGCGTCTCGATTGGTTGTTCTAAATCTTGTCCCCTGTGACGCAGGTCCTCCTCTGCTCTGCTCCTCCCTCTCCCCCCCTAAATGGTCTCGAGATCGTCAAGCCGCAACTAATTCTTAGCAACCTGCCTTTCCCATCCCGTGATTTGCTCTCACGGGATCCAAAATAATTACACGACACACACACCTTAACGTTGCTTGGATTTAGTTGTGCTTTGGTTTGACATCTCAGTTGAAACAGTGATTTGGTTTTCGTTGTTTTTTTTCTTTTTACCGGCTGTTTGTCGAAAGGCAACGCTGTCGACAAAAAAAAAAACAAAACAAAGAAAGAAAACTGAACAAGGAAAGTGTGGGCTGCATAGCCGTGATGAGAACACACACTGAAACGTGGCGCAGGGGACGTGTTGTGATCTTGTTGTTATCTGTTATTATTTATTTATTTTTTTTTTTTTTCTTGGTGTTTTGCCACACAGGATTAATATAAAAAAATGAGAATGTTGGGTAATAACAGGAATGAATGAATGTGTTTGTGTTTATTGGAAGGGGGGGGGGATATAAGGGAGACGGTTGGTTGAGCTCGAGCTCTGACGTTGTTTTTTAGTAGTAACCAAACTAAAATGTTGTAAATTAATTTTATGTTCCACTTTTCCTTCCTGTTGCAAAGCTTTTGATTAAAACAAATAAAAAAACATCAACAACACTAATTAAAATGAAGACCATCGCAGCTTTTGTCGCTTCCGTGTTCGTTTCTGCTCATGCCCAGCAAGACTCGCCTGCCGTGCAGAATATATTGGAAGATAAGATGAAACAGGGAGAATCGTTCACCGCGTTTTTCGCACCGCAGTCGGCGAGCAGCACGGCGACGGTGAGCTCAAGCGGCGCGGTATTGCTCTCTGTTGGGGGTGGGTTCGTAGGGAACCACATGCCTGGGTGGATCGACCCTGAAACCGCTGGTTCCAGATTCTTCGACTTCCCTGAATCTCAGTTGGGGAACGCCGCTTACATCCCGACATGGAACATTGCGGCGAACTCGTTTTTGAGAATGTGGTGCACGAATGACCCGAAGGTGCAGAAGTGTGACGTGTACGTGAACCTTTACAAGTGCAACGGGTGTGAGGCTGGATTGAATTCGGATTTTTCGGATTACCTGATCACCAACGGTTGGACTCCTTCGCAGTGCGGTCCGAAGTTCATCAGCGATGCGGGTGAGGAAACTCACAAGTTCAGGACATTCAGAAAGCAGCTTGCAAACAACCAGCTGGAGAGAATTGAAGTCGATTCGAACGTGAGGTTGATGTTCGTAACGATGTCCGCAGATGGCGTGAACTGCTCTGACTTTCCTCTTGACAAGTGCGAGAACCCGAGTCGCAAGCAATGCAAGGTCATCAATGGAGAGTGTGTTGACAACTGGTGCCCGAAGACGTTCCAGGGTCCTTGCTTTCCACCGTGTGGCGGAGGATGCCACAACTGTGCTCTTAATGAAGCGGCCTTTCAGTAGGAATATTTTCGCTTGGCTTTCAATTTTCATTTGCCGCATTCTTCTTTTCCTTGATGGCTTGCCTCATCGAAAAACCCTTCCCCGGAAAAAAAAGGAAGACAAACAACCAGCATCCTCGTGTTCCTCGTGTTGTTGAATTCACGTTGCAGTGCGAGTGATGCTTATTTCTATGTAACCCCACCCACCGTGTTGGGACATTTTAGCTGCCATTCTGAAATGAAGCTATAAATCTTCTGGCGCGCGCTTCTCAGTTTTTACGAACCTTTTGTTAACTTACTTAACATGAGTATTTTTCAAGGTTTATATGCTGTCAAAACTTTCAACCCCCGTGTTGGAGATTGAAGAGAAAGTGCTTCTATATCTTAATCAAAACTTTTGAGAGTCTTTTGAGAGTCGAAACTCAACTCTTGTGTGAGTTTTGTGTTGTGTGTGTATGTGTGTCAAGTAATGGTTTGAATAGGAACAGAATTGTCTCTCTTCACACGTAATGGAATTCAGGGAACTCGAGACGTTCATTAGTATTCGGGCAATCAAATCACTCAACGCAAATAAAAATTGAGGAGAAATCGCTCTCAAAATTGTATCCACTTGGCGCTTGTCGACTACCACGAAACTTGCTGAATACTCTTCAGTTAGTAGTAGTAGTAGTGGGGGTGGTAGTTGACCTGCAGCAAATGAATCGGCATTGTTGGAACAATTATTTTGGTGATTCCTCGTTTTCATTTTTATTTTGTTTTGTTTATTTATTTCTTTTCATTTTATTACTGTTAAAGTCTGCATGCTACCAAAGAGTTCACTAAATCTTCTTCCCTTTCACGGAACTCTTCTGGACACGAAGCTTGTTTTCAGGAAAAGGTTATTTTGGTGTTGGGTCGTTGTCGAAAGAAATGACATCCGAAAGGAAGACCAACCTTTTCGTTGAAGGTAGCGGGGCATGCCTTTTTCAAGTACCGATCATCATCATCATCGATAGCAGCAACTAACTACTAATAAGAAACAAATCTAGATTACTTGACACATCGTATTATTATGAGATGTGTTGTTTTCTGGTGTTGATTGTTGAGTTATTTTTTTTGTTGTTTGTTGTTGTCATTTTTTTGGTTTCTTATTTTTTATTATTTATTTTTCTCTTTTATTTACTTTGAATCCGGTTATCGTTATTATACATGTTTTTTATTCATGTACTCGATGCTGAACTTTATTCAGCAAAAACACATCATTTGGCAATCTCGATGAACGCGAATATCTCTCCCAACAGCCGATGTTGCAATGCGGGTTAAGAGGTTTAAATTTCCTTGTTTTTTAGAAGATGAAGATGTTGGATGATGGCTGTTGTCTGGTGGTGGTACCCCCACAAATCAAAAAAGAAAAAAAAATCAACGCAATTGTTTCCCAAGTTTTAGATACATTAAAAATAAGCTTTTCTGAGATGCCGGATTCCTGCAACTTGCAGCGTTATTTTGCCGTCTCTCGTGTAAATGAAAAGCGATCATGTTTTTGTTCAACCAAAGGATACTGCTGTTGTCCCCTTCTCAACTGTGAGAGGATCACGATTGTGGTATATATGTTGTTACCGTTCGTGGGCTTCCTCAGATGTTTTGACTTCCCTGACTTCAAAAGTAAACATTATGCAATCTCTCAACTGCATTTTAAATAAAAGTCAAACTGGTTGAAATTGTTATCTTCTGCGGTTGTGTTGATTACAGACAGAAGCTCGACCAGATTGCATCTATTTCTAATTGTGTGAGATTTCACAACTTTATCAACACAAACAAAAAAACAACAACAACAGAATTTGGGAATATTCATAACAAACATTGCAAAAGCATTTTTTTTCCCTTTTCTCTTTTTTTTTCGGATGGTAAGTAAGTTGTTGATTCCATGGTACAATCTGAGAAAACCGGACGAACAAAAAGAAATTGTATTTCAAAACCACTAAAATTTATATTTATGTACTGTAGAAAAGGCACTAGAGATTGAAGGACAAAATAAAGCCTCTCTTCTTGCCAATGAAGTGGTCTCACAAAACCAACCAACCAACAAATCCTTTTTTTTTTTTTTTTGTGAAGAGCATTTGGTTTAATCTTGTCTTCTTAGTTATGCAAAGCAAACATTGCAGGCAATATTGAGAAAATTAGTTTGCCCTTCATTATTCTTTTCGACTCCTTTTCTTTTCTTTTCTTTTCGATTTCTTTTCTTTCCCTGCCCTTCCTTTCCCTTTCAGTTTTTTTTTTTTTTCCCTTATTGCGCGCACTACCAGCAAGAGATTAAAAAACCTTTATGGAAAGCAACGACTCCTTGATTATTCACGGACGAGTTGGCTCTTGGCTTGAGGTTTTTTTGATTGGGTTGTGCATTGGAAGCTAGGGGAGAAAAATAAAACAACAAAGGGAGGGGGTAGGTGTAGGTATTTGGGAATAGTTCAGTAACAATCATTCGTTTTCAGTAGCTGAAAACAAAAGCTCAACTTTAACAATTAAATATTTTCTTTACTTGCAAACAAAATCATGATCATTGATTTTAACTTCCTCTCTTTAAAAAAAAAACAACATTTCATTCTTAACCTCCCTTCACGTTAACTAAGTAGCCTTCCTTGTTAATTCTTGTACCGAGTGAAGGTTGTCTTTCCTAGTTGATTTCTTTTCCCCCTTCCCCTGTTTTTGAATTCTCTGCCTCGGGAGCACATCATTAACTGCTTGCAATTAACTCACTAAAATAGATGCGTGTTGCCTGAGTGGTGTAGAGAATTTCTTTGCATTTGGTAAAATGTAAATATTTTGGTTTACATAACAACATTCATTTTTCAACAGAGGGATCTGCGGATGTACAACAGGATGAGGTGAAAGACAGAGAGAGAAAAATGGAGTCGCGTAACACAAGAATGTGTTGTGTTTATTGGAAGGGGAGAGGGGGGGGGGGAGGGAGAGAGGGTTGGTTGAGTTCGAGCTCTGTCGTTGTTTTTTTTAATAACCTTAAACTTGTTGTAACTTTTATGTTTATATTCCCTTTCCTGTTGCAAAGCTTTTGATTAAAACAAATAAAAACAACAACCAACCCAAATTAAAATGAAGACCATCGCAGCAGCCCTTGTCGCTTCCGTGTTCGTTGCGGCCCATGCCCAACCACAACAAGACTCGCCTGCCGTGCAGCACATCGTAGAGGATAAGATGAAAGGAGGAGTTTCGTTTGCGATGCTTTTTGGACCGGCGCCGACGATCAGCACGGCGACGGTGAGCGCAGCCCCGGTAGTGCTCCCTGTTGGGGGTGGGTTCGTAGGGAACCACATGCCTGGGTGGATTGACACTGCAACCACTGGTTCCAGATTCTTCGACGTGCCTGAATCTCAGTTGGGGAACGCCGTTTACATCCCGACATGGAACATTGCGGCGAACTCGTTTATGAAAATGTGGTGCACGAATGACCCGGCAGTGCAGAAGTGCGACGTGTATGTGAACGTTTACAAGTGCTCGGGATGTGAGGTTGGATTGAACGAGGATTTCTCGAACTACCTGGTGACCAACGGTTGGACTCCTTCGCAGTGCGGTCCGAAGTTCATCAGCGATGCGGGTGAGGAATCGCACAAGTTCATGACTTACAGAAAGCAGCTTGCAAATAACGAGCAGGAGAGAATTGACATCGATTCGAACGTGAAGTTGATGTTCGTATCGATGTCCGCAGATGGTGTGAACTGCTCTGACCATCCGGTTGACAAGTGCGAGCACCCGGATCGCAAGCAATGCAAGGTCCTGAAGGGAGAGTGTGTTGACGACTGGTGCCCGAAGACGTTTCAGGGTCCAAGTCAGAATGGAGGAGGAGGAGGAGCAGGTTGCATTCCTCCGTGCGGCAGGGGAGGATGCCACAACTGTGCTCTCAAGGAGGCGGCCTTTCAGTAGGAGGGTTTATTTGAACCTCCCCGTTTCGGAGATTGAGGAGAAGGTGCTTTCCAATCCTGAATACTCTTTCATTCGGCAGTTTAAACTTAAGCAAACCTGTTGTCATGTGAATATCTGACAAACCTAATCTCTGTGTTTTTTTTTAATTTTTATAGATTCTTCTCTCTAATAATATTTATTTTCATGCAAATGCAAAGAATCCGTCTTAAGACTCAACGACTAACAACCTTTTCTGTTGAATGCAGCAGAGCGAGCTGGCCTTTTATTCGAGTCGATCATCGTCATCGTCATCAACGACAACGAAAACGACAACGACAACGACAACGGGGACGACAACAACTTAAACAAGCATCGGATTGGATTACATGATGTGTCGTCCTGTTGGTGGAGTAGTGGTGATATTTTGATGTTGCCATTCCGTGCTTATGAGAAGTTGTTGTTGTTTTTTTCTTATATTATATTACATATATCCATATCTTCACAATCCGGTTATCGTCCATACGGGGTTTGTTCAGGTTAATGTACTCGATGCTGAGCTTTGTTCGGCAAACACTGCATCTGGCAAATCTCGATGAACGCGAATATTCTTTTCCCCCAACCCTGTCCGTCCGTTTTTTTTGTTTTGTTTGTTTTTGCTCTTAACGCTCCCATCAAGGGAAGTGTGATGGCGTGTGCGAGCCACGTTGATTAATTAATTGCGCTGGTTTCGCCGTAAGGTTATCACGATAATACGTTTATTATGTATATTGTGTCACTTCACTTTTGTTTTTTATGTGTCTCCTAACTAATACAATTACCTCTCCTCCCCAACTCCTTTTTATGCAAAGGAGGAACGTGAAGGGCGTCTCGATTGGTTGTTCTAAATCTTGTCCCCTGTGACGCAGGTCCTCCTCTGCTCTGCTCCTCCCTCTCCCCCCCTAAATGGTCTCGAGATCGTCAAGCCGCAACTAATTCTTAGCAACCTGCCTTTCCTATCCCGTGATTTGCTCTCACGGGATCCAAAATAATTACACGACACACACACCTTAACGTTGCTTGGATTTAGTTGTGCTTTGGTTTGACATCTCAGTTGAAACAGTGATTTGGTTTTCGTTGTTTTTTTTCTTTTTACCGGCTGTTTGTCGAAAGGCAACGCTGTCGACAAAAAAAAAAACAAAACAAAGAAAGAAAACTGAACAAGGAAAGTGTGGGCTGCATAGCCGTGATGAGAACACACACTGAAACGTGGCGCAGGGGACGTGTTGTGATCTTGTTGTTATCTGTTATTATTTATTTATTTTTTTTTTTTTTCTTGGTGTTTTGCCACACAGGATTAATATAAAAAAATGAGAATGTTGGGTAATAACAGGAATGAATGAATGTGTTTGTGTTTATTGGAAGGGGGGGGGGATATAAGGGAGACGGTTGGTTGAGCTCGAGCTCTGACGTTGTTTTTTAGTAGTAACCAAACTAAAATGTTGTAAATTAATTTTATGTTCCACTTTTCCTTCCTGTTGCAAAGCTTTTGATTAAAACAAATAAAAAAACATCAACAACACTAATTAAAATGAAGACCATCGCAGCTTTTGTCGCTTCCGTGTTCGTTTCTGCTCATGCCCAGCAAGACTCGCCTGCCGTGCAGAATATATTGGAAGATAAGATGAAACAGGGAGAATCGTTCACCGCGTTTTTCGCACCGCAGTCGGCGAGCAGCACGGCGACGGTGAGCTCAAGCGGCGCGGTATTGCTCTCTGTTGGGGGTGGGTTCGTAGGGAACCACATGCCTGGGTGGATCGACCCTGAAACCGCTGGTTCCAGATTCTTCGACTTCCCTGAATCTCAGTTGGGGAACGCCGCTTACATCCCGACATGGAACATTGCGGCGAACTCGTTTTTGAGAATGTGGTGCACGAATGACCCGAAGGTGCAGAAGTGTGACGTGTACGTGAACCTTTACAAGTGCAACGGGTGTGAGGCTGGATTGAATTCGGATTTTTCGGATTACCTGATCACCAACGGTTGGACTCCTTCGCAGTGCGGTCCGAAGTTCATCAGCGATGCGGGTGAGGAAACTCACAAGTTCAGGACATTCAGAAAGCAGCTTGCAAACAACCAGCTGGAGAGAATTGAAGTCGATTCGAACGTGAGGTTGATGTTCGTAACGATGTCCGCAGATGGCGTGAACTGCTCTGACTTTCCTCTTGACAAGTGCGAGAACCCGAGTCGCAAGCAATGCAAGGTCATCAATGGAGAGTGTGTTGACAACTGGTGCCCGAAGACGTTCCAGGGTCCTTGCTTTCCACCGTGTGGCGGAGGATGCCACAACTGTGCTCTTAATGAAGCGGCCTTTCAGTAGGAATATTTTCGCTTGGCTTTCAATTTTCATTTGCCGCATTCTTCTTTTCCTTGATGGCTTGCCTCATCGAAAAACCCTTCCCCGGAAAAAAAAGGAAGACAAACAACCAGCATCCTCGTGTTCCTCGTGTTGTTGAATTCACGTTGCAGTGCGAGTGATGCTTATTTCTATGTAACCCCACCCACCGTGTTGGGACATTTTAGCTGCCATTCTGAAATGAAGCTATAAATCTTCTGGCGCGCGCTTCTCAGTTTTTACGAACCTTTTGTTAACTTACTTAACATGAGTATTTTTCAAGGTTTATATGCTGTCAAAACTTTCAACCCCCGTGTTGGAGATTGAAGAGAAAGTGCTTCTATATCTTAATCAAAACTTTTGAGAGTCTTTTGAGAGTCGAAACTCAACTCTTGTGTGAGTTTTGTGTTGTGTGTGTATGTGTGTCAAGTAATGGTTTGAATAGGAACAGAATTGTCTCTCTTCACACGTAATGGAATTCAGGGAACTCGAGACGTTCATTAGTATTCGGGCAATCAAATCACTCAACGCAAATAAAAATTGAGGAGAAATCGCTCTCAAAATTGTATCCACTTGGCGCTTGTCGACTACCACGAAACTTGCTGAATACTCTTCAGTTAGTAGTAGTAGTAGTGGGGGTGGTAGTTGACCTGCAGCAAATGAATCGGCATTGTTGGAACAATTATTTTGGTGATTCCTCGTTTTCATTTTTATTTTGTTTTGTTTATTTATTTCTTTTCATTTTATTACTGTTAAAGTCTGCATGCTACCAAAGAGTTCACTAAATCTTCTTCCCTTTCACGGAACTCTTCTGGACACGAAGCTTGTTTTCAGGAAAAGGTTATTTTGGTGTTGAGTCGTTGTCGAAAGAAATGACATCCGAAAGGAAGACCAACCTTTTCGTTGAAGGTAGCGGGGCATGCCTTTTTCAAGTACCGATCATCATCATCATCGATAGCAGCAACTAACTACTAATAAGAAACAAATCTAGATTACTTGACACATCGTATTATTATGAGATGTGTTGTTTTCTGGTGTTGATTGTTGAGTTATTTTTTTTGTTGTTTGTTGTTTGTTGTTGTCATTTTTTTGGTTTCTTATTTTTTATTATTTATTTTTCTCTTTTATTTACTTTGAATCCGGTTATCGTTATTATACATGTTTTTTATTCATGTACTCGATGCTGAACTTTATTCAGCAAAAACACATCATTTGGCAATCTCGATGAACGCGAATATCTCTCCCAACAGCCGATGTTGCAATGCGGGTTAAGAGGTTTAAATTTCCTTGTTTTTTAGAAGATGAAGATGTTGGATGATGGCTGTTGTCTGGTGGTGGTACCCCCACAAATCAAAAAAGAAAAAAAAATCAACGCAATTGTTTCCCAAGTTTTAGATACATTAAAAATAAGCTTTTCTGAGATGCCGGATTCCTGCAACTTGCAGCGTTATTTTGCCGTCTCTCGTGTAAATGAAAAGCGCTCATGTTTTTGTTCAACCAAAGGATACTGCTGTTGTCCCCTTCTCAACTGTGAGAGGATCACGATTGTGGTATATATGTTGTTACCGTTCGTGGGCTTCCTCAGATGTTTTGACTTCCCTGACTTCAAAAGTAAACATTATGCAATCTCTCAACTGCATTTTAAATAAAAGTCAAACTGGTTGAAATTGTTATCTTCTGCGGTTGTGTTGATTACAGACAGAAGCTCGACCAGATTGCATCTATTTCTAATTGTGTGAGATTTCACAACTTTATCAACACAAACAAAAAAACAACAACAACAGAATTTGGGAATATTCATAACAAACATTGCAAAAGCATTTTTTTTCCCTTTTCTCTTTTTTTTTCGGATGGTAAGTAAGTTGTTGATTCCATGGTACAATCTGAGAAAACCGGACGAACAAAAAGAAATTGTATTTCAAAACCACTAAAATTTATATTTATGTACTGTAGAAAAGGCACTAGAGATTGAAGGACAAAATAAAGCCTCTCTTCTTGCCAATGAAGTGGTCTCACAAAACCAACCAACCAACAAATCCTTTTTTTTTTTTTTTTGTGAAGAGCATTTGGTTTAATCTTGTCTTCTTAGTTATGCAAAGCAAACATTGCAGGCAATATTGAGAAAATTAGTTTGCCCTTCATTATTCTTTTCGACTCCTTTTCTTTTCTTTTCTTTTCGATTTCTTTTCTTTCCCTGCCCTTCCTTTCCCTTTCAGTTTTTTTTTTTTTTCCCTTATTGCGCGCACTACCAGCAAGAGATTAAAAAACCTTTATGGAAAGCAACGACTCCTTGATTATTCACGGACGAGTTGGCTCTTGGCTTGAGGTTTTTTTGATTGGGTTGTGCATTGGAAGCTAGGGGAGAAAAATAAAACAACAAAGGGAGGGGGTAGGTGTAGGTATTTGGGAATAGTTCAGTAACAATCATTCGTTTTCAGTAGCTGAAAACAAAAGCTCAACTTTAACAATTAAATATTTTCTTTACTTGCAAACAAAATCATGATCATTGATTTTAACTTCCTCTCTTTAAAAAAAAAACAACATTTCATTCTTAACCTCCCTTCACGTTAACTAAGTAGCCTTCCTTGTTAATTCTTGTACCGAGTGAAGGTTGTCTTTCCTAGTTGATTTCTTTTCCCCCTTCCCCTGTTTTTGAATTCTCTGCCTCGGGAGCACATCATTAACTGCTTGCAATTAACTCACTAAAATAGATGCGTGTTGCCTGAGTGGTGTAGAGAATTTCTTTGCATTTGGTAAAATGTAAATATTTTGGTTTACATAACAACATTCATTTTTCAACAGAGGGATCTGCGGATGTACAACAGGATGAGGTGAAAGACAGAGAGAGAAAAATGGAGTCGCGTAACACAAGAATGTGTTGTGTTTATTGGAAGGGGAGAGGGGGGGGGGGAGGGAGAGAGGGTTGGTTGAGTTCGAGCTCTGTCGTTGTTTTTTTTAATAACCTTAAACTTGTTGTAACTTTTATGTTTATATTCCCTTTCCTGTTGCAAAGCTTTTGATTAAAACAAATAAAAACAACAACCAACCCAAATTAAAATGAAGACCATCGCAGCAGCCCTTGTCGCTTCCGTGTTCGTTGCGGCCCATGCCCAACCACAACAAGACTCGCCTGCCGTGCAGCACATCGTAGAGGATAAGATGAAAGGAGGAGTTTCGTTTGCGATGCTTTTTGGACCGGCGCCGACGATCAGCACGGCGACGGTGAGCGCAGCCCCGGTAGTGCTCCCTGTTGGGGGTGGGTTCGTAGGGAACCACATGCCTGGGTGGATTGACACTGCAACCACTGGTTCCAGATTCTTCGACGTGCCTGAATCTCAGTTGGGGAACGCCGTTTACATCCCGACATGGAACATTGCGGCGAACTCGTTTATGAAAATGTGGTGCACGAATGACCCGGCAGTGCAGAAGTGCGACGTGTATGTGAACGTTTACAAGTGCTCGGGATGTGAGGTTGGATTGAACGAGGATTTCTCGAACTACCTGGTGACCAACGGTTGGACTCCTTCGCAGTGCGGTCCGAAGTTCATCAGCGATGCGGGTGAGGAATCGCACAAGTTCATGACTTACAGAAAGCAGCTTGCAAATAACGAGCAGGAGAGAATTGACATCGATTCGAACGTGAGGTTGATGTTCGTATCGATGTCCGCAGATGGTGTGAACTGCTCTGACCATCCGGTTGACAAGTGCGAGCACCCGGATCGCAAGCAATGCAAGGTCCTGAAGGGAGAGTGTGTTGACGACTGGTGCCCGAAGACGTTTCAGGGTCCAAGTCAGAATGGAGGAGGAGGAGGAGCAGGTTGCATTCCTCCGTGCGGCAGGGGAGGATGCCACAACTGTGCTCTCAAGGAGGCGGCCTTTCAGTAGGAGGGTTTATTTGAACCTCCCCGTTTCGGAGATTGAGGAGAAGGTGCTTTCCAATCCTGAATACTCTTTCATTCGGCAGTTTAAACTTAAGCAAACCTGTTGTCATGTGAATATCTGACAAACCTAATCTCTGTGTTTTTTTTTAATTTTTATAGATTCTTCTCTCTAATAATATTTATTTTCATGCAAATGCAAAGAATCCGTCTTAAGACTCAACGACTAACAACCTTTTCTGTTGAATGCAGCAGAGCGAGCTGGCCTTTTATTCGAGTCGATCATCGTCATCGTCATCGTCATCAACGAAAACGACAACGACAACGACAACGACAACGACAACGGGGACGACAACAACTTAAACAAGCATCGGATTGGATTACATGATGTGTCGTCCTGTTGGTGGAGTAGTGGTGATATTTTGATGTTGCCATTCCGTGCTTATGAGAAGTTGTTGTTGTTTTTTTCTTATATTATATTACATATATCCATATCTTCACAATCCGGTTATCGTCCATACGGGGTTTGTTCAGGTTAATGTACTCGATGCTGAGCTTTGTTCGGCAAACACTGCATCTGGCAAATCTCGATGAACGCGAATATTCTTTTCCCCCAACCCTGTCCGTCCGTTTTTTTTGTTTTGTTTGTTTTTGCTCTTAACGCTCCCATCAAGGGAAGTGTGATGGCGTGTGCGAGCCACGTTGATTAATTAATTGCGCTGGTTTCGCCGTAAGGTTATCACGATAATACGTTTATTATGTATATTGTGTCACTTCACTTTTGTTTTTTATGTGTCTCCTAACTAATACAATTACCTCTCCTCCCCAATTCCTTTTTATGCAAAGGAGGAACGTGATGGGCGTCTCGATTGGTTGTTCTAAATCTTGACCCCTGTGACGCAGGTCCTCCTCTGCTCTGCTCCTCCCTCTCCCCCCCTAAATGGTCTCGAGATCGTCAAGCCGCAACTAATTCTTAGCAACCTGCCTTTCCCACCCGTGATTTGCTCTCACGGGATCCAAAATAATTACACGACACACACACCTTAACGTTGCTTGGATTTAGTTGTGCTTTGGTTTGACATCTCAGTTGAAACAGTGATTTGGTTTTCGTTGTTTTTTTTCTTTTTTTTGCTTACCGGCTGTTTGTCGAAAGGCAACGCTGTCGACAAAAAAAAAACAAAACAAAGAAAGAAAACTGAACAAGGAAAGTGTGGGCTGCATAGCCGTGATGAGAACACACACTGAAACGTGGCGCAGGGAACGTGTTGTGATCTTGTTGTTATCTGTTATTATTTATTTATTTATTTTTTTTTCTTGGTGTTTTGCCACACAGGATTAATATAAAAAAATGAGAATGTTGGGTAATAACAGGAATGAATGAATGTGTTTGTGTTTATTGGAAGGGGGGGGGATATAAGGGAGACGGTTGGTTGAGCTCGAGCTCTGACGTTGTTTTTTAGTAGTAACCAAACAAAAATGTTGTAAATTAATTTTATGTTCCACTTTTCCTTCCTGTTGCAAAGCTTTTGATTAAAACAAATAAAAAAACATCAACAACACTAATTAAAATGAAGACCATCGCAGCTTTTGTCGCTTCCGTGTTCGTTTCTGCTCATGCCCTGCAAGACTCGCCTGCCGTGCAGAATATATTGGAAGATAAGATGAAACAGGGAGAATCGTTCACCGCGTTTTTCGCACCGCAGTCGGCGAGCAGCACGGCGACGGTGAGCTCAAGCGGCGCGGTATTGCTCTCTGTTGGGGGTGGGTTCGTAGGGAACCACATGCCTGGGTGGATCGACCCTGAAACCGCTGGTTCCAGATTCTTCGACTTCCCTGAATCTCAGTTGGGGAACGCCGCTTACATCCCGACATGGAACATTGCGGCGAACTCGTTTTTGAGAATGTGGTGCACGAATGACCCGAAGGTGCAGAAGTGTGACGTGTACGTGAACCTTTACAAGTGCAACGGGTGTGAGGCTGGATTGAATTCGGATTTCTCGAACTACCTGATCACCAACGGTTGGACTCCTTCGCAGTGCGGTCCGAAGTTCATCAGCGATGCGGGTGAGGAAACTCACAAGTTCAGGACATTCAGAAAGCAGCTTGCAAACAACCAGCTGGAGAGAATTGAAGTCGATTCGAACGTGAGGTTGATGTTCGTAACGATGTCCGCAGATGGCGTGAACTGCTCTGACTTTCCTCTTGACAAGTGCGAGAACCCGAGTCGCAAGCAATGCAAGGTCATCAATGGAGAGTGTGTTGACAACTGGTGCCCGAAGACGTTCCAGGGTCCTTGCTTTCCACCGTGTGGCGGAGGATGCCACAACTGTGCTCTTAATGAAGCGGCCTTTCAGTAGGAATATTTTCGCTTGGCTTTCAATTTTCATTTGCCGCATTCTTCTATTCCTTGATGGCTTGCCTCATCGAAAAACCCTTCCCCGAAAAAAAAAGGAAGACAAACAACCAGCATCCTCGTGTTCCTCGTGTTGTTGAATTCACGTTGCAGTGCGAGTGATGCTTATTTCTATGTAACCCCACCCACCGTGTTGGGACATTTTAGCTGCCATTCTGAAATGAAGCTATAAATCTTCTGGCGCGCGCTTCTCAGTTTTTACGAACCTTTTGTTAACTTACTTAACATGAGTATTTTTCAAGGTTTATATGCTGTCAAAACTTTCAACCCCCGTGTTGGAGATTGAAGAGAAAGTGCTTCTATATCTTAATCAAAACTTTTGGGAGTCTTTTGAGAGTCGAAACTCAACTCTTGTGTGAGTTTTGTGTTGTGTGTGTATGTGTGTCAAGTAATGGTTTGAATAGGAACAGAATTGTCTCTCTTCACACGTAATGGAATTCAGGGAACTCGAGACGTTCATTAGTATTCGGGCAATCAAATCACTCAACGCAAATAAAATTGAGGAGAAATCGCTCTCAAAATTGTATCCACTTGGCGCTTGTCGACTACCACGAAACTTGCTGAATACTCTTCAGTTAGTAGTAGTAGTAGTGGGGGGGTGGTAGTTGACCTGCAGCAAATGAATCGGCATTGTTGGAACAATTATTTTGGTGATTCCTCGTTTTCATTTTTATTTTGTTTTGTTTATTTATTTCTTTTCATTTTATGACTGTTAAAGTCTGCATGCTACCAAAGAGTTCACTAAATCTTCTTCCCTTTCACGGAACTCTTCTGGACACGAAGCTTGTTTTCAGGAAAAGGTTATTTTGGTGTTGAGTCGTTGTCGAAAGAAATGACATCCGAAAGGAAGACCAACCTTTTCGTTGAAGGTAGCGGGGCATGCCTTTTTCAAGTACCGATCATCATCATCATCGATAGCAGCAACTAACTACTAATAAGAAACAAATCTAGATTACTTGACACATCGTATTATTATGAGATGTGTTGTTTTCTGGTGTTGATTGTTGAGTTATTTTTTTTGTTGTTTGTTGTTTGTTGTTGTCATTTTTTTGGTTTCTTATTTTTTATTATTTATTTTTCTCTTTTATTTACTTTGAATCCGGTTATCGTTATTATACATGTTTTTTATTCATGTACTCGATGCTGAACTTTATTCAGCAAAAACACATCATTTGGCAATCTCGATGAACGCGAATATCTCTCCCAACAGCCGATGTTGCAATGCGGGTTAAGAGGTTTAAATTTCCTTGTTTTTTAGAAGATGAAGATGTTGGATGATGGCTGTTGTCTGGTGGTGGTACCCCCACAAATCAAAAAAGAAAAAAAAATCAACGCAATTGTTTCCCAAGTTTTAGATACATTAAAAATAAGCTTTTCTGAGATGCCGGATTCCTGCAACTTGCAGCGTTATTTTGCCGTCTCTCGTGTAAATGAAAAGCGCTCATGTTTTTGTTCAACCAAAGGATACTGCTGTTGTCCCCTTCTCAACTGTGAGAGGATCACGATTGTGGTATATATGTTGTTACCGTTCGTGGGCTTCCTCAGATGTTTTGACTTCCCTGACTTCAAAAGTAAACATTATGCAATCTCTCAACTGCATTTTAAATAAAAGTCAAACTGGTTGAAATTGTTATCTTCTGCGGTTGTGTTGATTACAGACAGAAGCTCGACCAGATTGCATCTATTTCTAATTGTGTGAGATTTCACAACTTTATCAACACAAACAAAAAAACAACAACAACAGAATTTGGGAATATTCATAACAAACATTGCAAAAGCATTTTTTTTCCCTTTTCTCTTTTTTTTTCGGATGGTAAGTAAGTTGTTGATTCCATGGTACAATCTGAGAAAACCGGACGAACAAAAAGAAATTGTATTTCAAAACCACTAAAATTTATATTTATGTACTGTAGAAAAGGCACTAGAGATTGAAGGACAAAATAAAGCCTCTCTTCTTGCCAATGAAGTGGTCTCACAAAACTAACCAACCAACAAATCCTTTTTTTTTTTTTTTTGTGAAGAGCATTTGGTTTAATCTTGTCTTCTTAGTTATGCAAAGCAAACATTGCAGGCAATATTGAGAAAATTAGTTTGCCCTTCATTATTCTTTTCGACTCCTTTTCTTTTCTTTTCGATTTCTTTTCTTTCCCTGCCCTTCCTTTCCCTTTCAGTTTTTTTTTTTTTTCCCTTATTGCGTGCACTACCAGCAAGAGATTAAAAAACCTTTATGGAAAGCAACGACTCCTTGATTATTCACGGACGAGTTGGCTCTTGGCTTGAGGTTTTTTTGATTGGGTTGTGCATTGGAAGCTAGGGGAGAAAAATAAAACAACAAAGGGAGGGGGTAGGTGTAGGTATTTGGGAATAGTTCAGTAACAATCATTCGTTTTCAGTAGCTGAAAACAAAAGCTCAACTTTAACAATTAAATATTTTCTTTACTTGCAAACAAAATCATGATCATTGATTTTAACTTCCTCTCTTTAAAAAAAAACAACATTTCATTCTTAATCTCCCTTCACGTTAACTAAGTAGCCTTCCTTGTTAATTCTTGTACCGAGTGAAGGTTGTCTTTCCTAGTTGATTTCTTTTCCCCCTTCCCCTGTTTTTGAATTCTCTGCCTCGGGAGCACATCATTAACTGCTTGCAATTAACTCACTAAAATAGATGCGTGTTGCCTGAGTGGTGTAGAGAATTTCTTTGCATTTGGCAAAATGTAAATATTTTGGTTTCCATAACAACATTCATTTTTCAACAGAGGGATCTGCGGATGTACAACAGGATGAGGTGAAAGACAGAGAGAGAAAAATGGAGTCGCGTAACACAAGAATGTGTTGTGTTTATTGGAAGGGGAGGGGAGGGAGAGAGGGTTGGTTGAGTTCGAGCTCTGTCGTTGTTTTTTTTAATAACCTTAAACTTGTTGTAACTTTTATGTTTATATTCCCTTTCCTGTTGCAAAGCTTTTGATTAAAACAAATAAAAACAACAACCAACCCAAATTAAAATGAAGACCATCGCAGCAGCCCTTGTCGCTTCCGTGTTCGTTGCGGCCCATGCCCAACCACAACAAGACTCGCCTGCCGTGCAGCACATCGTAGAGGATAAGATGAAAGGAGGAGTTTCGTTTGCGATGCTTTTTGGACCGGCGCCGACGA
Source organism: Flectonema sp. DT1601 (assembly GCA_964019425.1). Lineage (NCBI taxonomy): Eukaryota > Euglenozoa > Diplonemea > Diplonemida > Diplonemidae > Flectonema > Flectonema sp. DT1601. The sequence goes on along the minus strand of OZ025824.1, from coordinate 321,976 downwards.
TCAGCACGGCGACGGTGAGCGCAGCCCCGGTAGTGCTCCCTGTTGGGGGTGGGTTCGTAGGGAACCACATGCCTGGGTGGATTGACACTGCAACCACTGGTTCCAGATTCTTCGACGTGCCTGAATCTCAGTTGGGGAACGCCGCTTACATCCCGACATGGAACATTGCGGCGAACTCGTTTATGAAAATGTGGTGCACGAATGACCCGGCAGTGCAGAAGTGCGACGTGTATGTGAACGTTTACAAGTGCTCGGGATGTGAGGTTGGATTGAACGAGGATTTCTCGAACTACCTGGTGACCAACGGTTGGACTCCTTCGCAGTGCGGTCCGAAGTTCATCAGCGATGCGGGTGAGGAATCACACAAGTTCATGACTTACAGAAAGCAACTTGCAAATAACGAGCAGGAGAGAATTGACATCGATTCGAACGTGAGGTTGATGTTCGTATCGATGTCCGCAGATGGTGTGAACTGCTCTGACCATCCGGTTGACAAGTGCGAGCACCCGGATCGCAAGCAATGCAAGGTCCTGAAGGGAGAGTGTGTTGACGACTGGTGCCCGAAGACGTTTCAGGGTCCAAGTCAGAATGGAGGAGGAGGAGGAGCAGGTTGCATTCCTCCGTGCGGCAGGGGAGGATGCCACAACTGTGCTCTCAAGGAGGCGGCCTTTCAGTAGGAGGGTTTATTTGAACCTCCCCGTTTCGGAGATTGAGGAGAAGGTGCTTTCCAATCCTGAATACTCTTTCATTCGGCAGTTTAAACTTAAGCAAACCTGTTGTCATGTGAATATCTGAGAAACCTAATCTCTGTGTTTTTTTTTTAATTTTTATAGATTCTTCTCTCTAATAATATTTATTTTCATGCAAATGCAAAGAATCCGTCTTAAGACTCAACGACTAACAACCTTTTCTGTTGAATGCAGCAGAGCGAGCTGGCCTTTTATTCGAGTCGATCATCGTCATCGTCATCGTCATCAACGACAACGACAACGACGACGACGGGGACGACAACAACTTAAACAAGCATCGGATTGGATTACATGATGTGTCGTCCTGTTGGTGGAGTAGTGGTGATATTTTGATGTTGCCATTCCGTGCTTATGAGAAGTTGTTGTTGTTTTTTTCTTATATTATATTACATATATCCATATCTTCACAATCCGGTTATCGTCCATACGGGGTTTGTTCAGGTTAATGTACTCGATGCTGAGCTTTGTTCGGCAAACACTGCATCTGGCAAATCTCGATGAACGCGAATATTCTTTTCCCCCAACCCTGTCCGTCCGTTTTTTTTGTTTTGTTTGTTTTTGCTCTTAACGCTCCCATCAAGGGAAGTGTGATGGCGTGTGCGAGCCACGTTGATTAATTAATTGCGCTGGTTTCGCCGTAAGGTTATCACGATAATACGTTTATTATGTATATTGTGTCACTTCACTTTTGTTTTTTATGTGTCTCCTAACTAATACAATTACCTCTCCTCCCCAACTCCTTTTTATGCAAAGGAGGAACGTGAAGGGCGTCTCGATTGGTTGTTCTAAATCTTGTCCCCTGTGACGCAGGTCCTCCTCTGCTCTGCTCCTCCCTCTCCCCCCCTAAATGGTCTCGAGATCGTCAAGCCGCAACTAATTCTTAGCAACCTGCCTTTCCTATCCCGTGATTTGCTCTCACGGGATCCAAAATAATTACACGACACACACACCTTAACGTTGCTTGGATTTAGTTGTGCTTTGGTTTGACATCTCAGTTGAAACAGTGATTTGGTTTTCGTTGTTTTTTTTTTTTTTACCGGCTGTTTGTCGAAAGGCAACGCTGTCGACAAAAAAAAAACAAAACAAAGAAAGAAAACTGAACAAGGAAAGTGTGGGCTGCATAGCCGTGATGAGAACACACACTGAAACGTGGCGCAGGGAACGTGTTGTGATCTTGTTGTTATCTGTTATTATTTATTTATTTATTTTTTTTTCTTGGTGTTTTGCCACACAGGATTAATATAAAAAAATGAGAATGTTGGGTAATAACAGGAATGAATGAATGTGTTTGTGTTTATTGGAAGGGGGGGGGATATAAGGGAGACGGTTGGTTGAGCTCGAGCTCTGACGTTGTTTTTTAGTAGTAACCAAACAAAAATGTTGTAAATTAATTTTATGTTCCACTTTTCCTTCCTGTTGCAAAGCTTTTGATTAAAACAAATAAAAAAACATCAACAACACTAATTAAAATGAAGACCATCGCAGCTTTTGTCGCTTCCGTGTTCGTTTCTGCTCATGCCCTGCAAGACTCGCCTGCCGTGCAGAATATATTGGAAGATAAGATGAAACAGGGAGAATCGTTCACCGCGTTTTTCGCACCGCAGTCGGCGAGCAGCACGGCGACGGTGAGCTCAAGCGGCGCGGTATTGCTCTCTGTTGGGGGTGGGTTCGTAGGGAACCACATGCCTGGGTGGATCGACCCTGAAACCGCTGGTTCCAGATTCTTCGACTTCCCTGAATCTCAGTTGGGGAACGCCGCTTACATCCCGACATGGAACATTGCGGCGAACTCGTTTTTGAGAATGTGGTGCACGAATGACCCGAAGGTGCAGAAGTGTGACGTGTACGTGAACCTTTACAAGTGCAACGGGTGTGAGGCTGGATTGAATTCGGATTTTTCGGATTACCTGATCACCAACGGTTGGACTCCTTCGCAGTGCGGTCCGAAGTTCATCAGCGATGCGGGTGAGGAAACTCACAAGTTCAGGACATTCAGAAAGCAGCTTGCAAACAACCAGCTGGAGAGAATTGAAGTCGATTCGAACGTGAGGTTGATGTTCGTAACGATGTCCGCAGATGGCGTGAACTGCTCTGACTTTCCTCTTGACAAGTGCGAGAACCCGAGTCGCAAGCAATGCAAGGTCATCAATGGAGAGTGTGTTGACAACTGGTGCCCGAAGACGTTCCAGGGTCCTTGCTTTCCACCGTGTGGCGGAGGATGCCACAACTGTGCTCTTAATGAAGCGGCCTTTCAGTAGGAATATTTTCGCTTGGCTTTCAATTTTCATTTGCCGCATTCTTCTATTCCTTGATGGCTTGCCTCATCGAAAAACCCTTCCCCGAAAAAAAAAGGAAGACAAACAACCAGCATCCTCGTGTTCCTCGTGTTGTTGAATTCACGTTGCAGTGCGAGTGATGCTTATTTCTATGTAACCCCACCCACCGTGTTGGGACATTTTAGCTGCCATTCTGAAATGAAGCTATAAATCTTCTGGCGCGCGCTTCTCAGTTTTTACGAACCTTTTGTTAACTTACTTAACATGAGTATTTTTCAAGGTTTATATGCTGTCAAAACTTTCAACCCCCGTGTTGGAGATTGAAGAGAAAGTGCTTCTATATCTTAATCAAAACTTTTGGGAGTCTTTTGAGAGTCGAAACTCAACTCTTGTGTGAGTTTTGTGTTGTGTGTGTATGTGTGTCAAGTAATGGTTTGAATAGGAACAGAATTGTCTCTCTTCACACGTAATGGAATTCAGGGAACTCGAGACGTTCATTAGTATTCGGGCAATCAAATCACTCAACGCAAATAAAATTGAGGAGAAATCGCTCTCAAAATTGTATCCACTTGGCGCTTGTCGACTACCACGAAACTTGCTGAATACTCTTCAGTTAGTAGTAGTAGTAGTAGTGGGGGGGTGGTAGTTGACCTGCAGCAAATGAATCGGCATTGTTGGAACAATTATTTTGGTGATTCCTCGTTTTCATTTTTATTTTGTTTTGTTTATTTATTTCTTTTCATTTTATGACTGTTAAAGTCTGCATGCTACCAAAGAGTTCACTAAATCTTCTTCCCTTTCACGGAACTCTTCTGGACACGAAGCTTGTTTTCAGGAAAAGGTTATTTTGGTGTTGAGTCGTTGTCGAAAGAAATGACATCCGAAAGGAAGACCAACCTTTTCGTTGAAGGTAGCGGGGCATGCCTTTTTCAAGTACCGATCATCATCATCATCGATAGCAGCAACTAACTACTAATAAGAAACAAATCTAGATTACTTGACACATCGTATTATTATGAGATGTGTTGTTTTCTGGTGTTGATTGTTGAGTTATTTTTTTTGTTGTTTGTTGTTTGTTGTTGTCATTTTTTTGGTTTCTTATTTTTTATTATTTATTTTTCTCTTTTATTTACTTTGAATCCGGTTATCGTTATTATACATGTTTTTTATTCATGTACTCGATGCTGAACTTTATTCAGCAAAAACACATCATTTGGCAATCTCGATGAACGCGAATATCTCTCCCAACAGCCGATGTTGCAATGCGGGTTAAGAGGTTTAAATTTCCTTGTTTTTTAGAAGATGAAGATGTTGGATGATGGCTGTTGTCTGGTGGTGGTACCCCCACAAATCAAAAAAGAAAAAAAAATCAACGCAATTGTTTCCCAAGTTTTAGATACATTAAAAATAAGCTTTTCTGAGATGCCGGATTCCTGCAACTTGCAGCGTTATTTTGCCGTCTCTCGTGTAAATGAAAAGCGATCATGTTTTTGTTCAACCAAAGGATACTGCTGTTGTCCCCTTCTCAACTGTGAGAGGATCACGATTGTGGTATATATGTTGTTACCGTTCGTGGGCTTCCTCAGATGTTTTGACTTCCCTGACTTCAAAAGTAAACATTATGCAATCTCTCAACTGCATTTTAAATAAAAGTCAAACTGGTTGAAATTGTTATCTTCTGCGGTTGTGTTGATTACAGACAGAAGCTCGACCAGATTGCATCTATTTCTAATTGTGTGAGATTTCACAACTTTATCAACACAAACAAAAAAACAACAACAACAGAATTTGGGAATATTCATAACAAACATTGCAAAAGCATTTTTTTTCCCTTTTCTCTTTTTTTTTCGGATGGTAAGTAAGTTGTTGATTCCATGGTACAATCTGAGAAAACCGGACGAACAAAAAGAAATTGTATTTCAAAACCACTAAAATTTATATTTATGTACTGTAGAAAAGGCACTAGAGATTGAAGGACAAAATAAAGCCTCTCTTCTTGCCAATGAAGTGGTCTCACAAAACCAACCAACCAACAAATCCTTTTTTTTTTTTTTTTGTGAAGAGCATTTGGTTTAATCTTGTCTTCTTAGTTATGCAAAGCAAACATTGCAGGCAATATTGAGAAAATTAGTTTGCCCTTCATTATTCTTTTCGACTCCTTTTCTTTTCTTTTCTTTTCGATTTCTTTTCTTTCCCTGCCCTTCCTTTCCCTTTCAGTTTTTTTTTTTTTTCCCTTATTGCGCGCACTACCAGCAAGAGATTAAAAAACCTTTATGGAAAGCAACGACTCCTTGATTATTCACGGACGAGTTGGCTCTTGGCTTGAGGTTTTTTTGATTGGGTTGTGCATTGGAAGCTAGGGGAGAAAAATAAAACAACAAAGGGAGGGGGTAGGTGTAGGTATTTGGGAATAGTTCAGTAACAATCATTCGTTTTCAGTAGCTGAAAACAAAAGCTCAACTTTAACAATTAAATATTTTCTTTACTTGCAAACAAAATCATGATCATTGATTTTAACTTCCTCTCTTTAAAAAAAAAACAACATTTCATTCTTAACCTCCCTTCACGTTAACTAAGTAGCCTTCCTTGTTAATTCTTGTACCGAGTGAAGGTTGTCTTTCCTAGTTGATTTCTTTTCCCCCTTCCCCTGTTTTTGAATTCTCTGCCTCGGGAGCACATCATTAACTGCTTGCAATTAACTCACTAAAATAGATGCGTGTTGCCTGAGTGGTGTAGAGAATTTCTTTGCATTTGGTAAAATGTAAATATTTTGGTTTACATAACAACATTCATTTTTCAACAGAGGGATCTGCGGATGTACAACAGGATGAGGTGAAAGACAGAGAGAGAAAAATGGAGTCGCGTAACACAAGAATGTGTTGTGTTTATTGGAAGGGGAGAGGGGGGGGGGGGGGGGGGAGGGAGAGAGGGTTGGTTGAGTTCGAGCTCTGTCGTTGTTTTTTTTAATAACCTTAAACTTGTTGTAACTTTTATGTTTATATTCCCTTTCCTGTTGCAAAGCTTTTGATTAAAACAAATAAAAACAACAACCAACCCAAATTAAAATGAAGACCATCGCAGCAGCCCTTGTCGCTTCCGTGTTCGTTGCGGCCCATGCCCAACCACAACAAGACTCGCCTGCCGTGCAGCACATCGTAGAGGATAAGATGAAAGGAGGAGTTTCGTTTGCGATGCTTTTTGGACCGGCGCCGACGATCAGCACGGCGACGGTGAGCGCAGCCCCGGTAGTGCTCCCTGTTGGGGGTGGGTTCGTAGGGAACCACATGCCTGGGTGGATTGACACTGCAACCACTGGTTCCAGATTCTTCGACGTGCCTGAATCTCAGTTGGGGAACGCCGCTTACATCCCGACATGGAACATTGCGGCGAACTCGTTTATGAAAATGTGGTGCACGAATGACCCGGCAGTGCAGAAGTGCGACGTGTATGTGAACGTTTACAAGTGCTCGGGATGTGAGGTTGGATTGAATGAGGATTTCTCGAACTACCTGGTGACCAACGGTTGGACTCCTTCGCAGTGCGGTCCGAAGTTCATCAGCGATGCGGGTGAGGAATCACACAAGTTCATGACTTACAGAAAGCAACTTGCAAATAACGAGCAGGAGAGAATTGACATCGATTCGAACGTGAAGTTGATGTTCGTATCGATGTCCGCAGATGGTGTGAACTGCTCTGACCATCCGGTTGACAAGTGCGAGCACCCGGATCGCAAGCAATGCAAGGTCCTGAAGGGAGAGTGTGTTGACGACTGGTGCCCGAAGACGTTTCAGGGTCCAAGTCAGAATGGAGGAGGAGGAGGAGCAGGTTGCATTCCTCCGTGCGGCAGGGGAGGATGCCACAACTGTGCTCTCAAGGAGGCGGCCTTTCAGTAGGAGGGTTTATTTGAACCTCCCCGTTTCGGAGATTGAGGAGAAGGTGCTTTCCAATCCTGAATACTCTTTCATTCGGCAGTTTGAACTTAAGCAAACCTGTTGTCATGTGAATATCTGAGAAACCTAATCTCTGTGTTTTTTTTTTAATTTTTATAGATTCTTCTCTCTAATAATATTTATTTTCATGCAAATGCAAAGAATCCGTCTTAAGACTCAACGACTAACAACCTTTTCTGTTGAATGCAGCAGAGCGAGCTGGCCTTTTATTCGAGTCGATCATCGTCATCGTCATCGTCATCAACGACAACGACAACGACAACGACAACGACGACGACGGGGACGACAACAACTTAAACAAGCATCGGATTGGATTACATGATGTGTCGTCCTGTTGGTGGAGTAGTGGTGATATTTTGATGTTGCCATTCCGTGCTTATGAGAAGTTGTTGTTGTTTTTTTCTTATATTATATTACATATATCCATATCTTCACAATCCGGTTATCGTCCATACGGGGTTTGTTCAGGTTAATGTACTCGATGCTGAGCTTTGTTCGGCAAACACTGCATCTGGCAAATCTCGATGAACGCGAATATTCTTTTCCCCCAACCCTGTCCGTCCGTTTTTTTTGTTTTGTTTGTTTTTGCTCTTAACGCTCCCATCAAGGGAAGTGTGATGGCGTGTGCGAGCCACGTTGATTAATTAATTGCGCTGGTTTCGCCGTAAGGTTATCACGATAATACGTTTATTATGTATATTGTGTCACTTCACTTTTGTTTTTTATGTGTCTCCTAACTAATACAATTACCTCTCCTCCCCAACTCCTTTTTATGCAAAGGAGGAACGTGAAGGGCGTCTCGATTGGTTGTTCTAAATCTTGTCCCCTGTGACGCAGGTCCTCCTCTGCTCTGCTCCTCCCTCTCCCCCCCTAAATGGTCTCGAGATCGTCAAGCCGCAACTAATTCTTAGCAACCTGCCTTTCCCACCCGTGATTTGCTCTCACGGGATCCAAAATAATTACACGACACACACACCTTAACGTTGCTTGGATTTAGTTGTGCTTTGGTTTGACATCTCAGTTGAAACAGTGATTTGGTTTTCGTTGTTTTTTTTCTTTTTACCGGCTGTTTGTCGAAAGGCAACGCTGTCGACAAAAAAAAAACAAAACAAAGAAAGAAAACTGAACAAGGAAAGTGTGGGCTGCATAGCCGGGATGAGAACACACACTGAAACGTGGCGCAGGGGACGTGTTGTGATCTTGTTGTTATCTGTTATTATTTATTTATTTATTTTTTTTTTCTTGGTGTTTTGCCACACAGGATTGATATAAAAAAATGAGAATGTTGGGTAATAACAGGAATGAATGAATGTGTTTGTGTTTATTGGAAGGGGGGGGGATATAAGGGAGACGGTTGGTCGAGCTCGAGCTCTGACGTTGTTTTTTAGTAGTAACCAAACTAAAATGTTGTAAATTAATTTTATGTTCCACTTTTCCTTCCTGTTGCAAAGCTTTTGATTAAAACAAATAAAAAAACATCAACAACACTAATTAAAATGAAGACCATCGCAGCTTTTGTCGCTTCCGTGTTCGTTTCTGCTCATGCCCAGCAAGACTCGCCTGCCGTGCAGAATATATTGGAAGATAAGATGAAACAGGGAGAATCGTTCACCGCGTTTTTCGCACCGCAGTCGGCGAGCAGCACGGCGACGGTGAGCTCAAGCGGCGCGGTATTGCTCTCTGTTGGGGGTGGGTTCGTAGGGAACCACATGCCTGGGTGGATCGACCCTGAAACCGCTGGTTCCAGATTCTTCGACTTCCCTGAATCTCAGTTGGGGAACGCCGCTTACATCCCGACATGGAACATTGCGGCGAACTCGTTTTTGAGAATGTGGTGCACGAATGACCCGAAGGTGCAGAAGTGTGACGTGTACGTGAACCTTTACAAGTGCAACGGGTGTGAGGCTGGATTGAATTCGGATTTTTCGGATTACCTGATCACCAACGGTTGGACTCCTTCGCAGTGCGGTCCGAAGTTCATCAGCGATGCGGGTGAGGAAACTCACAAGTTCAGGACATTCAGAAAGCAGCTTGCAAACAACCAGCTGGAGAGAATTGAAGTCGATTCGAACGTGAGGTTGATGTTCGTAACGATGTCCGCAGATGGCGTGAACTGCTCTGACTTTCCTCTTGACAAGTGCGAGAACCCGAGTCGCAAGCAATGCAAGGTCATCAATGGAGAGTGTGTTGACAACTGGTGCCCGAAGACGTTCCAGGGTCCTTGCTTTCCACCGTGTGGCGGAGGATGCCACAACTGTGCTCTTAATGAAGCGGCCTTTCAGTAGGAATATTTTCGCTTGGCTTTCAATTTTCCTTTGCCGCATTCTTCTATTCCTTGATGGCTTGCCTCATCGAAAAACCCTTCCCCGAAAAAAAAAGGAAGACAAACAACCAGCATCCTCGTGTTCCTCGTGTTGTTGAATTCACGTTGCAGTGCGAGTGATGCTTATTTCTATGTAACCCCACCCACCGTGTTGGGACATTTTAGCTGCCATTCTGAAATGAAGCTATAAATCTTCTGGCGCGCGCTTCTCAGTTTTTACGAACCTTTTGTTAACTTACTTAACATGAGTATTTTTCAAGGTTTATATGCTGTCAAAACTTTCAACCCCCGTGTTGGAGATTGAAGAGAAAGTGCTTCTATATCTTAATCAAAACTTTTGGGAGTCTTTTGAGAGTCGAAACTCAACTCTTGTGTGAGTTTTGTGTTGTGTGTGTATGTGTGTCAAGTAATGGTTTGAATAGGAACAGAATTGTCTCTCTTCACACGTAATGGAATTCAGGGAACTCGAGACGTTCATTAGTATTCGGGCAATCAAATCACTCAACGCAAATAAAATTGAGGAGAAATCGCTCTCAAAATTGTATCCACTTGGCGCTTGTCGACTACCACGAAACTTGCTGAATACTCTTCAGTTAGTAGTAGTAGTAGTAGTGGGGGGGTGGTAGTTGACCTGCAGCAAATGAATCGGCATTGTTGGAACAATTATTTTGGTGATTCCTCGTTTTCATTTTTATTTTGTTTTGTTTATTTATTTCTTTTCATTTTATGACTGTTAAAGTCTGCATGCTACCAAAGAGTTCACTAAATCTTCTTCCCTTTCACGGAACTCTTCTGGACACGAAGCTTGTTTTCAGGAAAAGGTTATTTTGGTGTTGAGTCGTTGTCGAAAGAAATGACATCCGAAAGGAAGACCAACCTTTTCGTTGAAGGTAGCGGGGCATGCCTTTTTCAAGTACCGATCATCATCATCATCGATAGCAGCAACTAACTACTAATAAGAAACAAATCTAGATTACTTGACACATCGTATTATTATGAGATGTGTTGTTTTCTGGTGTTGATTGTTGAGTTATTTTTTTTGTTGTTTGTTGTTTGTTGTTGTCATTTTTTTGGTTTCTTATTTTTTATTATTTATTTTTCTCTTTTATTTACTTTGAATCCGGTTATCGTTATTATACATGTTTTTTATTCATGTACTCGATGCTGAACTTTATTCAGCAAAAACACATCATTTGGCAATCTCGATGAACGCGAATATCTCTCCCAACAGCCGATGTTGCAATGCGGGTTAAGAGGTTTAAATTTCCTTGTTTTTTAGAAGATGAAGATGTTGGATGATGGCTGTTGTCTGGTGGTGGTACCCCCACAAATCAAAAAAGAAAAAAAAATCAACGCAATTGTTTCCCAAGTTTTAGATACATTAAAAATAAGCTTTTCTGAGATGCCGGATTCCTGCAACTTGCAGCGTTATTTTGCCGTCTCTCGTGTAAATGAAAAGCGCTCATGTTTTTGTTCAACCAAAGGATACTGCTGTTGTCCCCTTCTCAACTGTGAGAGGATCACGATTGTGGTATATATGTTGTTACCGTTCGTGGGCTTCCTCAGATGTTTTGACTTCCCTGACTTCAAAAGTAAACATTATGCAATCTCTCAACTGCATTTTAAATAAAAGTCAAACTGGTTGAAATTGTTATCTTCTGCGGTTGTGTTGATTACAGACAGAAGCTCGACCAGATTGCATCTATTTCTAATTGTGTGAGATTTCACAACTTTATCAACACAAACAAAAAAGCAACAACAACAGAATTTGGGAATATTCATAACAAACATTGCAAAAGCATTTTTTTTCCCTTTTCTCTTTTTTTTTCGGATGGTAAGTAAGTTGTTGATTCCATGGTACAATCTGAGAAAACCGGACGAACAAAAAGAAATTGTATTTCAAAACCACTAAAATTTATATTTATGTACTGTAGAAAAGGCACTAGAGATTGAAGGACAAAATAAAGCCTCTCTTCTTGCCAATGAAGTGGTCTCACAAAACTAACCAACCAACAAATCCTTTTTTTTTTTTTTTTGTGAAGAGCATTTGGTTTAATCTTGTCTTCTTAGTTATGCAAAGCAAACATTGCAGGCAATATTGAGAAAATTAGTTTGCCCTTCATTATTCTTTTCGACTCCTTTTCTTTTCTTTTCTTTTCGATTTCTTTTCTTTCCCTGCCCTTCCTTTCCCTTTCAGTTTTTTTTTTTTTTCCCTTATTGCGCGCACTACCAGCAAGAGATTAAAAAACCTTTATGGAAAGCAACGACTCCTTGATTATTCACGGACGAGTTGGCTCTTGGCTTGAGGTTTTTTTGATTGGGTTGTGCATTGGAAGCTAGGGGAGAAAAATAAAACAACAAAGGGAGGGGGTAGGTGTAGGTATTTGGGAATAGTTCAGTAACAATCATTCGTTTTCAGTAGCTGAAAACAAAAGCTCAACTTTAACAATTAAATATTTTCTTTACTTGCAAACAAAATCATGATCATTGATTTTAACTTCCTCTCTTTAAAAAAAAACAACATTTCATTCTTAATCTCCCTTCACGTTAACTAAGTAGCCTTCCTTGTTAATTCTTGTACCGAGTGAAGGTTGTCTTTCCTAGTTGATTTCTTTTCCCCCTTCCCCTGTTTTTGAATTCTCTGCCTCGGGAGCACATCATTAACTGCTTGCAATTAACTCACTAAAATAGATGCGTGTTGCCTGAGTGGTGTAGAGAATTTCTTTGCATTTGGCAAAATGTAAATATTTTGGTTTCCATAACAACATTCATTTTTCAACAGAGGGATCTGCGGATGTACAACAGGATGAGGTGAAAGACAGAGAGAGAAAAATGGAGTCGCGTAACACAAGAATGTGTTGTGTTTATTGGAAGGGGAGGGGGGGGGGGGAGGGAGAGAGGGTTGGTTGAGTTCGAGCTCTGTCGTTGTTTTTTTTAATAACCTTAAACTTGTTGTAACTTTTATGTTTATATTCCCTTTCCTGTTGCAAAGCTTTTGATTAAAACAAATAAAAACAACAACCAACCCAAATTAAAATGAAGACCATCGCAGCAGCCCTTGTCGCTTCCGTGTTCGTTGCGGCCCATGCCCAACCACAACAAGACTCGCCTGCCGTGCAGCACATCGTAGAGGATAAGATGAAAGGAGGAGTTTCGTTTGCGATGCTTTTTGGACCGGCGCCGACGATCAGCACGGCGACGGTGAGCGCAGCCCCGGTAGTGCTCCCTGTTGGGGGTGGGTTCGTAGGGAACCACATGCCTGGGTGGATTGACACTGCAACCACTGGTTCCAGATTCTTCGACGTGCCTGAATCTCAGTTGGGGAACGCCGCTTACATCCCGACATGGAACATTGCGGCGAACTCGTTTATGAAAATGTGGTGCACGAATGACCCGGCAGTGCAGAAGTGCGACGTGTATGTGAACGTTTACAAGTGCTCGGGATGTGAGGTTGGATTGAACGAGGATTTCTCGAACTACCTGGTGACCAACGGTTGGACTCCTTCGCAGTGCGGTCCGAAGTTCATCAGCGATGCGGGTGAGGAATCACACAAGTTCATGACTTACAGAAAGCAACTTGCAAATAACGAGCAGGAGAGAATTGACATCGATTCGAACGTGAGGTTGATGTTCGTATCGATGTCCGCAGATGGTGTGAACTGCTCTGACCATCCGGTTGACAAGTGCGAGCACCCGGATCGCAAGCAATGCAAGGTCCTGAAGGGAGAGTGTGTTGACGACTGGTGCCCGAAGACGTTTCAGGGTCCAAGTCAGAATGGAGGAGGAGGAGGAGCAGGTTGCATTCCTCCGTGCGGCAGGGGAGGATGCCACAACTGTGCTCTCAAGGAGGCGGCCTTTCAGTAGGAGGGTTTATTTGAACCTCCCCGTTTCGGAGATTGAGGAGAAGGTGCTTTCCAATCCTGAATACTCTTTCATTCGGCAGTTTGAACTTAAGCAAACCTGTTGTCATGTGAATATCTGAGAAACCTAATCTCTGTGTTTTTTTTTTAATTTTTATAGATTCTTCTCTCTAATAATATTTATTTTCATGCAAATGCAAAGAATCCGTCTTAAGACTCAACGACTAACAACCTTTTCTGTTGAATGCAGCAGAGCGAGCTGGCCTTTTATTCGAGTCGATCATCGTCATCGTCATCGTCATCGTCATCAACGACAACGACAACGACAACGACGACGACGGGGACGACAACAACTTAAACAAGCATCGGATTGGATTACATGATGTGTCGTCCTGTTGGTGGAGTAGTGGTGATATTTTGATGTTGCCATTCCGTGCTTATGAGAAGTTGTTGTTGTTTTTTTCTTATATTATATTACATATATCCATATCTTCACAATCCGGTTATCGTCCATACGGGGTTTGTTCAGGTTAATGTACTCGATGCTGAGCTTTGTTCGGCAAACACTGCATCTGGCAAATCTCGATGAACGCGAATATTCTTTTCCCCCAACCCTGTCCGTCCGTTTTTTTTGTTTTGTTTGTTTTTGCTCTTAACGCTCCCATCAAGGGAAGTGTGATGGCGTGTGCGAGCCACGTTGATTAATTAATTGCGCTGGTTTCGCCGTAAGGTTATCACGATAATACGTTTATTATGTATATTGTGTCACTTCACTTTTGTTTTTTATGTGTCTCCTAACTAATACAATTACCTCTCCTCCCCAACTCCTTTTTATGCAAAGGAGGAACGTGAAGGGCGTCTCGATTGGTTGTTCTAAATCTTGTCCCCTGTGACGCAGGTCCTCCTCTGCTCTGCTCCTCCCTCTCCCCCCCTAAATGGTCTCGAGATCGTCAAGCCGCAACTAATTCTTAGCAACCTGCCTTTCCTATCCCGTGATTTGCTCTCACGGGATCCAAAATAATTACACGACACACACACCTTAACGTTGCTTGGATTTAGTTGTGCTTTGGTTTGACATCTCAGTTGAAACAGTGATTTGGTTTTCGTTGTTTTTTTTCTTTTTACCGGCTGTTTGTCGAAAGGCAACGCTGTCGACAAAAAAAAAACAAAACAAAGAAAGAAAACTGAACAAGGAAAGTGTGGGCTGCATAGCCGGGATGAGAACACACACTGAAACGTGGCGCAGGGGACGTGTTGTGATCTTGTTGTTATCTGTTATTATTTATTTATTTATTTTTTTTTTCTTGGTGTTTTGCCACACAGGATTGATATAAAAAAATGAGAATGTTGGGTAATAACAGGAATGAATGAATGTGTTTGTGTTTATTGGAAGGGGGGGGGATATAAGGGAGACGGTTGGTCGAGCTCGAGCTCTGACGTTGTTTTTTAGTAGTAACCAAACTAAAATGTTGTAAATTAATTTTATGTTCCACTTTTCCTTCCTGTTGCAAAGCTTTTGATTAAAACAAATAAAAAAACATCAACAACACTAATTAAAATGAAGACCATCGCAGCTTTTGTCGCTTCCGTGTTCGTTTCTGCTCATGCCCAGCAAGACTCGCCTGCCGTGCAGAATATATTGGAAGATAAGATGAAACAGGGAGAATCGTTCACCGCGTTTTTCGCACCGCAGTCGGCGAGCAGCACGGCGACGGTGAGCTCAAGCGGCGCGGTATTGCTCTCTGTTGGGGGTGGGTTCGTAGGGAACCACATGCCTGGGTGGATCGACCCTGAAACCGCTGGTTCCAGATTCTTCGACTTCCCTGAATCTCAGTTGGGGAACGCCGCTTACATCCCGACATGGAACATTGCGGCGAACTCGTTTTTGAGAATGTGGTGCACGAATGACCCGAAGGTGCAGAAGTGTGACGTGTACGTGAACCTTTACAAGTGCAACGGGTGTGAGGCTGGATTGAATTCGGATTTTTCGGATTACCTGATCACCAACGGTTGGACTCCTTCGCAGTGCGGTCCGAAGTTCATCAGCGATGCGGGTGAGGAAACTCACAAGTTCAGGACATTCAGAAAGCAGCTTGCAAACAACCAGCTGGAGAGAATTGAAGTCGATTCGAACGTGAGGTTGATGTTCGTAACGATGTCCGCAGATGGCGTGAACTGCTCTGACTTTCCTCTTGACAAGTGCGAGAACCCGAGTCGCAAGCAATGCAAGGTCATCAATGGAGAGTGTGTTGACAACTGGTGCCCGAAGACGTTCCAGGGTCCTTGCTTTCCACCGTGTGGCGGAGGATGCCACAACTGTGCTCTTAATGAAGCGGCCTTTCAGTAGGAATATTTTCGCTTGGCTTTCAATTTTCCTTTGCCGCATTCTTCTATTCCTTGATGGCTTGCCTCATCGAAAAACCCTTCCCCGAAAAAAAAAGGAAGACAAACAACCAGCATCCTCGTGTTCCTCGTGTTGTTGAATTCACGTTGCAGTGCGAGTGATGCTTATTTCTATGTAACCCCACCCACCGTGTTGGGACATTTTAGCTGCCATTCTGAAATGAAGCTATAAATCTTCTGGCGCGCGCTTCTCAGTTTTTACGAACCTTTTGTTAACTTACTTAACATGAGTATTTTTCAAGGTTTATATGCTGTCAAAACTTTCAACCCCCGTGTTGGAGATTGAAGAGAAAGTGCTTCTATATCTTAATCAAAACTTTTGGGAGTCTTTTGAGAGTCGAAACTCAACTCTTGTGTGAGTTTTGTGTTGTGTGTGTATGTGTGTCAAGTAATGGTTTGAATAGGAACAGAATTGTCTCTCTTCACACGTAATGGAATTCAGGGAACTCGAGACGTTCATTAGTATTCGGGCAATCAAATCACTCAACGCAAATAAAATTGAGGAGAAATCGCTCTCAAAATTGTATCCACTTGGCGCTTGTCGACTACCACGAAACTTGCTGAATACTCTTCAGTTAGTAGTAGTAGTAGTAGTGGGGGGGTGGTAGTTGACCTGCAGCAAATGAATCGGCATTGTTGGAACAATTATTTTGGTGATTCCTCGTTTTCATTTTTATTTTGTTTTGTTTATTTATTTCTTTTCATTTTATGACTGTTAAAGTCTGCATGCTACCAAAGAGTTCACTAAATCTTCTTCCCTTTCACGGAACTCTTCTGGACACGAAGCTTGTTTTCAGGAAAAGGTTATTTTGGTGTTGAGTCGTTGTCGAAAGAAATGACATCCGAAAGGAAGACCAACCTTTTCGTTGAAGGTAGCGGGGCATGCCTTTTTCAAGTACCGATCATCATCATCATCGATAGCAGCAACTAACTACTAATAAGAAACAAATCTAGATTACTTGACACATCGTATTATTATGAGATGTGTTGTTTTCTGGTGTTGATTGTTGAGTTATTTTTTTTGTTGTTTGTTGTTTGTTGTTGTCATTTTTTTGGTTTCTTATTTTTTATTATTTATTTTTCTCTTTTATTTACTTTGAATCCGGTTATCGTTATTATACATGTTTTTTATTCATGTACTCGATGCTGAACTTTATTCAGCAAAAACACATCATTTGGCAATCTCGATGAACGCGAATATCTCTCCCAACAGCCGATGTTGCAATGCGGGTTAAGAGGTTTAAATTTCCTTGTTTTTTAGAAGATGAAGATGTTGGATGATGGCTGTTGTCTGGTGGTGGTACCCCCACAAATCAAAAAAGAAAAAAAAATCAACGCAATTGTTTCCCAAGTTTTAGATACATTAAAAATAAGCTTTTCTGAGATGCCGGATTCCTGCAACTTGCAGCGTTATTTTGCCGTCTCTCGTGTAAATGAAAAGCGCTCATGTTTTTGTTCAACCAAAGGATACTGCTGTTGTCCCCTTCTCAACTGTGAGAGGATCACGATTGTGGTATATATGTTGTTACCGTTCGTGGGCTTCCTCAGATGTTTTGACTTCCCTGACTTCAAAAGTAAACATTATGCAATCTCTCAACTGCATTTTAAATAAAAGTCAAACTGGTTGAAATTGTTATCTTCTGCGGTTGTGTTGATTACAGACAGAAGCTCGACCAGATTGCATCTATTTCTAATTGTGTGAGATTTCACAACTTTATCAACACAAACAAAAAAGCAACAACAACAGAATTTGGGAATATTCATAACAAACATTGCAAAAGCATTTTTTTTCCCTTTTCTCTTTTTTTTTCGGATGGTAAGTAAGTTGTTGATTCCATGGTACAATCTGAGAAAACCGGACGAACAAAAAGAAATTGTATTTCAAAACCACTAAAATTTATATTTATGTACTGTAGAAAAGGCACTAGAGATTGAAGGACAAAATAAAGCCTCTCTTCTTGCCAATGAAGTGGTCTCACAAAACTAACCAACCAACAAATCCTTTTTTTTTTTTTTTTGTGAAGAGCATTTGGTTTAATCTTGTCTTCTTAGTTATGCAAAGCAAACATTGCAGGCAATATTGAGAAAATTAGTTTGCCCTTCATTATTCTTTTCGACTCCTTTTCTTTTCTTTTCTTTTCGATTTCTTTTCTTTCCCTGCCCTTCCTTTCCCTTTCAGTTTTTTTTTTTTTTCCCTTATTGCGTGCACTACCAGCAAGAGATTAAAAAACCTTTATGGAAAGCAACGACTCCTTGATTATTCACGGACGAGTTGGCTCTTGGCTTGAGGTTTTTTTGATTGGGTTGTGCATTGGAAGCTAGGGGAGAAAAATAAAACAACAAAGGGAGGGGGTAGGTGTAGGTATTTGGGAATAGTTCAGTAACAATCATTCGTTTTCAGTAGCTGAAAACAAAAGCTCAACTTTAACAATTAAATATTTTCTTTACTTGCAAACAAAATCATGATCATTGATTTTAACTTCCTCTCTTTAAAAAAAAACAACATTTCATTCTTAATCTCCCTTCACGTTAACTAAGTAGCCTTCCTTGTTAATTCTTGTACCGAGTGAAGGTTGTCTTTCCTAGTTGATTTCTTTTCCCCCTTCCCCTGTTTTTGAATTCTCTGCCTCGGGAGCACATCATTAACTGCTTGCAATTAACTCACTAAAATAGATGCGTGTTGCCTGAGTGGTGTAGAGAATTTCTTTGCATTTGGTAAAATGTAAATATTTTGGTTTCCATAACAACATTCATTTTTCAACAGAGGGATCTGCGGATGTACAACAGGATGAGGTGAAAGACAGAGAGAGAAAAATGGAGTCGCGTAACACAAGAATGTGTTGTGTTTATTGGAAGGGGAGGGGAGGGAGAGAGGGTTGGTTGAGTTCGAGCTCTGTCGTTGTTTTTTTTAATAACCTTAAACTTGTTGTAACTTTTATGTTTATATTCCCTTTCCTGTTGCAAAGCTTTTGATTAAAACAAATAAAAACAACAACCAACCCAAATTAAAATGAAGACCATCGCAGCAGCCCTTGTCGCTTCCGTGTTCGTTGCGGCCCATGCCCAACCACAACAAGACTCGCCTGCCGTGCAGCACATCGTAGAGGATAAGATGAAAGGAGGAGTTTCGTTTGCGATGCTTTTTGGACCGGCGCCGACGATCAGCACGGCGACGGTGAGCGCAGCCCCGGTAGTGCTCCCTGTTGGGGGTGGGTTCGTAGGGAACCACATGCCTGGGTGGATTGACACTGCAACCACTGGTTCCAGATTCTTCGACGTGCCTGAATCTCAGTTGGGGAACGCCGCTTACATCCCGACATGGAACATTGCGGCGAACTCGTTTATGAAAATGTGGTGCACGAATGACCCGGCAGTGCAGAAGTGCGACGTGTATGTGAACGTTTACAAGTGCTCGGGATGTGAGGTTGGATTGAATGAGGATTTCTCGAACTACCTGGTGACCAACGGTTGGACTCCTTCGCAGTGCGGTCCGAAGTTCATCAGCGATGCGGGTGAGGAATCACACAAGTTCATGACTTACAGAAAGCAACTTGCAAATAACGAGCAGGAGAGAATTGACATCGATTCGAACGTGAAGTTGATGTTCGTATCGATGTCCGCAGATGGTGTGAACTGCTCTGACCATCCGGTTGACAAGTGCGAGCACCCGGATCGCAAGCAATGCAAGGTCCTGAAGGGAGAGTGTGTTGACGACTGGTGCCCGAAGACGTTTCAGGGTCCAAGTCAGAATGGAGGAGGAGGAGGAGCAGGTTGCATTCCTCCGTGCGGCAGGGGAGGATGCAACAACTGTGCTCTCAAGGAGGCGGCCTTTCAGTAGGAGGGTTTATTTGAACCTCCCCGTTTCGGAGATTGAGGAGAAGGTGCTTTCCAATCCTGAATACTCTTTCATTCGGCAGTTTGAACTTAAGCAAACCTGTTGTCATGTGAATATCTGAGAAACCTAATCTCTGTGTTTTTTTTTTAATTTTTATAGATTCTTCTCTCTAATAATATTTATTTTCATGCAAATGCAAAGAATCCGTCTTAAGACTCAACGACTAACAACCTTTTCTGTTGAATGCAGCAGAGCGAGCTGGCCTTTTATTCGAGTCGATCATCGTCATCGTCATCGTCATCAACGACAACGACAACGACGACGACGGCGACGACAACAACTTAAACAAGCATCGGATTGGATTACATGATGTGTCGTCCTGTTGGTGTAGTAGTGGTGATATTTTGATGTTGCCATTCCGTGCTTATGAGAAGTTGTTGTTGTTTTTTTCTTATATTATATTACATATATCCATGTCTTCACAATCCGGTTATCGTCCATACGGGGTTTGTTCAGGTTAATGTACTCGATGCTGAGCTTTGTTCGGCAAACACTGCATCTGGCAAATCTCGATGAACGCGAATATTCTTTTCCCCCAACCCTGTCCGTCCGTTTTTTTTGTTTTGTTTGTTTTTGCTCTTAACGCTCCCATCAAGGGAAGTGTGATGGCGTGTGCGAGCCACGTTGATTAATTAATTGCGCTGGTTTCGCCGTAAGGTTATCACGATAATACGTTTATTATGTATATTGTGTCACTTCACTTTTGTTTTTTATGTGTCTCCTAACTAATACAATTACCTCTCCTCCCCAACTCCTTTTTATGCAAAGGAGGAACGTGAAGGGCGTCTCGATTGGTTGTTCTAAATCTTGTCCCCTGTGACGCAGGTCCTCCTCTGCTCTGCTCCTCCCTCTCCCCCCCTAAATGGTCTCGAGATCGTCAAGCCGCAACTAATTCTTAGCAACCTGCCTTTCCCACCCGTGATTTGCTCTCACGGGATCCAAAATAATTACACGACACACACACCTTAACGTTGCTTGGATTTAGTTGTGCTTTGGTTTGACATCTCAGTTGAAACAGTGATTTGGTTTTCGTTGTTTTTTTTCTTTTTACCGGCTGTTTGTCGAAAGGCAACGCTGTCGACAAAAAAAAAACAAAACAAAGAAAGAAAACTGAACAAGGAAAGTGTGGGCTGCATAGCCGGGATGAGAACACACACTGAAACGTGGCGCAGGGGACGTGTTGTGATCTTGTTGTTATCTGTTATTATTTATTTATTTATTTTTTTTTTCTTGGTGTTTTGCCACACAGGATTGATATAAAAAAATGAGAATGTTGGGTAATAACAGGAATGAATGAATGTGTTTGTGTTTATTGGAAGGG
This sequence comes from Flectonema sp. DT1601, assembly GCA_964019425.1. Lineage (NCBI taxonomy): Eukaryota > Euglenozoa > Diplonemea > Diplonemida > Diplonemidae > Flectonema > Flectonema sp. DT1601. Next base: position 301,199 of record OZ025824.1, on the reverse strand, counting down.
GGGGGGGGGATATAAGGGAGACGGTTGGTCGAGCTCGAGCTCTGACGTTGTTTTTTAGTAGTAACCAAACTAAAATGTTGTAAATTAATTTTATGTTCCACTTTTCCTTCCTGTTGCAAAGCTTTTGATTAAAACAAATAAAAAAACATCAACAACACTAATTAAAATGAAGACCATCGCAGCTTTTGTCGCTTCCGTGTTCGTTTCTGCTCATGCCCAGCAAGACTCGCCTGCCGTGCAGAATATATTGGAAGATAAGATGAAACAGGGAGAATCGTTCACCGCGTTTTTCGCACCGCAGTCGGCGAGCAGCACGGCGACGGTGAGCTCAAGCGGCGCGGTATTGCTCTCTGTTGGGGGTGGGTTCGTAGGGAACCACATGCCTGGGTGGATCGACCCTGAAACCGCTGGTTCCAGATTCTTCGACTTCCCTGAATCTCAGTTGGGGAACGCCGCTTACATCCCGACATGGAACATTGCGGCGAACTCGTTTTTGAGAATGTGGTGCACGAATGACCCGAAGGTGCAGAAGTGTGACGTGTACGTGAACCTTTACAAGTGCAACGGGTGTGAGGCTGGATTGAATTCGGATTTTTCGGATTACCTGATCACCAACGGTTGGACTCCTTCGCAGTGCGGTCCGAAGTTCATCAGCGATGCGGGTGAGGAAACTCACAAGTTCAGGACATTCAGAAAGCAGCTTGCAAACAACCAGCTGGAGAGAATTGAAGTCGATTCGAACGTGAGGTTGATGTTCGTAACGATGTCCGCAGATGGCGTGAACTGCTCTGACTTTCCTCTTGACAAGTGCGAGAACCCGAGTCGCAAGCAATGCAAGGTCATCAATGGAGAGTGTGTTGACAACTGGTGCCCGAAGACGTTCCAGGGTCCTTGCTTTCCACCGTGTGGCGGAGGATGCCACAACTGTGCTCTTAATGAAGCGGCCTTTCAGTAGGAATATTTTCGCTTGGCTTTCAATTTTCCTTTGCCGCATTCTTCTATTCCTTGATGGCTTGCCTCATCGAAAAACCCTTCCCCGAAAAAAAAAGGAAGACAAACAACCAGCATCCTCGTGTTCCTCGTGTTGTTGAATTCACGTTGCAGTGCGAGTGATGCTTATTTCTATGTAACCCCACCCACCGTGTTGGGACATTTTAGCTGCCATTCTGAAATGAAGCTATAAATCTTCTGGCGCGCGCTTCTCAGTTTTTACGAACCTTTTGTTAACTTACTTAACATGAGTATTTTTCAAGGTTTATATGCTGTCAAAACTTTCAACCCCCGTGTTGGAGATTGAAGAGAAAGTGCTTCTATATCTTAATCAAAACTTTTGGGAGTCTTTTGAGAGTCGAAACTCAACTCTTGTGTGAGTTTTGTGTTGTGTGTGTATGTGTGTCAAGTAATGGTTTGAATAGGAACAGAATTGTCTCTCTTCACACGTAATGGAATTCAGGGAACTCGAGACGTTCATTAGTATTCGGGCAATCAAATCACTCAACGCAAATAAAATTGAGGAGAAATCGCTCTCAAAATTGTATCCACTTGGCGCTTGTCGACTACCACGAAACTTGCTGAATACTCTTCAGTTAGTAGTAGTAGTAGTAGTGGGGGGGTGGTAGTTGACCTGCAGCAAATGAATCGGCATTGTTGGAACAATTATTTTGGTGATTCCTCGTTTTCATTTTTATTTTGTTTTGTTTATTTATTTCTTTTCATTTTATGACTGTTAAAGTCTGCATGCTACCAAAGAGTTCACTAAATCTTCTTCCCTTTCACGGAACTCTTCTGGACACGAAGCTTGTTTTCAGGAAAAGGTTATTTTGGTGTTGAGTCGTTGTCGAAAGAAATGACATCCGAAAGGAAGACCAACCTTTTCGTTGAAGGTAGCGGGGCATGCCTTTTTCAAGTACCGATCATCATCATCATCGATAGCAGCAACTAACTACTAATAAGAAACAAATCTAGATTACTTGACACATCGTATTATTATGAGATGTGTTGTTTTCTGGTGTTGATTGTTGAGTTATTTTTTTTGTTGTTTGTTGTTTGTTGTTGTCATTTTTTTGGTTTCTTATTTTTTATTATTTATTTTTCTCTTTTATTTACTTTGAATCCGGTTATCGTTATTATACATGTTTTTTATTCATGTACTCGATGCTGAACTTTATTCAGCAAAAACACATCATTTGGCAATCTCGATGAACGCGAATATCTCTCCCAACAGCCGATGTTGCAATGCGGGTTAAGAGGTTTAAATTTCCTTGTTTTTTAGAAGATGAAGATGTTGGATGATGGCTGTTGTCTGGTGGTGGTACCCCCACAAATCAAAAAAGAAAAAAAAATCAACGCAATTGTTTCCCAAGTTTTAGATACATTAAAAATAAGCTTTTCTGAGATGCCGGATTCCTGCAACTTGCAGCGTTATTTTGCCGTCTCTCGTGTAAATGAAAAGCGCTCATGTTTTTGTTCAACCAAAGGATACTGCTGTTGTCCCCTTCTCAACTGTGAGAGGATCACGATTGTGGTATATATGTTGTTACCGTTCGTGGGCTTCCTCAGATGTTTTGACTTCCCTGACTTCAAAAGTAAACATTATGCAATCTCTCAACTGCATTTTAAATAAAAGTCAAACTGGTTGAAATTGTTATCTTCTGCGGTTGTGTTGATTACAGACAGAAGCTCGACCAGATTGCATCTATTTCTAATTGTGTGAGATTTCACAACTTTATCAACACAAACAAAAAAGCAACAACAACAGAATTTGGGAATATTCATAACAAACATTGCAAAAGCATTTTTTTTCCCTTTTCTCTTTTTTTTTCGGATGGTAAGTAAGTTGTTGATTCCATGGTACAATCTGAGAAAACCGGACGAACAAAAAGAAATTGTATTTCAAAACCACTAAAATTTATATTTATGTACTGTAGAAAAGGCACTAGAGATTGAAGGACAAAATAAAGCCTCTCTTCTTGCCAATGAAGTGGTCTCACAAAACTAACCAACCAACAAATCCTTTTTTTTTTTTTTTTGTGAAGAGCATTTGGTTTAATCTTGTCTTCTTAGTTATGCAAAGCAAACATTGCAGGCAATATTGAGAAAATTAGTTTGCCCTTCATTATTCTTTTCGACTCCTTTTCTTTTCTTTTCTTTTCGATTTCTTTTCTTTCCCTGCCCTTCCTTTCCCTTTCAGTTTTTTTTTTTTTTCCCTTATTGCGTGCACTACCAGCAAGAGATTAAAAAACCTTTATGGAAAGCAACGACTCCTTGATTATTCACGGACGAGTTGGCTCTTGGCTTGAGGTTTTTTTGATTGGGTTGTGCATTGGAAGCTAGGGGAGAAAAATAAAACAACAAAGGGAGGGGGTAGGTGTAGGTATTTGGGAATAGTTCAGTAACAATCATTCGTTTTCAGTAGCTGAAAACAAAAGCTCAACTTTAACAATTAAATATTTTCTTTACTTGCAAACAAAATCATGATCATTGATTTTAACTTCCTCTCTTTAAAAAAAAACAACATTTCATTCTTAATCTCCCTTCACGTTAACTAAGTAGCCTTCCTTGTTAATTCTTGTACCGAGTGAAGGTTGTCTTTCCTAGTTGATTTCTTTTCCCCCTTCCCCTGTTTTTGAATTCTCTGCCTCGGGAGCACATCATTAACTGCTTGCAATTAACTCACTAAAATAGATGCGTGTTGCCTGAGTGGTGTAGAGAATTTCTTTGCATTTGGTAAAATGTAAATATTTTGGTTTCCATAACAACATTCATTTTTCAACAGAGGGATCTGCGGATGTACAACAGGATGAGGTGAAAGACAGAGAGAGAAAAATGGAGTCGCGTAACACAAGAATGTGTTGTGTTTATTGGAAGGGGAGGGGAGGGAGAGAGGGTTGGTTGAGTTCGAGCTCTGTCGTTGTTTTTTTTAATAACCTTAAACTTGTTGTAACTTTTATGTTTATATTCCCTTTCCTGTTGCAAAGCTTTTGATTAAAACAAATAAAAACAACAACCAACCCAAATTAAAATGAAGACCATCGCAGCAGCCCTTGTCGCTTCCGTGTTCGTTGCGGCCCATGCCCAACCACAACAAGACTCGCCTGCCGTGCAGCACATCGTAGAGGATAAGATGAAAGGAGGAGTTTCGTTTGCGATGCTTTTTGGACCGGCGCCGACGATCAGCACGGCGACGGTGAGCGCAGCCCCGGTAGTGCTCCCTGTTGGGGGTGGGTTCGTAGGGAACCACATGCCTGGGTGGATTGACACTGCAACCACTGGTTCCAGATTCTTCGACGTGCCTGAATCTCAGTTGGGGAACGCCGCTTACATCCCGACATGGAACATTGCGGCGAACTCGTTTATGAAAATGTGGTGCACGAATGACCCGGCAGTGCAGAAGTGCGACGTGTATGTGAACGTTTACAAGTGCTCGGGATGTGAGGTTGGATTGAATGAGGATTTCTCGAACTACCTGGTGACCAACGGTTGGACTCCTTCGCAGTGCGGTCCGAAGTTCATCAGCGATGCGGGTGAGGAATCACACAAGTTCATGACTTACAGAAAGCAACTTGCAAATAACGAGCAGGAGAGAATTGACATCGATTCGAACGTGAAGTTGATGTTCGTATCGATGTCCGCAGATGGTGTGAACTGCTCTGACCATCCGGTTGACAAGTGCGAGCACCCGGATCGCAAGCAATGCAAGGTCCTGAAGGGAGAGTGTGTTGACGACTGGTGCCCGAAGACGTTTCAGGGTCCAAGTCAGAATGGAGGAGGAGGAGGAGCAGGTTGCATTCCTCCGTGCGGCAGGGGAGGATGCCACAACTGTGCTCTCAAGGAGGCGGCCTTTCAGTAGGAGGGTTTATTTGAACCTCCCCGTTTCGGAGATTGAGGAGAAGGTGCTTTCCAATCCTGAATACTCTTTCATTCGGCAGTTTGAACTTAAGCAAACCTGTTGTCATGTGAATATCTGAGAAACCTAATCTCTGTGTTTTTTTTTTAATTTTTATAGATTCTTCTCTCTAATAATATTTATTTTCATGCAAATGCAAAGAATCCGTCTTAAGACTCAACGACTAACAACCTTTTCTGTTGAATGCAGCAGAGCGAGCTGGCCTTTTATTCGAGTCGATCATCGTCATCGTCATCGTCATCAACGACAACGACAACGAAAACGACAACGACAACGACGACGACGGCGACGACAACAACTTAAACAAGCATCGGATTGGATTACATGATGTGTCGTCCTGTTGGTGGAGTAGTGGTGATATTTTGATGTTGCCATTCCGTGCTTATGAGAAGTTGTTGTTGTTTTTTTCTTATATTATATTACATATATCCATATCTTCACAATCCGGTTATCGTCCATACGGGGTTTGTTCAGGTTAATGTACTCGATGCTGAGCTTTGTTCGGCAAACACTGCATCTGGCAAATCTCGATGAACGCGAATATTCTTTTCCCCCAACCCTGTCCGTCCGTTTTTTTTGTTTTGTTTGTTTTTGCTCTTAACGCTCCCATCAAGGGAAGTGTGATGGCGTGTGCGAGCCACGTTGATTAATTAATTGCGCTGGTTTCGCCGTAAGGTTATCACGATAATACGTTTATTATGTATATTGTGTCACTTCACTTTTGTTTTTTATGTGTCTCCTAACTAATACAATTACCTCTCCTCCCCAACTCCTTTTTATGCAAAGGAGGAACGTGAAGGGCGTCTCGATTGGTTGTTCTAAATCTTGTCCCCTGTGACGCAGGTCCTCCTCTGCTCTGCTCCTCCCTCTCCCCCCCTAAATGGTCTCGAGATCGTCAAGCCGCAACTAATTCTTAGCAACCTGCCTTTCCCACCCGTGATTTGCTCTCACGGGATCCAAAATAATTACACGACACACACACCTTAACGTTGCTTGGATTTAGTTGTGCTTTGGTTTGACATCTCAGTTGAAACAGTGATTTGGTTTTCGTTGTTTTTTTTCTTTTTACCGGCTGTTTGTCGAAAGGCAACGCTGTCGACAAAAAAAAAAAAAAACAAAGAAAGAAAACTGAACAAGGAAAGTGTGGGCTGCATAGCCGGGATGAGAACACACACTGAAACGTGGCGCAGGGAACGTGTTGTGATCTTGTTGTTATCGGTTATTATTTATTTATTTTTTTTTTCTTGGTGTTTTGCCACACAGGATTAATAAAAGAAAATGAGAATGTTGGGTAATAACAGGAATGAATGAATGTGTTTGTGTTTATTGGAAGGGGGGGGGATATAAGGGAGACGGTTCGTTGACCGTTCGAGCTCTGTCGGTTGTTTTTAGTAAGCTAAATGTTGTAAGTAATTTTATGTTTATATTCCCCTTTCCTGTTGCAAAGCTTTTGATTAAAACAAATAAAAAAACATCAACAACACTAATTAAAATGAAGACCATCGCAGCTTTTGTCGCTTCCGTGTTCGTTTCTGCTCATGCCCAGCAAGACTCGCCTGCCGTGCAGAATATATTGGAAGATAAGATGAAACAGGGAGAATCGTTCACCGCGTTTTTCGCACCGCCGTCGGCGAGCAGCACGGCGACGGTGAGCTCAAGCGGCGCGGTATTGCTCTCTGTTGGGGGTGGGTTCGTAGGGAACCACATGCCTGGGTGGATCGACCCTGAAACCGCTGGTTCCAGATTCTTCGACTTCCCTGAATCTCAGTTGGGGAACGCCGCTTACATCCCGACATGGAACATTGCGGCGAACTCGTTTTTGAGAATGTGGTGCACGAATGACCCGAAGGTGCAGAAGTGTGACGTGTACGTGAACCTTTACAAGTGCAACGGGTGTGAGGCTGGATTGAATTCGGATTTCTCGAACTACCTGATCACCAACGGTTGGACTCCTTCGCAGTGCGGTCCGAAGTTCATCAGCGATGCGGGTGAGGAAACTCACAAGTTCAGGACATTTAGAAAGCAGCTTGCAAACAACCAGCTGGAGAGAATTGAAGTCGATTCGAACGTGAGGTTGATGTTCGTAACGATGTCCGCAGATGGCGTGAACTGCTCTGACTTTCCTCTTGACAAGTGCGAGAACCCGAGTCGCAAGCAATGCAAGGTCATCAATGGAGAGTGTGTTGACAACTGGTGCCCGAAGACGTTCCAGGGTCCTTGCTTTCCACCGTGTGGCGGAGGATGCCACAACTGTGCTCTTAATGAAGCGGCCTTTCAGTAGGAATATTTTCGCTTGGCTTTCAATTTTCATTTGCCGCATTCTTCTATTCCTTGATGGCTTGCCTCATCGAAAAACCCTTCCCCGAAAAAAAAAGGAAGACAAACAACCAGCATCCTCGTGTTCCTCGTGTTGTTGAATTCACGTTGCAGTGCGAGTGATGCTTATTTCTGTGTAACCCCACCCACCGTGTTGGGACATTTTAGCTGCCATTCTGAAATGAAGCTATAAATCTTCTGGCGCGCGCTTCTCAGTTTTTACGAACCTTTTGTTAACTTACTTAACATGAGTATTTTTCAAGGTTTATATGCTGTCAAAACTTTCAACCCCCGTGTTGGAGATTGAAGAGAAAGTGCTTCTATATCTTAATCAAAACTTTTGGGAGTCTTTTGAGAGTCGAAACTCAACTCTTGTGTGAGTTTTTTTCTTCACACGTAATGGAATTCAGGAACTCGAGACGTTCATTAGTATTCGGGCAATCAAATCACTCAACGCAAATAAAATTGAGGAGAAATCGCTCTCAAAATTGTATCCACTTGGCGCTTGTCGACTACCACGAAACTTGTTGAATACTCTTCAGTTAGTAGTAGTAGTAGTGGTAGTGGTAGTTGACCTGCAGCAAATGAATCGGCATTGTTGGAACAATTATTTTGGTGATTCCTCGTTTTCATTTTTATTTTGTTTTGTTTATTTATTTCTTTTCATTTTATTACTGTTAAAGTCTGCATGCTACCAAAGAGTTCACTAAATCTTCTTCCCTTTCACGGAACTCTTCTGGACACGAAGCTTGTTTTCAGGAAAAGGTTATTTTGGTGTTGAGTCGTTGTCGAAAGAAATGACATCCGAAAGGAAGACCAACCTTTTCGTTGAAGGTAGCGGGGCATGCCTTTTTCAAGTACCGATCATCATCATCATCGATAGCAGCAACTAACTACTAATAAGAAACAAATCTAGATTACTTGACACATCGTATTATTATGAGATGTGTTGTTTTCTGGTGTTGATTGTTGAGTTATTTTTTTTGTTGTTTGTTGTTTGTTGTTGTCATTTTTTTCGTTTCTTATTTTTTATTGTTTTCTTTTTTTGCTTTGAATCCGTTATCGTTATTATACATGTTTTTTATTCATGTACTCGATGCTGAACTTTATTCATCAGTGAGTACATGAATAAGAAACGTTTGGCAATCTCGATGAACGCGAATATCTCTCCCAACAGCCGATGTTGCAATGCGAGTAAAGAAGTTTAAATTTTCTTGTTTTTAGAAGATGTAGATGATGGCTGTTGTCTGGTGGTACCCACAAATCGAAAAAGTTAAAAATCAACGCAATTGTTTCCCAAGTTTTAGATACATTAAAAATAAGCTTTTCTGAGATGCCGGATTCCTGCAACTTGCAGCGTTATTTTGCCGTCTCTCGTGTAAATGAAAAGCGCTCATGTTTTTGTTCAACCAAAGGATACTGCTGTTGTCCCCTTCTCAACTGTGAGAGGATCACGATTGTGGTATATATGTTGTTACCGTTCGTGGGCTTCCTCAGATGTTTTGACTTCCCTGACTTCAAAAGTAAACATTATGCAATCTCTCAACTGCATTTTAAATAAAAGCCAAACTGGTTGAACAAAAAGAAATTGTATTTCAAAACCACTAAAATTTATATTTATGTACTGTAGAAAAGGCACTAGAGATTGAAGGACAAAATAAAGCCTCTCTTCTTGCCAATGAAGTGGTCTCACAAAACCAACCAACCAACAAATCCTTTTTTTTTTTTTTTTGTGAAGAGCATTTGGTTTAATCTTGTCTTCTTAGTTATGCAAAGCAAACATTGCAGGCAATATTGAGAAAATTAGTTTGCCCTTCATTATTCTTTTCGACTTCTTTTTTTTCCCTGCCCTTCCTTTGCCTTTCAGCTTTTTTTTTTTTCCCTTATTGCGTGCACTACCAGCAAGAGATTAAAAAACCTTTATGGAAAGCAACGACTCCTTGATTATTCACGGACGAGTTGGCTCTTGGCTTGAGGTTTTTTTTGATTGGGTTGTGCATTGGAAGCTAGGGGAGAGAAATAAAACAACAAAGGGAGGGGGTAGGTGTAGGTATTTGGGAATAGTTCAGTAACAATCATTCGTTTTCAGTAGCTGAAAACAAATACTCAACTTAAACAATTAAATATTTTTTTTCACTTGCAAACAAATCATTATCATTGATTTTAACTTCCTCTCTTTTAAAAAAAACAACATTTCTTTCTTCATCTCCCTTCCAAGCGTTCCTTGTTTATTATTGTAACTAGTAACGATCACAGGCTGAAGTTACTTTGTTCTGAAGCCTAGTAATGCTTTTGCATTTATTTTTTAAGCCCCCTTTTCATTTTATAATTTTGACGTCAGAGATCTCGACATTGGAGTTTTCAAAAAGATACTTTTAGGAATAATCACAAGCTGTTTTGTGATGTTCTTGAATTACATGTTTTCCATATGTGATGTCATCGTGTTATAAAAAAATAAAATTAATTTTGCTCCTCAGGAATATGTTAAAATGATGCTTTTTTTCTAAATTAAAAAAGTCAAGAGAGACCATGTGTTGTGGTGTTGTTATAATTTTAATTCCCCCATTTCAGAATATGTTTTTTATCACAAAATTAGAGCACAAAGTTCATGTGCCACCAGAAGCTTTTCACAAACAGTTGGGAACCATAGTGAGATATCAATTGTGTAAGGAAGTAGAAGGTACCGTTGACGAGGACTATGGTTATATCGTATCAGTAGACACAAGCAACGAAGGGATTGAAGTTGGTCCAGGTGTTTTATTGGATACTGGTGTTGCAAGTTTTGCTGTAACGTATAGCGCTATTGTTCTTCGACCAATGAAGAATGAGATAGTTGATACAATTGTTAGTAGTGTCCTCACAATGGGAATCATATGTAAGATGGGACCAGTTGAGGTATAATTGCTTTATGAAAAATTAAAATCTTTTAACAAAACAAACAAAAAGACAATAAAAAAAAAAAAAAACAGATCTTCGTTAGTAAGAGTGAATGCATGCCTGACAACTACGAATATGATGCCACAGATCCAAATAAACCAAAATTTATTGCCATGGACGACGACACTATTACTATTGGTGATCATCTACGTTTACGACTAAAAGGTGTAGAAGTAACAAACACTGAAATTAGAGCTGTTGGGGACATTACCCCAGACAGAATGGGAAAGATTTCTGCTTAGAAAAGTTATACAACGATGACGTAACCATCTAAGAATGTAAGAGTAGCGAAACAGCCCAAATTGGACTTTGGGATAATTAAATCTATTTAACACTGAAAAACCTTAATATGCAGTTAGTCATTTTATTATATTTCAGTGTTTTCAAATCTCTTTTTGACTGACATCAATTTGAGGAGCTCCGCGTGAAAGGCTGAAAGCCTGCAATTTCAAAAATCACTATACTAACTTTTATTAATAATCGCATATTGGCAAACAGATTTAAGCAATAGGTAAGCAACGACCTAACTCTTGGTTTGAAGTTATTGATTGGGTTGTGCAATTAGAAATGTTGAACTATGGAGTTGTCATGATCCGTTTTCTTTTTTTTAGTTGTGTCAAAAATGGTAGTGCTATATTTCATTTATTTATCAGAAATATATAAAATGGGTTTAGAATGGCGTGCCTTTTACAAGTCTTCACCCCTTCCTGAAGTTGGTCGCGTAGAAAAACGTACCGACAAATACTTCATAGGACTGGGTATTAACAAAGGTCTAAAGGCAAGGGGAGGCAGTCGTATGGAACTCAAGACATGCACTTCACGCGATGGAGAACTCGAAACCTGGAAAAAGACATACGCAACAGACGATATCGATATAAAGAAACTAAGACACGTAGAGGTTCAAAAGAGAAGATTCTACAAAACTCTAGGCACTGTGTCTGACGTTGAAATCGTAAATATAATGGTAAACAAAACAAGATGGGTTTCTGTGTGTGTTGAAGGCTCTGATGTTGCTGCAGCCTCGTCAAAAGTTAAAAACACAATTCCCACAACCGCATTTATAGGTGGCTATCCCGCCTGGTTGGAATCACTCGACGTCACAGAAGGTAATTAATATGATGCGACATTTACTTCATAATAACTATTCTCTCTCATATGTTACCACAAACTCTCACACTACCCTAGCCCTTGGAGAGTCTCAGTTCGCTCTCTTTTCTACCATTCTGAGTGTTGGTATCTTACTATTGAAAATATATTTTTATTATTTTTTTTTTCAAAGATCAAAAATGTTATAAAAATGGCAATGGTACCTCAGAATTTTTCATTCGGAGGATGTGGTTGGCTGCTTGCCTACCACATGGGAGTGATGTGTAGACTACAACAACTTGGAAGTATATCATTCGAGAATGGATCAAATATAGCTTGTGCCTCTGGTGGTGCTGTGGTTGGAGCTTGTTTTGCTGCAGGATGTTCCGAAAAAGACATGCTCAGCATGATTCAACATTGCAATGACAATGCTAGAAGTAAAGGCATCACAGGATGGTTATCGAATTTAGAACCAATAATCACTGAAGCACTTCACAGTATAATTCCATCAGACGGATATAAGAAAGTTGATGGCTGTCTGATGATTGCGACTCGTGTGATTAGTCCGTCGAGGTCTGCAGGACCTGTGTTTCATACAAAATTTAAAGATAATAATCATTTAATTAAAACAGCTGTTGCTAGTAGTTGGATACCAGGGTTTACTGGTAAATCGGTTGGAATACACCTCCCTCACGATGATTTCATTCATAACGATGGCGCTACAACAACTATAACTCCAACCCCGGAAAACTACACTCGCGTTTCAGTCCAACGTCGACAGCTATCTCGCTCACAAGATCCAATTTGGCAAGATTACTCTCTACTCAAAACATACCATGAAATGGCTTTACCCCAATCAAAAGAAGCTCACATTGCTGCTCGTAGACGAGGTATCGAAGCTGTTGACAGGTGGGTTGCTATTCAAAAGACTGAAGAATTAGCAGCCAATCAAGCTTAAAATATATTCTTTTTTTATAATAAGTTACGTTGATATGTATTTCTCCGAAAATTGTTGATTTCTTCTTCTAGAGGCTTATTTCAACAAAATTAAGACGAGACGGGTGCTTAGTATTTAATGTTAGTTTGGAAAGAAAAAAAACTACTGGGAGAAAAAAGAAAATAACTTGAATTGAGTTCCTTCTGTGTTTGTGTGATGTTATTCTCACATCACATAATAGATAGAAGGGAGTCATTATCAGGTATGTTGTTACTCTTTATTAAACCATTTCTGTTGATAATTACTTTTATCTTAAAAAAAAAAAAAGAAGAAAAAAATATGTAAAATACCATTCTCAAATCATTGGTGAACTCCTTGTTGACTTTGTTAATGTTTTTTTTTTTTAATTTTTTTCTGTGTAAAGTATATAAAATTCTTTGATGAAACGAGTCTCTCGTACAGAAGATGGGAAGTTGGTTTTATCTGAGCAGCCTCTTTGTGAGTTGGGATCCGATGAGCTGCTACTGAAAGTACAATCGTTTAGGATTTCAGGTGAGGACTTGCTATCGCAGTCACCCGAAGTTGGCACCACAGCGATTGGTAAAGTAGTAAAGAAAGGTGATAACGTTAGTACCGGATATGATGAGGATTCTATTGTTATAGCGCTTACACGATACGGGTCAGCTTCAGAGTACATAACCATTGAGAGTCATTTGTGTTGTGAACTTCCTTTATCATTACAGTCGAGTAAGGCATTGTTATCAAGTGTTGTTTGTTCTTATTATTTATTAATAACTCAAACACTAAAACTTTGTCCTGTTGGATGTGTTGTCGCCGTGTCAACAGGAAATGACAGGGAAACGATAGTTGAATTATGTTCGTCTTTGGGAATTAATGTTATTCCAATCGGAGCTTCATTTAATGAAGTTATGGAACTGACATCAGGTTTGGGTGTGAGTGCAGCAATATGCCTGCCTAGTTATGTCTTAGAACCTGATGAGATGATGTCTCTGGCTAGACTTGTCTCTCCAAGAGGTAAATTTATTCTACAAGGTGGGCAGGCTCCTGATTCATCATTGTTCTCATCTCCTCTGATTGATATTATTTCAGTGAAATCTGCTTCTTTAGTATTCCATTCTCTTTCTTCTTGGTTACTTGCTCCAGCTGATGATGGTATTGTGAGTCACGTTCTCATCGAAGCTATTCGTCTGTTGTCGAAGTCAAATTCATTTCAGACTCCTCCGACGGTCTCATTCCAAAATTTTAGTTCTGAACTTGACTGTTGTAATAAACCTTTATCGGTAACAATGTAGTTGTTGTTTTATTAATAAACTGGTAGCCGTCTCTCTATCCAACTCGCACTGGGTTCAGAAATCCGTTCGACGTAATCTACCTGCCGCAGATAATTGTTCTGAATTAACGAGAAATGAGTTTTTGTTATTTATCTTCTTTAGAACAGATTCACACTCAGAGATGGAATTTCCATTTTAGTTAGATCTGTTGGTTGCATCCTGTTCTGTTATTAATTTATTTTATTTTATATATTAGGAACGGATGAGTGACAAGGATAAAAAAGAAGTCCACGACAATGACGAAGAGGGTGATCAACAAGAACCCAATAAGAAGAACAACGAGGACGAGGAAACAGTTGTCGATGTGAAAGAAGAAGGAAATACATCAAAGAGTGAAGTAGAAGATAACAATGAGAATGAAGATTCAAAACCAGCGATTGTGTTAGATGCGGCTGCAGGTGATGGTGTTGAACATGAAACGAATTCCCCAACATCTCCACTTGGTGGAGATACGACATCATTCTTAGACGCAGACATGTTATTATCGAAGGGTTTAAGTTCATTTGGTAGAGCTGGACCTGATTACTTAGAACTCTCACAAACATCACTCGCCTCACTGTCGCTCGGTGATATCTTCACTGATAAAGAAACTCAAAATATGATTGACATGGAATGGGGAAATAGAAATAAATTAGCTGAAGGAATGTTTTCAACACTCGATATCATTTGTAATCAACACAACCCTGACATCTCTGATGATGATCCTGTTGGTAACGAAGAGTACCTCGCACGATGTGAAATTACTGCTCAGGAAGCAACTGATCGCCTCGACTACTACATTCTTGTCTTTGATGATAAAAGTACTCTTTTTTGTAAAGCAGCCACTGCTAAAGAACTCGAAGCATATTTAAAAGCAATCACTGAAATGAAATCAGAATCAGAGCAACAAAAAGCCTCACTTGAGAGCGAGAGGCTCGCACTCGAGGCCGCGACAGCCGAGTTCAACACAGCGAGGATTGCCGCAGAGAACACAATAAGAAATGCTGAGGAAGAGATAAAGAGAAATGCCGAACAATCTCGCATCCAGGTCACAGCACAACAAAAAGAGTTGGAAAAGGCTGCTAGGACTATTGCAGATGAGCAGGCAAAGGTTGAAAGTGAGAGAGCTTTTCGAGTTGAAGTTCTACGTCACGAAGATGAATGCCGTCGAATGGAAGAAACCGCATGGAAGACTCTTTGGGAAGAACGTCGGAAAAACGAAGCCGAACGCCAACAACTTGAACAAGAAGTTGAATCGTACCGTCTGGAACACGCAACGCTATCTCGTGAAGCTGCTTTTGGTCGTCGTAAACTTCTCATCGAAGAAGAGGATAGGAAGTCACGAGTTATGCAATCTGAGATAAATCGATTAGAAGAAGAAATCCAATTAATGAACACCAGAAAAAGTAATTGTGGTATTGACGGCATTGGTACTACTCATTTAAGACCAACTATTCTTGAAGTAGCAATGAGAGATAATCCAGGTGGTGGTAATAAAAAGATTAATCAAATCAAATCTCTCGCTGATAAACTAGTTGACGTTCAAACTGAAGGAACTTCACTCGCAATTCAACTTTTTGAGGAATCAGACTTTGGTACTCCACAAAGACAAAGTGGTAGGACTGCTTCTCCTCTTTCTCAGAGACGACTTAAAAGTACCTCACCTACTTCAATGTTCTTGCGTTCTCTACGAAAGAAATATGATCCCCCTCTTGCCTCATATAAGACTCCTTCTCATTCTCCATCTCCATCTCCATCTCCTTCTCATTCTCCTACAAGTAGGTACTCATCACCAAAGAGTGGTCGTAGGTCCAATCGAAGACCAGCAACACCTCTGCAAGACCCTCCGTCTCCATACCTCGACTCAACACAGTACCACATGAACTTAATGATGATGAATGAAATCAGATCGTTGAGATCTGAAGTGTCTCAACTCTGTGAAGATAGATCACCTTATTAGTAGAGGACATTATATTGTACCCCCCTTTTATATCTTAATATTGTACTGTTTTTATAAAATTATCTTACTCGGTGGGCATAAGCTCTCTGTATTGTACACGCGGTAGGTGTGAATACGAATAATTTTATTATGTTATTTACCACCCCTTTTTTTTAGATTATAAAGAAATGATATTATTGTAGTTAAGAGATCGAATGGTTACTTTATAGTTGTTTTTGTTAATAATGTAATTTAATTTGTTTTTTCTCAGAAAAAAAATGGAGAAGACTTTCTTTACAAAACCGTCGCAGGAATTCAAGCAAACGACAGCACCAGATGTTTGTTTTGTTGAAGACTGTCATCCTGCTAGAAAAGTTCCATTTCAACCCGACGAAAATTTTTATAACTCCGAATTATGTGAAGGATTATGGGTTTGCTGCACAAAGAAAGTATCAAAAGGTACGCTAGAGAAGGCGTGCGCACTAATACGAGGCACTCTTCCAATTGAGTTGAGAAGAAAGTTTTTAGATTTCAGAGCACAGAAATGGTGCGTTGATCCAGGTCCCATGAGATTAATAATAATGGCTAATAAGGAGGTAGCTGGTAGTATTATTGAGGTTCAGGGAACTTCATTACAGGGAATGACAGGATCAAATCATACTTACTCTCCTTGGGCATTCACAAATGAAAATGATTTTTTAAAGTGTTCGAACATTGGAAAGCTAACTCTTCATGAAATAACACACGCAGCTGATATGGTAATACGACAACAGATTGATCCGTTCTTCCACGAACATGTCCAACTGTTATACAACTCAGCAGTTAATAGAAGCAGCGACAACAGTGCTAATTGGAAAGACAGAGGGACCTCAATACCTGATCACTTTATTACTAATAAAAATAACACAAGACAACAGGGGTCTTATGATTTTGGTGGAAGATACAACGGAGGATTATACGCAATGGCAAACAGAGATGAGTATCTAGCAGAGACTCATTGCATGCTTCGCGGGATAACATCTATTTGTGGAGAACCTACTCCAGCTGTAGCTAATGCAGTCCAAAGTGGATTGTGTTCATCTCGAGGGTTGTTTATTCACGATCCTGATATCTATTCTACTTTAGTAAAGTTCTTTTCACATCAAGACTCTGTAATTGATTGGCCTGAACCTGATGAATGTATTCTAAGACCTGTAATGTTACACGAAAACAACCAATCAGTATCCTCAACAAGATGGAGAATACGATCTGAGTCCTGCAGTAAGTGGGCCTGGGATATTCATGCACACAAATGGAATTGGGCATCACATTCAGATGGTAAAATTATCTTCAGCGGATGTGCTGGAGATAATTACTCTGGAGATCCTTTTTGGGGTGGTCGTAAAGACTCAAAAGGGATATTGTGGTTAGGAAAAGAACTACTAATTCCATCAAAACCAACTTCATTAGTAATCATTCAGAGTGAAGGTCACAGTGCTGTGTTTGCTATTATTGAGTTTCAATCTGATAATGGGACTTGGCAAGAGTTTGCTGTCTTTAGTGACGTTCCAAAGGGAAAGGTTCGCTTACAAATGAATTAAACTTTTTCCTTTTACTTTTTCTTGTACTTATTCACTAGCAACACTCACGACTTCTGTACTTTATTGTTTTAATTTTTAACACAAAATATGGGAATGACATTTAAAAAAAAAAAAAATTATATGTCTTAATTTCTCATTGTTCGCTACTGGATTATTTTTATTTATTGTCTTCACTCTGAGATGGAGAGACTCTGCAGATTTTTGAATCGAACAGTACCTCGACTGAGTGCCGAGTAGTAAAAAGCAAGTTAACAAGGCGCTGTGGACGACAACGAGGAGAAGTGTACAGATACAGTGTCGAAGTAAAATTTTGTAATAACAAAATACTTTATATTCTGATGGGTGCAGTAGTACTCGTATTCCAGTTAGTGAGCTATGTCCATGCAGAGTCCACAACGACTGTGACAAGTTCAAAGTGGAATCACGACAATTTGAGAAACGTGGTCGCCACATTTGTTGGTGTTGGGAATAGTGATATTGTCTGTTTTATTCACGATCGCAATTTATCGCTATCCGAGAAAGAAAAAAAAGTAGTGCCACCAACAACCACAAGACAAACACCACACCAAACAAGTAACACAGAAGATGTCGAATTGGAAATATAAAGTGATTGCGGAATTATTGAGCCCGAGCAGCCCGCGAAGGGATGTCCCGATGATATGGACTCTGTAGTTTAAGATTGTTTTCGTTTTGTAGTAAAGTTATATGAGACTTTGCTTCTTTCATGTTTTTCTCTTGCCCTTCTGATCCATTTCTTTTGGGTCAATTTATTTACGATAGAGGCGTTCTTCAGCTTTTTTATTCTCCCATATTTTATCTAACATGTTTGATGATGTCTTTCTCTTATTATTTTTGTAATATGAAAAGAAAATTTATTTTTTCTCTTGTTCGTTGATTGAAATATTTAAATAAACAGGGCAAGGTGGGAGCTGGAAGTCGATCACTTCCAGCCGAAGCTATAAAACTACAATCTTCGTGATTGGGTCCTTACTGATGAAGGCTACCCAGACCCCTCGTAGTCATCAGTTTGTATTTTGCTAACTAACTTGAATTTTCCCGCCCTCTCCTTCTTTTGACTGATGACTATTAGTACTAACTAACGACAAGTTGTTTTATTATTTACATTTTGTGATGATGTGCTTCATTCAGTAAGTTGTTGTTGTTGTTGTTGTTGCGGATGAGTTATTCTTTTAACAGATTTATTCTACAATAATAAAATGATGATTTCAACTTTGTTAACGGCAGCTCTGGCTGTGAATGGTACTTATGAATCACTTGTTCAGAATCGTGTGACTCCGATGGTATCGAAATCACTTAATACTTCGAATTTCTTTTTGAACTGTAACCCAGCATATACTAAGTTACCATCTGGTCAAGGTGCTCTCATTGTTAGGGTTCAGAACTGTACCATAGCTAAGGATCGCTGTCCTGAACAGCAGTGGGAAACATTGGGACCTTCTCATTTGGTTATTCTAAAAGAGACTCACCCAAATGTATTTGAGTACGCTGATGACAGTAGAATAACATTTGGTCCCGACAATGTTGGACCAGCTGCTGCTTATGGAACTGAAGATCCCAGGATAATTTATCGTGAGAAGACTGGTATTTATTATTTAACATTCACTGCTGCTAGTAAACCCGGTGTTAAAGTGTCGTACCTCGCAACAACAACAGATCCCACAAATACCTCATTGTGGAATCTTCAAGGAAAGATTGAAGGAGCACCTGGTGGTGCAACAATTCTACTCAGAGATGACACTCATCAGTTTTATCCGAAACACTATTTGTTTGCGACTGATGATGGTCTCGCTGGGTCTTTAGAAATTGGAGTCTCACTGGACTTGCTTCATTGGACTATGACTGGGAAGTATGTTCTCGTTCCACGTCCTGGGATGTGGGATGCTGCTGGTGTTGCTGCTGGACCTTCCCCGGAACGTCTTGAAGATGGAAACTACATCTTCTTTTATCCAACAGATCAACGTCACCAACAACCAAAGTATGGAAGATGTGCTCTGGGGTGGGCTGTTTTAGATTCAGAAGATCCAACAGTTGTTGTTGACAGATGTAATTCTCCCTTAATGGTCGCTGAAACTACTTATGAGAAAAAAGGTTTCACTCCAAACGTAATCTTCACAACAGGTTGTAACCGTGTTAAGGGAACAATGAATGAATTCATGTTGTACTACGGTGCTGCTGACACTGTAGTTGCAGGCGCTCACATTATCGTCAACAAACTAAGCAATGGTAAGTACAGCGCTGAGCGTGTTATGTAATTGTTATATTTCTAGCTTTTGATTTTTTTTTTGTTTTTTTGTTTCTTTTTCTTGATTCCCTTTTTTGTTTCTTAAAAGGGGAAAAAACCCTCAACCCACTTGCCGTCGAAACGTCGACGGCATTACTTTAGTTAGTTATCGTATGATGGGAAGATTATTTTCTGTAGAACACAACAGAAGACGTGTTTTATCTGTTTTGAATTTAACCAGCTGACTGACTCTTGTTGGCCGTACAGTTCACTTGATGAATACCTCCTCTACATGAGGCGCTACTATGAAGATTGTTAAACAATTATATGCATGCGATTTTGTGTGGACGGATGTCCAATTTGTTGCGTGTTAACCCGTGATTTATTTATCCAAGTGCTCCATGACGTAGGACCTTCAACCGTCCCCAACTTACCGAATACTTAAAAAAAATAATATATTTCCCTTTTTTTAAACGAACCTTTTCTTTGATTAACGCCACTCTACAAAATATTTTTTTTTCAGTCGAGAGTACTTTGATATTAATTTTGTTTTAATACCTGAAGTTGTTAACTTGTTTTTTTTTTTTTTTTTTCCAACCCGACGTGGTCCCTAAATACCAACTGTTGGTCTTTTTTACATGACAACCAACGTAATTTAGGTTTAGCCAGTTTTTTCAGCATCAGTACAAACAAAATAAAAAAATGATGCGACGAGCAGTGACTTCCTCGCACGACTATCGGATTATGCATTGCGGGGGTCCGCTTACATTAGAAAAAGTAGCAAAATTGGCTCATTTAAAAAGAATATATAAACCTGACTACACGATATGCTCGCAAGGATTAATAGGAAATGGTTATGACTATATTGATAAAGGAAAGATAATGGTCGCAGCGCTAAACGTCGCAGGTGTTGACGCAATTGGAATAAATAACATCGATAAAGCATGGGGAACATCTGTTTTATCCCAACGAATAAAACAATTTGATGGTAAAGTATTATCAACCACTGATATTCAAGGTGTTTCTGGTACTTATAAGTACGTCAGGGACATTATTGGTAGTCAAGATAAAAACACGACATGTCTAACGTCGTTATCGTCTATGCAACCGGAAAATATTTCTGAACTTCGTAAAATAATTGAGCAGTTCAGAGTTTCTCCAACCATAGCGTTATCTCAAATGGAATTCAGCGACACTCATAAAGTTGGTTCTCAATTATTGAACGACTTGAAAGGAACGATTCCCATCATATTATCATCTGGAGATGATGCAGAAGAAAAACTCGAAACAGGAATCAGAATAGTTCAATCAGAAGAATGCGTTTCTTTAATAGATGTTTGGCACGCTACTAATTCAGTTCATATGGTCACCAGACGAAAAGATTACAATGAAATGGATCCTGATTTAGAACATTTATTCAAAGCTCACACCAGAATGATAAATGGTTTACTCGACACTGTAATCGATTCGAATATCGACAGAAGTTCAAAAGGATTCTTGCAGTCATTTATGATCGATGTAGCGACTCGTTTAAGAGTAGCGTCAAAGGCTGATGTGGTTCTAATTCATAGGGGTATGTTTTTAGAGTCTGATGATGTGAGAAAAACAATCCTCACCCCTCGTCACATTCAAGATGAAATAATGCCTTATCCATCTCCTATGATAATGATCGAAGTATCTGTTAAAAAGATAAATGAAATATTAACGTGGAAGGCTAGACGAGAAGTACACGCTCTTGAAATGGGAAATGCTGGTACTTATGACGAGTTAGTAACAGACGACCATTGGCAGCCTCGATTCCCTCTTGAATCAAAACTAACGAAGAAAGTTATATCTGATCAAAATAAAACATTAAAAGTATTAGTTCCATACAATCTCACACAAGGTGGAATGTTTCGACCTTTGACAGAAACACAACCAAGCCCTGACGGGATTAAACTAAACGCTATGATACTATTAATGTCAGGTATTTACGAACAACAGATCAGGAAAACTCGTGAGAATCGAAACAAAGATGTCATCGCTTCTACTGCATAGATCACCTTAATATGTTACCCCACTGGTAACAATGACCTTAGATATTAATTGTGTTAGTGTGATTGTTTATAATATTCTCTCCAGGACATCACAATATGTCAACAGACAACAATAGTAGTGACTGTGACATCCCTGAAGTAGTAGTAACTCACAATGAAGGAATACAAACTCCTTTTGGAGTGACGAAAACACAAAAAACTGATGAGACTATGAAAGGAGAGAAACGTGTTGTAGTTTTAACTAAAACAGATTCCGGGATTGGAGTAACAGTACAGAGTAATATTATCGTTGATGTACTCAAGGACAGTGAAGCAGCATCAAGAGGACTAACAACAGGAATGATTATAAAAAAAGTTGGCCTTCACAAGACCAACAGCAACATCTCCTCATCAACACTATGTAGATTAATATCAGAACAACCAATGACCTTCTGTATGTCTATCTTAACACCTGAAGACTTACTCGATCCTGTTCAGGCGGAAAGATATTTTGGTCCCTTTCACGATACCTTCCAAGCTGACGACGACGATCAATCATTAGATGTGATGGGAGCTCTGAGTGTAAAGAATGCGGCGGTTTTTATGTTATTTCTCGTATTCTTGATAACACCTATTCTAGTCATGATTCTTTCCGCTATTGTTGCTGGACCACTAGCAGTTATAATGGGGTGGAGTTACTCTCGAGGGTTTTGGGTTTCATCTTCTGTGTTTGTTACACCAATTGGAGGATCCCCAGCATATCAATTACCTCCAGAGGATGGATCACCTTTAGGTGGGAGGATATTAATATCAATGATTGGAACCTGGTCAGCTGGACTTCTCGGATTCTTACAGTTACTTGTCTTCCCAGCAATTGAGCCGTTGTTTTCGTGGGGATTTGGAGAACGTCAACCCAAGAAACCAACACATCAGAGATGGATACAATCTCATGTAAGAACAGCATCTCCATGGAGGATGATTGGTGAGGAACTACCTGACGAACTCATAGCAGGAAGACTTGAAAATAGAATCAACGAAGCAAAAGCAACTGAACTCGATCCTGTCGCAGTTTGGCTACACCGACAACGTACTGGCAGGAGAGCAACGTTACCATTGAATACAATAATATTACCAGCAGGGGCTACGTCTCCAAATACTTTATCTCATAGAGGTTCGAGTTGTTCTCGTCGAACATCAATCTGTTCTCAGGAAGAAATGTATGTTTTTATATCAACCAAGTGAATGAAATTAATATTATACTAAAAACTGACTTTTACAATCAAAACAAAACAGGTCAATACACTGACCCCACTTACACCTCCTCAAAGGAGAGTTTTAAAGATACACATTAAAATGGTCTTGTACCTTCTGTAAGATGAATTGTTATCGTTGAATGTGATTTTGGGATTTTTAATTTTAATTTTTTTCCTTTAAAAAAAACAGATGTATTAAATTATGTCGTTAGCTCATTTGGCACTCTCTGTTTCTGTCGATATTGAGGATGAGTTGCATACGAGTATATTCGGAGTTCCCTCATCGTTAGGATCACTAAAGTCTTTATCATTCGCATCTTTAGATAGCAGAAGTGATTATATATTTAGAACGGCTTCTGAGAATTCAAAAAAGGGATGTCGAGGTTTACTAGAATACATCTTACGAGATGACTTGGATTCTGCGAAGGATTTATTAGAAATAGAAGACTTAGAGAATGAGGAGATTAGAGCCATCGCATACAAACTATTCAAAGATAAGGTTGACAAAGTAAATCACATTATGAAAGTTGTAAACACATTAAGAATGAGACTCGTCGTTGATCCATATTTCACAAGACCAGAAC
The DNA here is from genome assembly GCA_964019425.1 of Flectonema sp. DT1601. Classification (NCBI taxonomy): domain Eukaryota; phylum Euglenozoa; class Diplonemea; order Diplonemida; family Diplonemidae; genus Flectonema; species Flectonema sp. DT1601. The sequence continues at coordinate 278,073 of OZ025824.1, read as the reverse complement.
CAACCGAAGCAACAATTCAACTTATGGTTAAAGTACTGGGTATGTCACAGATATCTGATAATAGTGTTGATGGTGTTCTTGTTTGTTTTGCTGAGTGTGGAAGAAGACAAACAGAACCCATAATGAAACTTTTTCAAAAAGTCTACGCAAGTAGTGTAATCCTCCTTGATGCGTTTTGTCTGAGAATAACTGAACCAGACGGATTCTATCTCACTATTGAAGAGAAGCGTCGCATTATTAGATTCAGTATTGTCTACCAGCAACAACAACAAACTCAACATAGAAACAGATGGAGTGAAGAAAAACAAAGAAAAAACAATTGTTGTGTAATTTCTTAACTACAAAGGCTTATTTCAATTGGAGCGCTTAGCTTTTTCTTTTTTTTCTTTTTTTTTCTACTAAAATATGTTCCCCCGCCATCAGGTCGGCTCTTTATTTAATTGGCATCATTCGTTAGTGGTGTCTCTTTGTCAAACCTTATGGGAATCGCTCTCCGCAAGCAGATCGATTTTTTCTTAGCATCACTGACTTCTCGTTGCCCTACGCGCGACTTTTTTTGTGATCTCGCAGTGACGCTCTAAAAAGAAATCTTCTATTCTGGTGTGTGGTGTAGAGGGGGCGGGATTTGTACTTTCCAGCTCTCACAGTCTGACCAGAACCAGATTACTGTTTCGCACTCAGACGTTGGTACTTTAATGTTCCCGAAATGAATGTAGTTACTTTTGCTCATTTTTTTTCCTTTCTTTCTTATTACTAATTTCGTTCAAGTCAAATACCTCCCCTTGCTTTCCAAGTACGATGACTGTTGTATTGAGTTCTTTGGAATATCGTCCCGAAAAATAAAATAATTCATCAAAGGTGGTCCTTTTGGCACCAAATTAGTAACACTTTTGAGAAGCCCTTTGTATCCTGTACACTAACTGGACTCTCACACACCGTGTTTTGAAGAGAGTGAATGGTTTTTTATTGGTGACGATGTTCTGAGGAACGTGTGGTCCGTTATCACCTCTTTGGTCTTTAACACAATTAGTGGTTGTTGGGAAGTTCTTTTTGTACTGATGTAGTCAAAGAACAAACTATTTAGAATGAAAGCCGTTCTTTCTTATCGTGCGTTTTCTAACTGAATTATCTAGCTATCTGATTCTGGACAACGCTACCATAATTTATTTAAGGTGAGTGCTCCACTAGTAGTGTGTTAACATATTTTTTTTAAAAGAATTATTGATTTAAGCAAGTAATTTGTAGGTGAAACACACACCCCGCCGTATTACATTATACCTCTGGTTTTGGTTTCCCAGGGCTCACGATTAATTCATAATTGAATAACTCGATTCCGTGCTTACTTACTGAATGACAACAAGGAAAAAGAGATGTGTATGCAGCTAAGTTAGAAACATTTATTATAATGTAAAGTATTTACGTCAATTGCAGAGTGTATACCTACATTATGCCCCGTCAGCCGAAGCTATAATAAAATAATCCTAATAAGATTGGGTCTAATTACGTTGCTGTTGCCTCGTAGCTCTAGGGAGTTAACCCGATGCTCCCTAGTTTGCTGTATCAGCGATGCACAGTACGCAATGTTGGACTTCCTTATCTATCTATCAATCTATACTAACATTACCTTTAGTCACTATTTCTAAAATTAATGTTAAATTATCGTTATGTTGTTTATGATACAATACATTTGTATTTTACGTACAAAATCGAACAGTTAACTCCCCGTGCGACAGGATTCCGTCTTGGCATCTTCTTTTAACTTTAATGGAAGGGCATGGGACACTCAACCTGATAGTACGTGGTCCCCGAATGACCAGATTCGACAACGTCTTCTGGTCAGTAAAACAGAATATATTTTCTCTTTCTGTTTTCTCTTTTCTAAACTTTTTTTCTATGATTAACGACTACAAGTATTTTTTTCAGTCAAGTAGTTTTATATTAATACCCAAAGTTGTTACTGTTTGCATTGTCACAGTTTCACCCCCCGTTTGACAGGATTCTGTCTTACGTTTTACGAAGTCTAATCTGGATGGTTTTTTTCCCTTTTTTTTTCTTGTCATATATTATTTGCTCTAAAAGGTCCGTAGCAGTTACGACCTAAAACTGACTGTCTCATTTGAGCTTCATTTTAATTCTATTCCTTTTAGATAAAGTATTCGTGTTACCAAGTTCTTCGGGCAATTAGGGGATCGAACAACCCTTATAAATAATAACCTGATCTCAGTGATTGGGGTCCCGACTTGTTACACTGGAACTTACTGAAGGAAAAAATTACACTCTTTTACTACGGGGGGACTACTTGTGTCGAGTAGTTTATGTGATTGATGAATACAGGCGGGTTTATTTTTATTTATAGAACTATTTTTTTATTTCATTACGATTTTTATTACACAAAATATACATTTGTCTTTCGTTGAAATTTTGGTCGTTGGATTCCTCCCTAGATATTTATCTTGACTGAGGAAGGGTTAAGGTCAAAAACAATCGTTTTAATGAACTTTTTTTTATTGTTCTTTTGGTTAATTTAATTCTTCAATTCTTCGTTGAATGTGTCTCTGTTTCTACAGAGAATATTTTCTTTTTTTCTTGCGCTTTTTTTTTTTTTTTTTTTTTACTTTGTTCAATATTTGATTTCTCTGATTTCAAAAAAAATAAAATAATAAATAAAATTAAATAAATAAAACCCTTTTTATTTGTTGTTAAAATCAGTTATTTTTCTACTGAGAATTGGAGTATGAATTCTCTACTTTTTTTTTTTTGGGGGGGAAAAATTATATCTGCTTTTTGTGAGTTAAAGTTTTCTTTAGCTTCATTTTTTTTTTTTTTTGTGTTTTTCATCTTCTTCTCCTTCTTTTTTGACAGTTTTCATTTACTACTTGTGATGTGATGTTATATTTCTATCACTCAGCTATTTACTTACCATTCTAATCAAAAGAATAAATAGGAAGGGGGAGGGAAAATGTGAAGCTGTTTTATTGTCATTGCGTGTCTTAACTCATTTCCTTATTTTATTGTTTATATGTGTTCAGTTCACACAGAGACATGGTGATGCAGTCATTACGCTCTGTTCTTCGTGTTATGTGGAGATTTTTAATTCACGAATTCCACGTGTTGTTCTACTGGATTATTCCAAAGTGGAATGTAGTCGCGAATCTTCCTTGTGGAAAGGTTCGTGGAGAGCATCATAGGTCAGGAGTGGCTGTTTTTAGAGGAATTCCTTATGCTGAAGCAACTCGGTGGGGGGCACCAGAAGCAGTAAGACGGTGGGATGGAGTTCGCGACTGCAGGAGGTTTGCTCCGTGTGTTCCTCAACAGATTAACGCTGCCGCATCAAATTATTATTCAAATATTGCAATTTGTATTGAAACTTTTCTGAAATTCTTCCTTTCTCGTTTTGGACATCCTCATCACAGTTATCAAGGATCAGAGTTCGGTAGTCTAGCTCTCAATGTGTACACCTGTTCTGATTTCAAGTCCTCAACAAAACTTCTACCAGTAATGGTGTTTGTTCATGGAGGAGCATTTCTAATTGGAAGTGGTGGTCCTCCTTTATACTGCGGAGTTCCTTTTGTACGAAACGACTGCGTTCTAGTGACTCTAAACTATCGAATGGGAGTCCTTGGAAACTTAGCTGTACCAGGAACTACAACCAACAGAGGACTGAGAGATATATTGGCTGCACTCAAATGGGTCAGTCGAAACATAAAACACCTCGGAGGGGATCCAGACAAAGTGACGCTATTCGGAGAATCAGCTGGTTCGATGTCGACAGCGAACCTATTAAGTAGTCCTCAGCGAATCTATGATAATAAACCACTCTTTGATAGAGCTATCTGTATGAGTGGTGCTTGTCAGTTTGTGATGTCAAAGGAAGAAGCAGATGCTGTTTTTCATCAATACAAAAAGATACTCGAAGAGTCCCAAGGACGGGAAATATCACTCGAAGATTTGAATACACTTCCTTGTGAAGTTTTGCAAAAAGCACAATCAACTCTGTCCTCAAATAATTTAAAGAAATATCGAAAATGTGAATCAGAACTTTTAATGATTTTGATTCCCCACATCGATGGAGACGTACTTCCAAAACATCCCTTGAAGCTAATTGAATCAGGGATAGCTACTGACGTACGACTAATGGTTGGCACTACTAAACACGAATATAGTTTATTTATACCTCACTTGGCTTTACAAATGTTAGATTTAGAAATTGGAAACCGAATCCATCACTGGTTAGAAAGATTTGGATGTGCTAACCGAGCAAAAGAAATAGAAAACATCTACAACTGCAGCGACTACATCAAAGAGTTTAATGCTCGTGAGAATCACAGAAAATACTCAGCGGTATCAACTGACTGGGTGTTTAGGATCCCATGTGAGAGAATGGCTGAAACACATCAAAAAGCTAATGGTGAGGTATATGTTTATCGATTCGACAGGCATCTGCCATTTAATTCATTGGGAGCAGCTCACGGTACAGATATCCCTTATCTGTTTCATCGTCACTACGCAATGCCTTTTGTTGGGACGGATCACACAACTGATAATGCTGCTGATTGTATTCAAACGATTTGGACTACATTTGCGAAAGAAGGATCTCCTCTAAAGAAGAGTCCTGGAGACTCATGGCCAACTTACGACCAAGCAACAAGAACGATAATGTCGATATGCTCTGGTAATGGTCACTCTTTAGATTTGCTAAGAGATCCTGATCCAGAAGTGTTCCGCTGTTGGGATGGAATTGCAGATGCTACACATTTCTAATAATTACACTTTCATATAGTCGTATAATTTTTTTTTTTTTTTAACCCTTACACCACCGTAAGAACCCCCAAAACGACGGGTCCAAAATTTTACTGTTTTTTCAAAAAGAGAAAAGGTACCCCCCCAGAAAACCTATGTACCAAACCGGACACAACTACTCCTACGGGTCAATAGCACCTGTCACTCACACACCTAACGGTGCGTACCTTGGTACGTTGTTGCACATTCAGCAGAACTAACAAAGTCGGCAGTGTCGCAATAACGTACTCAACGGTTTCCATTCATAGAAGCTGCATGTTATTCCCTTCCCGTATTTTGAAAGGGATGATGTTTCTGCGCAACATCATGTCAGAGGGAGCCCAAGTAAAGAGAATGCCAAATCACGGCCGATATTAAATCGAAAAATCAGATTTTTTCCCTGTTTTTTTGAGCTTGTAAAAGCCCTCTGTGGTCGCGGAAAATACACAAACAACCCGCATCATGGCACAGCAGGTTCAGACACACAGGAGGATTACCGCATCGGGGTTGATAAGCTCGAAAAATACAAATAACATCGATCCCAGATCATGGAACTTCATTAGTAACAGTGCAGCTACTTAGATCAGACCTGTTGGGCTGGATCTATAAACTTCCACCTCTTTACCCCACCAGCCTGGCATACTGGATTTTGGGAAGTTGGCGGTTTAGGAACATCACAAGGAATTTTGTAGTTTTGGAGAATGTGATACCTTTTGAAATATGGGTAAGCACAAAGCGCTTGGTTGCATCGCTCACAGTAATCTAGTGATTGTGCGCGCTTTGCGCGAACTGCACACTGACGAGCCTTTTCCATCTTTCCGGGGTAGTGTCCCAAAGCTGGCTTGAGGCGATCAGGGATTGATACTGATTGTGGAGAGGGCGGTACTGATGGTGTTATTAATAGTGTTGGTGCCGCTCTGGTACGTTTAAATGTACCTAAGCTGCCCAAAACAAAGCCAATTTGAAGGATAAGAATCTCTTGCTTCTCCAGCCAGATTCACTACTATCCGTCCAAATTCCACCATGCCCACGTCGCATCAGGATAAAGGAATTCAAAATACACGTCTCCACTTCGGATCCTCATGCTCGGGAGCAGGTAATATCGCAGAGAAGTGTAAGTTCCTCAGTATTTCGGCAAAGCGATTACGTGAAAACACTTGCGGAAAGAACAACAGGGGGGTCAACAGCATGTCATTCAAACCCCAGGAATCCCCTAGGTTAGATTTTATTGGGAGGCGCGTCAGTAGTGTTGTGCCAACAAAGGCCCTTCGCTCCTGCGTACCGGTTTTAAATTTTCTTCCCCTCTGTGAGGCATAGACCTCAGAGTTTTTCTTCATCAGCTGGAAAACTGACTATCTGAAGAAAAGCTCAAAAACCTGCAGCTCCGACTTGCGTGCAACTCTAATCTTTAACGTTTCTTGGAAACGCGTTTTTATTCTTGGTAACCCTTGTTACCTCCCCTCCCCATTTGGAGTCAGATACTTCGTCAAGTGACGAATCGGAGCACACCGACGATGGATTAACAAATACTGTTGCATCCTCATCAGAACTGTGGACCGACATATTTCCCAAGTTGATTTTGGCCAGCTTTAGCAAATGGAAAATTTACCATTTAATAAAAACTATTGCGGCGCAACACGTAAGGAACATAAAAGACATCGCAATAATACCTCTCCCGTGAAATCGTTGTACTCAGAAATGCAAAATTTTCACTTAGCAAAAAAAAAATTTTTTTTCAGACTGATATATCAGCTCCGGTGGTGTAAGGGTTAAAACTATTTTTTTTTTTTTTTTTTTTTTTTGATATCCTTTCACTCCGCAAAAAAAATAGTGCTACTTCTTCCCTTAATAATTGCGTGTGATGTGTGAGCTTTTTGTTTTTTTTTGTTGTATTTCCCCCAAAAAAAATCTGTTTTTTTTTTTTTTTTGCTATGACTTGTTTTATATGTTGTCGTATTCCCGTTTAGCGGAATTTCTTTCCCTCTCTCTCTCTCTGCTGAGTTTTGTATTTATTTTTTACTGAAATCTATCATTAAAAAAAATAATTTTAGCTCTGGGGTTTAGTTGGTATGAATTATATATTTTTTTTTCTCCCAAGTTTCTTTTTTTTTTTTTTTTATATATATTACTATTATTTGATGAGATCGTTCGTTGGGAAACAACAACGCGGTCGGGGGGGGTCTTAACTTAGCTCTCTATATTTATGGTTGTAGCCCCTACAAAATCGGCCCTGTCACTGTACGAGTTCAGGTTGTTGGTTTGGTGTTTCTTCATGGGCGCTACAACTATGTTTATTACTTTTAGTTATTCCCTTGTTTCTGTTAGCTTTTCCCTTGATCTAGGTCGAAAACACAAAAAAAAAAAAAAAAAAAAAAAAACACAAAACCAACTTTCATCTCTTTATAATTATTAAAAGTAAGTTTTTATTCATTTTCTTTTTTTTTTTTTCTTTTCCAGGTTCAGTAACTATGATGGATACGTTATTATTGACAAATAGTAAATATTTATCTCCTTTTTTTTTGTTTTTCCCTTTTTTTAAAAAAAAAAAAAAAAAAGGAAAATGTGTCAGGTTTCTTTCGTGTGCACAAACCAAAAGTGTTATATTACTATTTTCTGTATTTAGTTTGAAGATTAAACCCAATTTTTTCTTGTTCTCCACTCAGCGGCACCCCCCTAAGACAAAAAAACAAAAACAAAAAGAACACCTAAACTGGAACATTCGTAATAAAAAGCGCAAATGTCGAAGGCTCCCCTTCCGGACTTCACGTCCCTTGGGTACCGCTCTTTGCGGCGGTTTGGGATGTCGTGTGTATTTTTAGTAGAATCGGTAGAAAATAGAAAGAAATATGTTTTAAAGAGACTTGCCGTTAACAACGACGGTGAAGCAGAGGCGGAGTTTAACGCTCTAAGAAGAATGAGAGACATAGATGGCGTGATGAAGCTAATAGAATGTAAGCAATACGAAAGTCAAAGAGGTGATGTGTTCGCGTGTCTAATATTGGAGTTTTGTGAAAATGGAAACCTGTCATCATACATTGCAGACATTACTAACAGAGATACGTTGTTTTCAGAACGGAACTTGATATCAGTTGTTAGACAGATTTATGAAGCTCTTTCTAGTCTGCATGCCGCTGATATTTTTCATAGAAACATGGCACCTGAAAATATCTATTTTAGATCTCCGAGTAAGGTCGTGCTTGGTGGTATGAAGCAAAGCAAGTCATTCGGACCAGACGCTTCTCAACAACGCCACACCAACTTAGGAGGTGTTCGTTATGCCGCCCCTGAGATGGTTGATGGTCACTCAGTACAATCAGGAAGTGTTGACATGTGGGGTCTTGGTGTTGTTATATTAGAACTTTGTAGAATTCCTCATGTCTTAGAAGGTGATCAAAAGTATGTTTATCTTCGCATATGTGCTGACGATCCTGAATCTACCGAAGCTGAGTATCAGAGAATTGCTAGAGAAATGCAAAACCGAGGCTACTCTCCAGAATTAATTTACTTAACAAAAAAGCTTCTTGAAGTTGATTCTAAGAAAAGATATTGCATCTCTGAGATTGAGAACTTTCTTGCAGGGAATGCAGGAGGGAAGCTACCAGACTACACTCAGTTCGGATATAAGTGTGTGAACCTTATTGGAACAGGTGGGTGTGCGAGAGTGTTCATGGTAGAGAGTCTTAAAGATAGACAGCTATTCGCCTTAAAACAAACTCACATCAAATCTGACGAAGACATGAAAGAATCTTCAAAGGAACGTGACATGCTTACCACAGTAAAACATCCAAATATTGTCACCTTCTACGAGTCTTTCATGAGAGAAGCAAGAGAAGAATTCTATTGTATTGTTATGGAACTTTGTCGTGATTCTTTGGATACGATCATGGCAGAGCGTAATGGTGTTTTTGATGAGGACTCAATTATTACTTACCTTCACCAACTGTGTTCAGCAATGGCTCACCTCCACTCTCTTGGTATCTTCCACAGAGATATTACACCTCGTAATATTCTGTTTTCAGAAGATGGAGTTTTGAAATTGGGAGATTTTGGAATTTCAAACACTTTTGGAGACCTCGCAAGTAACCCTCGTTGTACTCGTATTGGTACTCCCAACTACGTTTCTCCTGAGGTATTTGGAGGTGCGTCTCAGAGTGAAAAGATTGACATGTGGGGCATTGGTGCCATAACTATTGAACTTTGTGGACTTCTGAAGATTAATGAGTCTGTTGACTTGCATCTTCGAATCCGCGAAGACGAAGCTAAAGAACATGAGAAAATCCGATACGAATTGTCTGAAAAAAACTACTCAAAGGCTTTGATTGAATTGTGTATTTCATTACTGCAATTCGATCCAGAGAACCGTCCTTCTGCGGAGGAGGTATTGCACAAGTTAAAAACTGAATTCTAATTTTCTTATTTTTATTTATTTTTTTTTTTTTCTGGTTAGTAAACCTTGCCCTTCCCCTGCAAAAAGTCGTTACGTAGCATTTAATTAATAGTTCTCTTTCTGAATCTATTCTCGTGGGCATCAACACCTCACTGTGATTTTGTTATGGAAATGTAGAAAATTATTATGTTCAAAAATAGTCACTCACTTCTATTTGGGGAACGGAGTAACAAGGGAAAAAAAAAAAAAAAAATAATAATCACTTAACACTTCACACACACACACCGTAGAACAAAAAGAACTGAAAACTCACTACTAGTACATATGATATGAAAAAAAAAATAAAAAAAAAATATAAATAAATTCATTTTTTATGTAATCAGAAATATTAGGTCTTTTACGACAGACCGAGATGAATTAATCTTCTTCTTTTTACAAAAAAATAAAAGAAAACTAATTTCCCCCTTTTTTTTCTGTGCAGACGAGAAGTATTTTTTATCTGTTTCATTGAAGTTATGTAATACTATGCTACTAACTACTAACTATATGATCTTAGTTTTTACTGAATGAGGAGTACTCACAATCGGCGATAATATCAACCTTTAATGTTATTACGAAGCTTTAATTAATTATAATTCTTCAAAAATTGAAGACAGACCCCCTTGTTTAGTAAAAGAAATCTGGGGGGGGGGGAAAAAAAAAAAAAAAAAAAACCATTCAGATTAGCCTTATATTTCGCTGAACGCAGACAGAATCCTGTCGCACGGGGGGGAAAATAAATCATAATACATAAGAACGGCTTTCAATCTGAATAGTTTCTTCTCCGACTACGTCGGTACAAAAACATGCACCAATAAATACTTTGTGAGGGAGGTTACTATCGACCCACAAGAGAATAAAAGCTGTTCGTGCTGACTGACTTCGACTTTCCATCTTTTCTTCTGAAAGTGTTAATCAAACTGACTGCGATGTTTGTACTTTGTAGGTGAGGTTGGTGTTACCCTTCCATTTTTGTTGCTTCCATTACATCCCACTTGATTGGTAGAATATTTCTTTTGCTTTTCCCTTCTCTCTCCCCTGGTTTCTTTTTCCCCTTTCCCCCAACTTTAGCTTTTTCTTTTTTTTTATTTTGTTTCAGTCATTGGCTGATTGTAAGCTCATGTGCAATTGATGAATCGTTTTCGAGCATTGACCAGATTCTCCTCGACTTTTTCCAAAAAAAAAAAAAATTTAAAAAAAATTTATAAAAAAAAAAAAATACATCGATTCTCGTTGTACATCAGCTGCAGACTGCTTGCGTTGCTCGTTCGTACCTTGTTTTTTTTATTTCTTCCCCTTTTTTGTTATTCGTTATTTGTCCAGTGTGCTGATTATATGTTGTTTATAAGGATTAAATGAAAAACAAGACTTTTCTCTCCCCTCTTTCTAATTTCTCTTTGTTCAAAAAAAAAATAAATAAAAAAAATAAATAATAACATGAAATACAAGTACTGACCTCCATTTTTATGAGCAAAAGTAATTTCTATGTTATTCTTGGTTGAATGTTTTAGGGAAGATATTTTTACTGCTTTTTTTTTGGTGGTGTGCTCTGTGGTTAATCAGATCACCCCACCCAGTGGTGTGAATGGAGGTATTTTACATAGTTTTTTTTTTTTCTTTTCCATTTTTTTTTTTTTCTTTTTAGTACACTATTACTTGTTTTTATTTGAATTTTGAAAAACCAGCGTGTCAATCAGAACAAAAAAAAACAAAATAATGAACTTCTGCTGTTCCCCTGAGCCGGGGGGAGGGGGGAAGAGGGTGAAACTGTTTTGTCAAAGCAGAGACAATTGTTTAATACGACACCCTTTTCTACTTCTTTTTTATTTTGTTTTCACAACAGGCCCATAAGTTAGTTAGCCCATCTTCGCACGTTGTTCCAAAATAACTGTAGTTAGTTTTTTTTATCTTTGCTATAGTGTGATTTCTGAAAAAAAAAAACAAAAAAAAAAAGAATGGGGGAAAAAAAAAAAAAAATTAAGAGATTATAAAAAAAAACAAAAATTAAAAACAAAAAAAACAAAAAAAAAAAAAAACACACGCTGCCCCCTACCCAGTCACCACCGTAGCAAAAAAAATAATAAAAAAATAAAAATAATTTAAAAAAAAAAAAAAAAAAGAATGCTGCTTTAGGCAAATTCTGTGAAAGCGATCGAATGGACAGATGACGTTTGATTACTTTGTTAGTATTGCGCGGTAGTATTGTAATTACCGACCAAACAAAAAGTTTTTAAACGGTACTACGGAAAACATAGTACGAATCAATACCTTAGGGAATCTATTTGAAAAAAAAAAAAAAAAAAAAAAATTGGAAATAAAATAAATAACCACAGCTGTAATGCATCGTTGCGGTTGGTTGCCTTCGCCTTGTTATTACTCTCTTGGGGAATGTGATAAATACGAAAAAAGAAAAAAAAAAGAAAATAGAAAACGAAAAAAGTTTCTCATAAGCAGAAGTAATCATAACAAGGGAGTTGCAAAATAGTTTTTGTTATCTATTTCTCTTATGGAATTGAGAACAGCCTGAGTTAGGCTTTTTAATTAGGACCCCCCTTCCCCGTCTTTCTTATTCATACGTAACATCGTTTTAAAGACCTCGATCCATGCCAAGATATTACTTTTTATATGTCATGTGTAGAGTTTTTTTTATTTTTTCGGTTCAGGAATGTAGTTGAAAGTTCTAAAGGAGTGTGTAGAAGGTAGTTCGAAAAAGTCATTGTATGTTTTGTAGGAAAGAATTAAAAATAAAAATTTCGTTTTGTTTCTAAAAAAAGGTTATTTACAATACAAATTAATTAACATGACAAAGGATATCTCGCCGTCAGCAGTCTGGGGATTTCATGTTCACATGGAGTTACCGGGTACCGTCTTTGAGAAAGCTTTACTGGTCCAGGATGCATGTCGTGAATATTTAGAAAGTCGCAACGTTGCAATTGACGCCACCGATGTAATGAAAAAAGGATACGGACCTCACCTCGAAGAGATGTGGGAATTAAGAGTTGAATCACAAAAAGAAAATGTTCTGGAGCACCTCGGATACATCATCGCCTTTATGGCCATTAACAGAGGTGACTTACCAGCTTACATTCATCCAGTTATGCATGATATTAAGCTACCTTCTATTCAACAGTTGAAACATGAAGGAGAAACTAATCAAGAGCAATCTCTTTGGTTTGGTGAGCGAGTCAATCAACTTCAAGACTTCTTCTTCAACCCACCACTTACAGAGTCGGGAGATATCGTTGACACCAGAACGTCAAGAATTTATACTGCGGATGAGATCACAGAGTCAAAACAAAGAGGATTGTCTTCTCTACAGAGTGAACGCAGTTCACTTATAAATAAATCGCAGTGGGCTACTGTTGACCCAAAAGATGTCGTTAAGGGTTTCCATTTCCACGCTGAGTTTGACTCTTCCAACGAAAATGAAGCTCTTGAGCTTCACACCCGTTTCTTGGGGTACTTGAAGACAATGAATGTCACTCCAACTTCATCAACTGTTCACAAAGCTGGTGAATACTTTCCTTTTAAGAAAACTTGTTGGGTTGTAAAAATAGAAAGCGATGATTACTTTTCAGTTTTTGGTGAAGCTCTTGCGTGGTGTATGTGCAACAGAGGACCGACACCAGTCTACTTTCTTTGCAAAACATGGGAAGGTTTGGATGCTGATGAGTCTGCTATTTGCTTCGCTCATAAAAACCATTCATTATTCCTCGATAGACTACCTAGTCTTACTACTACTACAGACATCGGTAAGTCTGCAAGCAGTCCGTAGTATCGTCATTCCTCATTCCTTTATTGTTTGTTGCAGTTATTATTATCTCTTTACTTCTTCTTCTTAACAAATTATATTTTGAGGAGACAGCAAGCCATCCGCTTTTTTATCGATCGACGTAAAAATAATTTTTAAAGAACAAAAATGCGGATCTGGATGATATTCGAAAATAAAATCCTATGCGCAGTTTATAATTTTTTTTTTTTTTTTTTTTCCAGCTGCTGGTTCGTTCATTTTCACATTTTGGCAAGTGATTCTTTCTCCTGGGACACGTTTTGTTGGTATCATGAAGTGTAGGCGGTCATATAAACTTAAGTTTTCCATAACGATCTGGGCTGTTTCTCTTTAAAAGACTTTCGTGGACGACCCAATAGTATTCGAAAATAATAAAACTGCTTAAAGTTAATATAGTTCGCAAACCACACTCAACATTACCTTTCTACGTTAGCCCTACTGTGGTTGCTTTGTTACAAAAAGTGTTTTTTTTTTTTTTTTTTTTTTTTTTTGTACCTTCAAACCCGTTGTTCGGTAGAAAGAGAATTGTGAAAGCGTAATTAAACGTATTCCTTTATTAGGATTTTGTTCAGTTGCCCAAAAACAAATCAAAAGTGTGCAGTAAAAAAGTAAAGAATGAAGTTTTGCCGATTCTTTTTTTTTTTTTGTTTTGAATTTCGCTCTTCGCAACTTTTTTTTTTGAATACTACTGACCAACCATTTTTTGTATGAGGGGAAAAAAATGATAAACAGCAGCACACGCGGTCCTTTCACAGTCTGAATGGATTTTCATTTTTTATTTTTTTTCTTGCAAAAAAAAAACAAATCGTCAGTATCCTATTCTATTGAATAAAAAAAAAAAAAAAAAAAAAAGAAAGACGTTTGTGGCGATCTTTAATGTCATCAGCAAACTACATTCTTCATCAATTTCTCTGATCAAAACCAAACTAAGAAACTCATATTCTAACTGTCAGTTCCTTTATAAACGTAACTCTTTTCTTTCTTTCTCTCTCTCTATCACCCCTACTTGTGGGTTATTTATTTATTTATTTATTTTTTTCATTGAAAACAATTTACCTGATGTGATATGCCTACACACAGTGCATGTCTTTTGCAGTTAATAATGTCAGTATGGCTGTGAGTTTCTCATTCCATTTTTTTTTTTTTTTTTTTGTAATGAAATTCATTGAATGAAATAAAAAGTATTCTTTCTCATTCACACGTTCAACATCGGTCTCTCTTGAGCGACGCATACTCTCTGTAATTATTCTGTGTTCCTTACTTACATTGTGATAACAGGCAACTTAAGATGTGAGATTTCTAGACCTGCAGGCAGGCACTTCCACTGACGCATTAGGCCTTGTATAAAACTTGTACTACAATTCACTTAAAAAAAAAATCAGCCGAAATAGCAACAAAACAAAGTAAATATAAAAAATAAATATGAACCTGGGAGAGTATTTAAGAAAGAAGGATGTTCCAGTTCTTGTTGATAAATTGATCCAGAAAGTCATCTCTGATAAACCTGATAATGTATTACAGTTTCTCATTGACGAGCTCGACGAAGTTAAAAAATTAAAAAATTGGATTCCAAACGATGACAGGTTTGAAATATTGGAGTTTAATTTCAACGATACCCATGTACGGTATTGGTCAAGAGTCGATAAAAAAACTTATAAAAAATGTCCTGTTAACGAGCTTGAGATTAATACCTTACCGACTTCGATATGGCCAGCGAGTTTTCCGTTTGCGGAATTCTTAACGTACTTTGATTTTAAAAATAAAAGTGTTTTGGAATTGGGATCAGGAGTTGGGCTAACCGGATTAGTAGCCGCAAAAAAAGGTGCGAAACACGTCGCACTTTCAGACATGTCCATCACATCTGTTGCTCTTTGTGAACTGTCTTTTGAATTGAATTGCTTTGAGAGAGACTCTGTGTCAGCCCATCAACTGTCTTGGGGAGTTCAATCAGATTTAAATAATTTACTCGACACTCGACCTAATCAAGAAAAGTTTGATTATGTTATTGGTGCTGACGTTTTCTATTTTGGAAATTCGTTAAAACTCGGATTAAAGACAGCCTGGCAATCACTAAAGCCGGGAGGTACTTTTATCTGCGTCTCTGCCGTACGAAGTGACGAAATAGAAGATGCTCTTCGTTCTTTACCAACAGAAATGGGATGGTTGGAACCGAATGAACCTTTCGTCGTTGAAAGCGCTGCCAAACATGAAGGAATGATATACGATAGCTTTGATGGAATCACTCTATTCGAGTGGGTCAAACCCATGGATCCTAGAACAGCATAGTTTAGGGAGGAAAAGAAAAAAAAATAATACATACAAATATTTCAATTATCCGTCAAACTGTTACTTCTACAGACGAAGTCAATTAACTTTGACTTCCCTCCTCCTACTCCCCCAGGTAGTCGTTTAAACTACTTTTTATGAAGATTGTTGTTGTGGATCATTCACATTAATCAGTTTCATTCATCCCTAGCGATTCGATTTATATTTGTGTGGAATGTTATTGTTGGATTTCTTATAGTTATGTTAGATTAGTAAAAACAGACACACAAACACAAGTATGTTCGCAGTGAGGTTTGTTTTTAATGATGAGTGTGTTATGTTTCGATTGGTTTATTATTTATACCTCAACAGATTGAAAAAAAAAAAAGTTAACTTCATTCACGCAAAAATGGTTTGTTGGGCACCAGTCACTGTAGTTCAGCAGAAGCAGCCAACTGCTATGCCTTATGTTATTAGTACTATTCCGATTATGAACTCTCAGGTAGGTGTTCCTCAGATTATTCAACAGCAACCGCAGCAGATTCCTATTCAAGTTGTTCACAGCATTCCTCAAGCTGCATGTCAGCCACAACAGCAGCTTGTGTCAGTAATGACTCCACAGTACGTCAGCAAGACTGTGCCAGTCCATCAGAAAATTGATGAAAAAGATGAAAGATACCTCGCTAATGTTACTCAGATTGGTGATAGCCCAACCTTGACCATTCCGGGAAAAGGTACTTTTCACTTTGCTTACAGAAGCGTTAAGAAGAGACCTGGTGAGCCAAGAACGTTAATTGCTGTTGGAAATATTGTTGAATGTAGATTGACTCAGAGCAACCCGCCGAAGGCGATTTCGATTCGAATCATTTCGGGAACAGGAATCCCATTAGCGAAAGAGAAAGCTCGTAAAGCAGAGCAGCAATTGCAGCGTCAGGCATTGTCATCTCCTGCTGTTTCGGTTGCTGCAGCTAGTAGCGACGTGTCTTCTTTGTCACGTTCCCAAACACCTGAGTCGTGCGAAGAAGATGTTGACCTCTCTTGGGTTGACAATTTATTACAAGGATAGGTTTCTTTTTTTTTTTTTTTTTTTTTTTCCAATAAATCATCCTTTCATGACACATCAGTATTATTATAAAAAAAATTTTTAAAAAAAAAAAAAAAAAAAAAACATTTGTCCTTTTTTTTTTTCTCGTTTTCTTTTTTTTATTTTTTACTCCCGCCCTTCTTCTTTTTTTTGAAGGGGTGGAGAGACCCCAATAAAGTCGAGAAAATAATTTTAAAAAAAAAAAAAAGTATGGAATTATCATATCCGTGTTGAGCAACGAGGAAAAACTTTTTCTTATAACCTTTCATTGATGAGTAATAACACATAACACTTGTTAGGCAACGGTCGTATATCAGTACTCTCTTAATTATACTAATTTCCCGTATTTGGATGCCTAGAGCACGATAATGTAAAATAAAATATTATTGAAAGAAAAAAAAAAAAAAAAAAAAAAGAAAAAAAAAAAAAGGTTTTGGTATTTTGGCAATTTATTTTAAGCTGGCATGCTGCATGCAGATTTTACTCCATACCTTGGGGTTCCCAGCTGTTTTTTTTTTTTTGTTGTTTTTTTTTTAAAGAACTTATTTTGTTTGTAGTTCAGCCTTTTGGGAAAGCTGAAAACAGCCAAAAAAGCCTTCAAAACCTCCTAAGAGATGTCTTAGTGGGGAGTTTGTCTCTTTTTTTCCCCTTTTTTTTTTCTTTCTTTTTTTATTTCTTCAATTTTGGTATTTCTTTTTGTTGTTGTTGTTGTTGTTTTTGCGTTATTATTATCCCCCGTTTTTATTATTTACTTTCATTTTCATTCTTATGCGTCCATCTCCCACATCTCAATAGGAATTAAATTTAAGTTTAAAAAAAAAAAAATATAATAAATAGAGAAGAGATCCGACTGACAATCGTATTCTCTTGTCTGTTTTTTTTTTTAATTTTTGAGACCATTTTATACTCTGAAATTGACTGCTATTTATCATATGAATGGAGGTTGGGAGTTATGGCTTACTCTCGAACTTTAGTATAGTAGTTTGCCTTCTTCCTTGGCTGTGTTTCTGCTTTTCTAATATTGTAAAGAGAAAAAGAAAGGGGAAAAAAAAAAAAAAAAAAAAAAACAGAATGCCTCTATGAGGTAATGATTTATTCCATTTTCGTTTTTTTTTTTTTTTAAAAAAAGAAAAATATAAACAGAAGGAATGGAATTTAAAAAAAAAAAACGTATTTTATTGCGCCTTGGCATGCTTTTTTGTGGAAAGACCTTTTTTTTTGTGGCCGCAGAGTCTCTTTCTTCCCCCTCCTTCGGGAGGGGCACTCTGTGATTTTTTTTTTTTTTTTTTGCTATTCATTATTTATATGTTTGGTTTACTTTGTTTTGTTATTTTTTTTACTCGGACTATCGGTACGGAATATCGCTTGGTTCTTCAATAGGTTCCTTTTTTTTTTTTTTTTTATATTAATTTTTTTCTTTTCTTCAAAGCAGCTTCAGTCGGTACATTTCAAATGTGAAACTTGGAAAGGGGAATCGCTTTAAGCGACAGAAAGGGGAATTAGGGTGTTTTCTTTGAGCACCTAGTACCTTTTTTCGTGATTGAAAAAAAACTACCACTTTTAAAAAAAAGCAAGCTTTTTTGTTTTGTTTTATTATTTTCTTTTTTTTTTCCTTGCCAAGCTACCCGCTAAAATACTGATTGTATGTGTTGTGGCTTTTTTTTTTTTTTTGACACCTATAGGTTGATATTTATTGTTGGGGTACATAGTTTTTTTTTTTTTTTTTTTTTTTTTTTTTTTGTTGTGAAATAGGGGGGGCCCATTTTCCCCCACCAATTTATTTTAACTGCCAGCTTCTATTCAAAAAAAATCAGAGCGTGAATTTTAATTTTTTTGATCCGTTTGTGAAATCCATGTGTTGCACTACTCAGGAATGCGGATATTTGAGAACAAGCTGGAGGATCAGCGAAAATTGCTTTCACGAAGATTATACCTTGGAAGCCGTTGAGTCGAAGGCACACATCCAACTCAAGAAGTCATATCTGTATTAAACACATGGACTTGCGAACTTGCGGATACTCTACTAACCAACCCCAAGAAACGTGCTCGAAGGATATTCACGTGGATCGTTTGTTTCCATTTCTTTGGATGGAGATCTCTCAACCAAATGGAAGAGATTAATAGTGGTCACCGAGATGAACAGAGCACAAAAAATAAAAGGGTCACAGAAATTGAGGAACCACATGAAAAACGCCAACATGAAGAAGGTATTTCACCTTCCTCTCATGCATGAAGAAAATATTCGGCATTTTTTTGGACATGGCATGGGGGGGGATGGAAAAGTAGTATATTGGGAATTTTTTAACCGGTACGAACACGCATTTGATTTTTTTTAAATATTGGCTGAATTGGTTAGGCAGGTGACGGAATTTTTGAGGGCCCCCTCAATTGTGAACTAAAAACATAACAAAAATAAAATAAAATAAACTCAGGAAGTGGATCGCATCTATTACCTGACCCCATCCCCGTGTCACTTCTCCAGCCATCTGGCGGAGTAAGGTTTGTTGTTATTAAATATAAATAACACAACGTGAGTAGCGACACTCAGGCCTTAAAACGGTAGCAGCGAAGGGTACTTTCCTTCGCAACTTTTTTCTACCTGCCTAGAGGACGTGCCTGCTCTCATTGAAGTTCCCTGTTAGGTTTAGTTTGTTATCTCTCTTTGGTTTTTCACTTTTTATTCCCTTTGTTCCCTTTGTTCCCTTTGTTTGATGCTATTCGAATCTTTAGATTTCGAGCTCATTGCGAGCAGTCACATTATGGTGCATGCAGGCGACTTCAATTTTTTCAACAAAAATATAACTGATGAATATTTCTTTGTGTCTGTGCTGCATGTTTACTGTTCTCTCAATCCCCAGAAGACTTAGGCGCAGTCTCAGTTTCATGTTTTCAATGACACGCTCTACGTCTTCCTTAAAACTTATTACCCGCACTGTTTTGGCATCACAGAAAGCGACAACATGTCTTTTAACAACTTCGCAGTTGTTACTGGGCATTTGATTGCTGCTCTCTTATCTCTGATTCCCTCGGTTACTTCTTCACATATGTCATTCGGTTTTTTTTTTTTTTTTTTTTTTGTTCTTTTTTTTTCCTCCTCTTTTTTTTTTTTTTTTTTTTTCAAAAATAAATAAAATGTTGAATCGTGATCTTTTTTTTTTTTTGTTGTTCTTTCCCTATTCGTTTTGGCTTCCCCAGTTCCAACAAAAAAAACTCCCTCTCAAAATAATGAAAAATATTAAATAATTTTGTGTACCGCTCAGACTAGTTGCAGATTGCTACTGAGAGAGGAGACGCATACTGATCCGGCGCCGGTGTCAGGTTTTTCAGTTTTTTTTTCTTTTCTTTTTTTTTTTTTTAATCATTTTGTAACGTAAGTTTAAAAGCAAAAAGAACAAAAAAAAAAACGAAAACAAATAACAATTGCAACAAGGCGTTCCACAACCATCCTTCTGTATTTAAAAAAAGAAAAGTAAGGGAAAAAGAAGAAAAAAAAAAAATGTAAAACTCTTATTCTTGGTTCTGTTTTTTTTTTTTTCTTCCTTACATTTTGCATATTTTATTGTATTTACGCGCAAGCCAAACTTACTCTGTGCTGAGGTTTCGAAACGGCAACCTTGATTGAGTCCTCTGTCGCTGTGAGGTAAGTTGCACTCACTGTACGGCAACGTTGGATAAAATAACTAGACAACTCGTTTTAAAAAAAAAAGCAGACAACGTTCTTTATTGAGTTAGGCTTTGCTTTTTCCTTTACAAAAAATCGGTGCAGAACAACTTGATTTTATTGGAAAACCGATTTACACTTTTGTTGGGGATCGAAAAAAAAAATGTAATAGTTAAAAAAAAAAAAAAAAGTTTTCTTTTTTTTTAAAAAAGTTTTTTCTCGTTGCTTTCTTTTACAGTTTTTTTTATGATTATTAATACATGTTTTTTTCTTTTTTTTTCTGTTAAGTTTCACACAGTTTAAGATTGTCACACCTTTCTTTTTTTCTGATATATGCAGATCTTTTATTTAAAAAATCCAATTATTTTTTTTTTCTGAAAAAAGGGGGTCAAACGTGGTTACGCTACGCATTGTATGATGAAGACCTTAACATGTTGTTAATAGTTAGCTTCACCACCAAGGTGTTAACATTCGCTGACAAAAAAAAAAAAAAAAAAAAGCGAGTATTTTTGCTTACTATTTATTGTAATTAATCATATTTACATGCCCGATTTTGCGAAACGCTGTTCGACCTCGTTTCATGTCTTTCCAACTCCTTTTTTTTTTTGATTGGTTCATTTTTCTTTTTGGACAACACAAATATTTTTTTATTAGAGAAGCATCACGTTTAATCTGACGTCGCGAAAGGGTATCTTCCCAAGTCGACTCAATGGCCAAAGCGAAGTGCATTCTTCTTTTTTTTTAAAGGCGTGGCTTCTCCTATCAGAAAGAAAAAAAAATTAAAAAAAAAAAAATCTTTCCCAAAAAACCCCATCCCTGTTGCATAGCAATTTTCACAAAAGACTCCGTGAGGGTCCCTTTTGTTGTTATGTTCGTATGTTTTTTCGTTGTTCTCAATAAAAGTGGAGTCCCCGAATTCTGATTTCATGAGGGTGATATTTATATGTTTATTATTATATTTTTATTTTTGTTCCGTCTTTCTCTTTTGCAGTTCTGGGAGATTCTCGCGGATGAGTTGTACCCCCCGTGAGATTTTTTCCGGAGCTTAATTTTTTCATTATGAGATGTTATTATTATTTTTTTTAGGAAATCTTTTCCTTTTGCAGACTCTTGTCCCCTGTACAGAAAGCATTAACTATTATTTTGTTTGCAGATGATTTTTTTGTTGTTGTGCTAACAGGCTCCATTTTCTAGTTTTTAGCAACGAACAAAACTACATAGCCTGCTGCGTTAATTTAATTTGATTAAAAAAAAAAGAATAAATAAAAATGAGTAATTATTGTTACTATGTTACTATGGTTTTTTTCCCCCCTTTTTTTTTTTTTTTTTTTTTTTTGAGATGAATAGCGTGACAAGTTCTTATTAGCTACTTGGTTAGTTTTTATTTCATCTTTTGATCATCGTTCAGAGAGCGATTCTTGGTTAAATTATGTGTATTTTTTTTTTTTTTTTTGGTTTTGAAAAAAAAAAAAAAAAAAAAAAATCTAATTTTCATTATTTATTTTTAGGAAGGGGTTTTCTCCCTTATTTACACAGTTAGCATAAAAAAATGAAGAAAACACAGTTTTTGTGTCGAAGCTTCTCTGAAATTGCCAGCTGTCTTTTCTTCTGGTCTCCCAGCCATGAAAAACATTGCTACATGGCACCCAAGTTTGTAGCTGACGAAGATTTTTCATTTTTTTGAATTCTTGTCTCTCTGGTCCTGATTAGTAGTTTTCAATAGTATATTTTGCTTGAATGTTCTTAGTTCGCCGTCTCTGACAAGTATCTGCGCTGGGATGAGTGACAAAGTCAAGACGAGCGGTTGTTTTACGTACTGCGTTTAAGAAAAAAAAAAAGCAAAAAAAAACCCCCCCCCTAAGTTGTTTACAAATTAACTCTTTTGTAGACTTTATTTTATTTTATTTTTTTTATTTTATATTGTGTTGAAATTTTGTATTAAAAAAAAAAAATTAATAAAGAATAATATTGCTCTCAAAAAAAAAAAAAAAAACTGGTGGTGTTTGTCTGTAAACTGGTGGTATGAAAGCATCGTCGTTTTTTTATTTACAAGTTTTAAAAAAAAAAATAAAATAAAAATAAAAAAAAAAAAAAACAAGTTTAGAGCGATTGTTACCATGTTGCATTATAAATTCTTGTCCAAAATATATCTCTCATAGAAATGTCTGATGATCATCTCCAGATCAACGAAGCTGTCATTCTGCTGATCTTCTAATTATACAGTCGAGGGAACTAATGTTCCAAGCTCTGGATATCGCAAAGGTATGGCGTATGTTCTGGAGAGCGTCTGATGTTTCTTTTTGACGAGGTGGTAAGAGTTTACCATATATAGAATTTCATTTTTTTCTTGTTAAACAACCATTATATTTTGTGCGGATTTTTTTTTTCAAAGTTTTTTTTTTTTTTTTTTTTTTTATTCTCTTTTTTATTCAATAATTTCCTCCTTCCGAATGCATATTTTTGTGGAAAAAAGAAGAAAAAAAAAAAAAAAAAAAAAAAAAAAAAAGAAAGTTTCTTTTATATATTTACTATAATTTAGTTCAACCATTTTTTTTGCATAGAACACTAGCACGCGCCATACCCCAAAAAGAGGTTACTTGAAAGATGCTTGATCTTAGGGTATGCCTACAACTGAATAAAAAAAAAAAGAATTCTGATATTTATTTTGGACGCTTCACTAGATTACAATCTGTGTTGTGACTTCTCTCATTCCTATTTGTACTCGGAATGATGTAGGCTGTTGACTCATCAATTATTATTGCTTTTGCTGGTTTTGTCTCGCAGCTGAGATGTAATTTCCCAATCCAAACGACAGTTCCTTTTTGTGCATATCACGAACTAGGTTATTGCTGTTGTTTTTTCTCGCAGCCTAACATACCAGTTCCGTACATGCCGCTGCATTCTAGAATTAGTTGCTTTGTTTTCTGGATAGTTGTCGTTTTTTTTTTTTTTTTTGGAAAAAGATATATCAGCAGCTGCATATGACACGAAGCATGTCTGTAGTTCGATAAACAATCAGCTAATTAATTAGTTGAGTTGGTTTTTATCTGTTCTCACGATAAGAACCACCTTTTTGAAACTAATTTTACGAGAAAACTTTGGAATAAAGTCCCCATGCAGGGACAAGTAGTATAAGATTATGGACTGAAACTACGTTTTTCCACAAGTTTGTTATACCGGAACGGCAGAACAAATTTAATGTTTTCCAAATTACATTCTTCTCCAAGAATCTCATATATTAACTAGTGGAGTGATATGTTGATATCGGAAGCTATTGGTCTCCCACTGGTAGGGTAGTTGGGTGAGACACAAGCTGGTGCAGAACAATCACACGGGGTATCCTGTTTTTCATTTCAATTATTGTTTTGTTACGTGATGTTATCCTTCTTCAGAGTCACCAACACTTCGACAAGAAAAAGGAAAATATAAATAAAAAAAACCATTCAGATTAGCCATATATTTCGTTGAACACCGTTTGGTTGCTCCAGCCGAAGTTATGACCATGAGAAATAACGGCTTTCAATCTGAACGGTATCTTCTCGGACTGCATCGGTACAAAAAATTTAAAAAAAATACTGGTACTTACCTAATGATCCAGCAGTCTAATTAGGATTGTTTTTGCTTGAACTATAAAGATAGCTGGAAAAGAAATAAAAGAAAAAAAATATTTCATTCCTTGTTTCTTTTATGATTATTAAGTAATGATTAAAGCTGTGATTACCCGCAACACTTCATCCTTGCGAGTCTCGTGTACAAACTTCAACTGTAGTGCACAAATAAAGAAATATCAAGTTCTCTACGTTAGAGTTAATATGATGTTTCTTCCTCAGGCATGTGATGGCCTCCGATGATGCAATCGCTTCTTGATAGCAAATTGTTTTTCTTCTTTATCGCGTGTTCTTATTGTATCACAATTCTGATTTACAAAGTGTCAGCTCAATCAGATAATGATGAACTTCTGCGTAACGAAGAAGCCATTGTCTAAGTTCGTCGGAACTTGGATAAGTAGTTTGCATAGTGTAAGAACGTGGTGCTCAAATATGTTTTCCCCGTTAAGCCCTCCTCGGTCCTGTGAGAATGTGACGCAGGATCAATTCTATTCTATTTTTTTTTTATATTCCATTTTTTTTCCGCTATATTTTTTTTAAATCAATTTTTTTTTGTTTTTTTTTCCTATACTCCCAATGATTTCTTATATTTTCTCGTGTAGTTTTGAATCTTCATCTACTTCGGGTGAGTCATCAGTGAGAGCCTCACAGATGAGTTAGTTAAGAATGAGATACCCTGTGAGCTTTTCCGATAGCTAGGCTCCTCGACTTAGATGGTTAAATTCAGCCCTGCCGATAATTCGTTTTTTTTTCTCTTTTTGTACTGATTCACATCAGCAGTTTTCCTCGGAAGTGAAACTTGCTGCTCTGTACGACACTTGTTAGGTAAGGTTGTGCACCTCCACATGATGCGAGTATCTTTTCCTGCATAGAGCGGCCGTTAGCCTTATTCTTTCACTTATGTGAATGAAAGAATAATAAAACTGCACTTCGTCGAGAGCTGCATAAAATTTAGTTCTTGTGTTCAGCAAGGAAAAGTAACATATCCCATTCCCCCACCAGAATAGTTAAGATTTCTTTTCCTTTTCCTTTTCCTTTTCTTATTTATTTTTTTTTTTTCCACTTTATTTTTCTTCTCCAAAATTTATTTTTTTTATTATCCAATTTTACAGTAGGTGTCCAATCAAAAAAAAAAAAAAAAAAAATTCAAAAAAATAGAAGGATAACAACACAAAACTCAACGGATAAATGGCATCTCAGTATTGTTTCTTAGTATTTCATGGTAGAATTACCCTCAATTACTAGCATAAGCAAACACGTAGTGGAGTTATGTAATTTAGGTAGCCATCTGAAAACAATAATGAAAGCACCAGATTTACACTCTCGGAGATTCCTTGCATGATTCCTTCAACCCGTTGCAGTTGTTTTCCTTTCTTTTTTTTTACATTTATTTTTACAAGAATCTTTTTCTTTTAAATCAACCAAATTCAAATAGAAAGAACAAAGAAACAAAAAGAAAAACCCCTCATAAAGAAAAAAACAAACAAAAAAAACAACGAAAGAAACGAAAGAACAAGCCCTTCTCCCACTTTTTATCTTCATTCTATGATATTATTTTGATTATAAAGTTTATTCAAATTTTTAACTTTTCAGTTAATTTACACAACATGAATTCGTGCTGCTGGTCACGCACACGTTACGGGTGTTCCGCATTGCAATCGAGCAATATAACCATAATTATTCTGGATTATTAGTCCTGTCTGTCTTGTGTGGTTGAGTTGTCGGTCTGCTTTTTTCCCCTCACGCCTTCTTTCTCAAAACAGGTTTTGCTCTGAACCCCTTTTTGTGCAAAAGAAAAAAACAAATAAGAAGGAAAACATGAAGGCCATCGCAACCCTGATCACGGCGGTCGTCGCAGCTGCCCAAGCCCAAGACTCGCCTGCCCTGCAGGCGGCCCTGAGCAAGTACCCGACGGACGTCTGCTGGTGCGTGTTCGGGACGCCGGAGACGAGCAGCGCGGCGACGGTGAGCAGCGGAACGTTGCTCGCTCTCGGGGGCGGGCAGGTGGCCAACTACATGCCTGGGTGGATCGACCCGTCGACCGCTGGTTCGAGGTACTTCCACATCCCCGAGTCGCAGCTCCTGAACGCCGCCTACATCCCGCCATGGAACATCGCGTCGGGTTCGTTCATGAGGTTCTGGTGCGCGGACCACCCGTCGGTGAAGAAGTGCGACATCTACATCAACATCTACAAGTGCAACGGATGCGAGGCCGGGCTGAACGCGGACTTCAGGGACTACCTGGTGACCCAGGGTTGGACTCCTTCGCAGTGCGGGCCGAAGTTCATCAGCGACGCGGGGGAGGACAAGCACAAGTTCATGTCGTTCAGGAAGCAGGTTCCGAGGAACCACCTCGAGAGAGTGGACATCGATTCGAACGTGAGGCTGATGTTCGCGTCGATGAGCAGCGAGGGCGTGGACTGCTCGGGTTTCTCGCTTGCGAAGTGCGAGACCTCGGGATACGACCAGTGCAGAGTCATCAACGGAGAGTGCGTCGACAACTGGTGCCCGAGGATGCTCCGGGGACCTTGCCTTCCTCCGTGCGGCAGCGGGGGATGCACCAACTGTGCCCTGTCGGAGGCGGCCTTTCAGTAGGGTAGGACGGCGGGGAGTGGTCGGCGCAAACAAACAACGGTGGTGATGTCGGCATTGCTGTCGCACCAGGCCTATTTTTGTTTTCTTGCACACGCGATAAGAATAATAATATAACAAAACATGATTGTAATTGTGTATTGTATTTTCGGGCGCACACGCTCTGTTGCCTGTCAACGCAAACCAAACGTGAACCGTTCCTCGTTTGTTGTTCGTTGTTCGTTGTTGTTTCGTTGTTTTTTTTTTTTTTTTTTTTTGTGCAGCAACACTCGTTTGTTTTCCCACCCGTGGGGGGGGAGGGGGCCCGTCTGTTCTCTCCCGACCGAGAAAAAAGCGAACTGAAACCTATTCCGTCGTCCTTTTTCTTTGTCGGGATGTGTGGCCCTTCCCCCCGCCCGCCGGGGGTGGAGAGATATGGAATATGGATGTGTATGTCTGCTTCTTTTTTTTTTTTGCATCGGCACACTTTTTTTCGTGTTGTTGTTCGCGGGTAGGCTCCGGGTTGCTTTATTCTTTTCCACAACGGCGGCTAGAAAAAAGAAAAAAACGCTAGCGAACCAAGGGAAAAAAGCAACAGCCTCACCTCAGTTTTTTGGCATCTCTTTTTTGTTGAACGCGATGTGGCGCGATGCCTTCTCTGCGGGTGGGACGGAAGTCTTTTTTGCTTGCGCGGAAAGAAAGGAAAAAGAAAAAAAAAGAAAAAGGTGAAAGTCAGAGAGTCGTTTTCTTGCCGAGAGCCTCATCATTGTTCCTTTTGTGGCTGTTGCCAACCAGAGCCGCGCCTCTAGGGCCGACCGTTTTCTCTTCGTCGGGCTTTCCTTTTTTCTTTGGATTGCTTTTTTTTCCCTCTCGCCTTTTTTCAGATACACGCAACCTCCCTCTCCCTTCTTCGGGGCGCCGTACGCTGCTGGTCACGCACACGTTACGGGTGTTCCGCATTGCAATCGAGCAATATAACCATAATTATTCTGGATTATTAGTCCTGTCTGTCTTGTGTGGTTGAGTTGTCGGTCTGCTTTTTTCCCCTCACGCCTTCTTTCTCAAAACAGGTTTTGCTCTGAACCCCTTTTTGTGCAAAAGAAAAAAACAAATAAGAAGGAAAACATGAAGGCCATCGCAACCCTGATCACGGCGGTCGTCGCAGCTGCCCAAGCCCAAGACTCGCCTGCCCTGCAGGCGGCCCTGAGCAAGTACCCGACGGACGTCTGCTGGTGCGTGTTCGGGACGCCGGAGACGAGCAGCGCGGCGACGGTGAGCAGCGGAACGTTGCTCGCTCTCGGGGGCGGGCAGGTGGCCAACTACATGCCTGGGTGGATCGACCCGTCGACCGCTGGTTCGAGGTACTTCCACATCCCCGAGTCGCAGCTCCTGAACGCCGCCTACATCCCGCCATGGAACATCGCGTCGGGTTCGTTCATGAGGTTCTGGTGCGCGGACCACCCGTCGGTGAAGAAGTGCGACATCTACATCAACATCTACAAGTGCAACGGATGCGAGGCCGGGCTGAACGCGGACTTCAGGGACTACCTGGTGACCCAGGGTTGGACTCCTTCGCAGTGCGGGCCGAAGTTCATCAGCGACGCGGGGGAGGACAAGCACAAGTTCATGTCGTTCAGGAAGCAGGTTCCGAGGAACCACCTCGAGAGAGTGGACATCGATTCGAACGTGAGGCTGATGTTCGCGTCGATGAGCAGCGAGGGCGTGGACTGCTCGGGTTTCTCGCTTGCGAAGTGCGAGACCTCGGGATACGACCAGTGCAGAGTCATCAACGGAGAGTGCGTCGACAACTGGTGCCCGAGGATGCTCCGGGGACCTTGCCTTCCTCCGTGCGGCAGCGGGGGATGCACCAACTGTGCCCTGTCGGAGGCGGCCTTTCAGTAGGGTAGGACGGCGGGGAGTGGTCGGCGCAAACAAACAACGGTGGTGATGTCGGCATTGCTGTCGCACCAGGCCTATTTTTGTTTTCTTGCACACGCGATAAGAATAATAATATAACAAAACATGATTGTAATTGTGTATTGTATTTTCGGGCGCACACGCTCTGTTGCCTGTCAACGCAAACCAAACGTGAACCGTTCCTCGTTTGTTGTTCGTTGTTCGTTGTTCGTTGTTGTTTCGTTGTTTTTTTTTTTTTTTTTTTTTGTGCAGCAACACTCGTTTGTTTTCCCACCCGTGGGGGGGGAGGGGGCCCGTCTGTTCTCTCCCGACCGAGAAAAAAGCGAACTGAAACCTATTCCGTCGTCCTTTTTCTTTGTCGGGATGTGTGGCCCTTCCCCCCGCCCGCCGGGGGTGGAGAGATATGGAATATGGATGTGTATGTCTGCTTCTTTTTTTTTTTTGCATCGGCACACTTTTTTTCGTGTTGTTGTTCGCGGGTAGGCTCCGGGTTGCTTTATTCTTTTCCACAACGGCGGCTAGAAAAAAGAAAAAAACGCTAGCGAACCAAGGGAAAAAAGCAACAGCCTCACCTCAGTTTTTTGGCATCTCTTTTTTGTTGAACGCGATGTGGCGCGATGCCTTCTCTGCGGGTGGGACGGAAGTCTTTTTTGCTTGCGCGGAAAGAAAGGAAAAAGAAAAAAAAAGAAAAAGGTGAAAGTCAGAGAGTCGTTTTCTTGCCGAGAGCCTCATCATTGTTCCTTTTGTGGCTGTTGCCAACCAGAGCCGCGCCTCTAGGGCCGACCGTTTTCTCTTCGTCGGGCTTTCCTTTTTTCTTTGGATTGCTTTTTTTTCCCTCTCGCCTTTTTTCAGATACACGCAACCTCCCTCTCCCTTCTTCGGGGCGCCGTACGCTGCTGGTCACGCACACGTTACGGGTGTTCCGCATTGCAATCGAGCAATATAACCATAATTATTCTGGATTATTAGTCCTGTCTGTCTTGTGTGGTTGAGTTGTCGGTCTGCTTTTTTCCCCTCACGCCTTCTTTCTCAAAACAGGTTTTGCTCTGAACCCCTTTTTGTGCAAAAGAAAAAAACAAATAAGAAGGAAAACATGAAGGCCATCGCAACCCTGATCACGGCGGTCGTCGCAGCTGCCCAAGCCCAAGACTCGCCTGCCCTGCAGGCGGCCCTGAGCAAGTACCCGACGGACGTCTGCTGGTGCGTGTTCGGGACGCCGGAGACGAGCAGCGCGGCGACGGTGAGCAGCGGAACGTTGCTCGCTCTCGGGGGCGGGCAGGTGGCCAACTACATGCCTGGGTGGATCGACCCGTCGACCGCTGGTTCGAGGTACTTCCACATCCCCGAGTCGCAGCTCCTGAACGCCGCCTACATCCCGCCATGGAACATCGCGTCGGGTTCGTTCATGAGGTTCTGGTGCGCGGACCACCCGTCGGTGAAGAAGTGCGACATCTACATCAACATCTACAAGTGCAACGGATGCGAGGCCGGGCTGAACGCGGACTTCAGGGACTACCTGGTGACCCAGGGTTGGACTCCTTCGCAGTGCGGGCCGAAGTTCATCAGCGACGCGGGGGAGGACAAGCACAAGTTCATGTCGTTCAGGAAGCAGGTTCCGAGGAACCACCTCGAGAGAGTGGACATCGATTCGAACGTGAGGCTGATGTTCGCGTCGATGAGCAGCGAGGGCGTGGACTGCTCGGGTTTCTCGCTTGCGAAGTGCGAGACCTCGGGATACGACCAGTGCAGAGTCATCAACGGAGAGTGCGTCGACAACTGGTGCCCGAGGATGCTCCGGGGACCTTGCCTTCCTCCGTGCGGCAGCGGGGGATGCACCAACTGTGCCCTGTCGGAGGCGGCCTTTCAGTAGGGTAGGACGGCGGGGAGTGGTCGGCGCAAACAAACAACGGTGGTGATGTCGGCATTGCTGTCGCACCAGGCCTATTTTTGTTTTCTTGCACACGCGATAAGAATAATAATATAACAAAACATGATTGTAATTGTGTATTGTATTTTCGGGCGCACACGCTCTGTTGCCTGTCAACGCAAACCAAACGTGAACCGTTCCTCGTTTGTTGTTCGTTGTTCGTTGTTCGTTGTTGTTTCGTTGTTTTTTTTTTTTTTTTTTTTTGTGCAGCAACACTCGTTTGTTTTCCCACCCGTGGGGGGGGAGGGGGCCCGTCTGTTCTCTCCCGACCGAGAAAAAAGCGAACTGAAACCTATTCCGTCGTCCTTTTTCTTTGTCGGGATGTGTGGCCCTTCCCCCCGCCCGCCGGGGGTGGAGAGATATGGAATATGGATGTGTATGTCTGCTTCTTTTTTTTTTTTGCATCGGCACACTTTTTTTCGTGTTGTTGTTCGCGGGTAGGCTCCGGGTTGCTTTATTCTTTTCCACAACGGCGGCTAGAAAAAAGAAAAAAACGCTAGCGAACCAAGGGAAAAAAGCAACAGCCTCACCTCAGTTTTTTGGCATCTCTTTTTTGTTGAACGCGATGTGGCGCGATGCCTTCTCTGCGGGTGGGACGGAAGTCTTTTTTGCTTGCGCGGAAAGAAAGGAAAAAGAAAAAAAAAGAAAAAGGTGAAAGTCAGAGAGTCGTTTTCTTGCCGAGAGCCTCATCATTGTTCCTTTTGTGGCTGTTGCCAACCAGAGCCGCGCCTCTAGGGCCGACCGTTTTCTCTTCGTCGGGCTTTCCTTTTTTCTTTGGATTGCTTTTTTTTCCCTCTCGCCTTTTTTCAGATACACGCAACCTCCCTCTCCCTTCTTCGGGGCGCCGTACGCTGCTGGTCACGCACACGTTACGGGTGTTCCGCATTGCAATCGAGCAATATAACCATAATTATTCTGGATTATTAGTCCTGTCTGTCTTGTGTGGTTGAGTTGTCGGTCTGCTTTTTTCCCCTCACGCCTTCTTTCTCAAAACAGGTTTTGCTCTGAACCCCTTTTTGTGCAAAAGAAAAAAACAAATAAGAAGGAAAACATGAAGGCCATCGCAACCCTGATCACGGCGGTCGTCGCAGCTGCCCAAGCCCAAGACTCGCCTGCCCTGCAGGCGGCCCTGAGCAAGTACCCGACGGACGTCTGCTGGTGCGTGTTCGGGACGCCGGAGACGAGCAGCGCGGCGACGGTGAGCAGCGGAACGTTGCTCGCTCTCGGGGGCGGGCAGGTGGCCAACTACATGCCTGGGTGGATCGACCCGTCGACCGCTGGTTCGAGGTACTTCCACATCCCCGAGTCGCAGCTCCTGAACGCCGCCTACATCCCGCCATGGAACATCGCGTCGGGTTCGTTCATGAGGTTCTGGTGCGCGGACCACCCGTCGGTGAAGAAGTGCGACATCTACATCAACATCTACAAGTGCAACGGATGCGAGGCCGGGCTGAACGCGGACTTCAGGGACTACCTGGTGACCCAGGGTTGGACTCCTTCGCAGTGCGGGCCGAAGTTCATCAGCGACGCGGGGGAGGACAAGCACAAGTTCATGTCGTTCAGGAAGCAGGTTCCGAGGAACCACCTCGAGAGAGTGGACATCGATTCGAACGTGAGGCTGATGTTCGCGTCGATGAGCAGCGAGGGCGTGGACTGCTCGGGTTTCTCGCTTGCGAAGTGCGAGACCTCGGGATACGACCAGTGCAGAGTCATCAACGGAGAGTGCGTCGACAACTGGTGCCCGAGGATGCTCCGGGGACCTTGCCTTCCTCCGTGCGGCAGCGGGGGATGCACCAACTGTGCCCTGTCGGAGGCGGCCTTTCAGTAGGGTAGGACGGCGGGGAGTGGTCGGCGCAAACAAACAACGGTGGTGATGTCGGCATTGCTGTCGCACCAGGCCTATTTTTGTTTTCTTGCACACGCGATAAGAATAATAATATAACAAAACATGATTGTAATTGTGTATTGTATTTTCGGGCGCACACGCTCTGTTGCCTGTCAACGCAAACCAAACGTGAACCGTTCCTCGTTTGTTGTTCGTTGTTCGTTGTTGTTTCGTTGTTTTTTTTTTTTTTTTTTTTTGTGCAGCAACACTCGTTTGTTTTCCCACCCGTGGGGGGGGAGGGGGCCCGTCTGTTCTCTCCCGACCGAGAAAAAAGCGAACTGAAACCTATTCCGTCGTCCTTTTTCTTTGTCGGGATGTGTGGCCCTTCCCCCCGCCCGCCGGGGGTGGAGAGATATGGAATATGGATGTGTATGTCTGCTTCTTTTTTTTTTTTGCATCGGCACACTTTTTTTCGTGTTGTTGTTCGCGGGTAGGCTCCGGGTTGCTTTATTCTTTTCCACAACGGCGGCTAGAAAAAAGAAAAAAACGCTAGCGAACCAAGGGAAAAAAGCAACAGCCTCACCTCAGTTTTTTGGCATCTCTTTTTTGTTGAACGCGATGTGGCGCGATGCCTTCTCTGCGGGTGGGACGGAAGTCTTTTTTGCTTGCGCGGAAAGAAAGGAAAAAGAAAAAAAAAGAAAAAGGTGAAAGTCAGAGAGTCGTTTTCTTGCCGAGAGCCTCATCATTGTTCCTTTTGTGGCTGTTGCCAACCAGAGCCGCGCCTCTAGGGCCGACCGTTTTCTCTTCGTCGGGCTTTCCTTTTTTCTTTGGATTGCTTTTTTTTCCCTCTCGCCTTTTTTCAGATACACGCAACCTCCCTCTCCCTTCTTCGGGGCGCCGTACGCTGCTGGTCACGCACACGTTACGGGTGTTCCGCATTGCAATCGAGCAATATAACCATAATTATTCTGGATTATTAGTCCTGTCTGTCTTGTGTGGTTGAGTTGTCGGTCTGCTTTTTTCCCCTCACGCCTTCTTTCTCAAAACAGGTTTTGCTCTGAACCCCTTTTTGTGCAAAAGAAAAAAACAAATAAGAAGGAAAACATGAAGGCCATCGCAACCCTGATCACGGCGGTCGTCGCAGCTGCCCAAGCCCAAGACTCGCCTGCCCTGCAGGCGGCCCTGAGCAAGTACCCGACGGACGTCTGCTGGTGCGTGTTCGGGACGCCGGAGACGAGCAGCGCGGCGACGGTGAGCAGCGGAACGTTGCTCGCTCTCGGGGGCGGGCAGGTGGCCAACTACATGCCTGGGTGGATCGACCCGTCGACCGCTGGTTCGAGGTACTTCCACATCCCCGAGTCGCAGCTCCTGAACGCCGCCTACATCCCGCCATGGAACATCGCGTCGGGTTCGTTCATGAGGTTCTGGTGCGCGGACCACCCGTCGGTGAAGAAGTGCGACATCTACATCAACATCTACAAGTGCAACGGATGCGAGGCCGGGCTGAACGCGGACTTCAGGGACTACCTGGTGACCCAGGGTTGGACTCCTTCGCAGTGCGGGCCGAAGTTCATCAGCGACGCGGGGGAGGACAAGCACAAGTTCATGTCGTTCAGGAAGCAGGTTCCGAGGAACCACCTCGAGAGAGTGGACATCGATTCGAACGTGAGGCTGATGTTCGCGTCGATGAGCAGCGAGGGCGTGGACTGCTCGGGTTTCTCGCTTGCGAAGTGCGAGACCTCGGGATACGACCAGTGCAGAGTCATCAACGGAGAGTGCGTCGACAACTGGTGCCCGAGGATGCTCCGGGGACCTTGCCTTCCTCCGTGCGGCAGCGGGGGATGCACCAACTGTGCCCTGTCGGAGGCGGCCTTTCAGTAGGGTAGGACGGCGGGGAGTGGTCGGCGCAAACAAACAACGGTGGTGATGTCGGCATTGCTGTCGCACCAGGCCTATTTTTGTTTTCTTGCACACGCGATAAGAATAATAATATAACAAAACATGATTGTAATTGTGTATTGTATTTTCGGGCGCACACGCTCTGTTGCCTGTCAACGCAAACCAAACGTGAACCGTTCCTCGTTTGTTGTTCGTTGTTCGTTGTTCGTTGTTGTTTCGTTGTTTTTTTTTTTTTTTTTTTTTGTGCAGCAACACTCGTTTGTTTTCCCACCCGTGGGGGGGGAGGGGGCCCGTCTGTTCTCTCCCGACCGAGAAAAAAGCGAACTGAAACCTATTCCGTCGTCCTTTTTCTTTGTCGGGATGTGTGGCCCTTCCCCCCGCCCGCCGGGGGTGGAGAGATATGGAATATGGATGTGTATGTCTGCTTCTTTTTTTTTTTTGCATCGGCACACTTTTTTTCGTGTTGTTGTTCGCGGGTAGGCTCCGGGTTGCTTTATTCTTTTCCACAACGGCGGCTAGAAAAAAGAAAAAAACGCTAGCGAACCAAGGGAAAAAAGCAACAGCCTCACCTCAGTTTTTTGGCATCTCTTTTTTGTTGAACGCGATGTGGCGCGATGCCTTCTCTGCGGGTGGGACGGAAGTCTTTTTTGCTTGCGCGGAAAGAAAGGAAAAAGAAAAAAAAAGAAAAAGGTGAAAGTCAGAGAGTCGTTTTCTTGCCGAGAGCCTCATCATTGTTCCTTTTGTGGCTGTTGCCAACCAGAGCCGCGCCTCTAGGGCCGACCGTTTTCTCTTCGTCGGGCTTTCCTTTTTTCTTTGGATTGCTTTTTTTTCCCTCTCGCCTTTTTTCAGATACACGCAACCTCCCTCTCCCTTCTTCGGGGCGCCGTACGCTGCTGGTCACGCACACGTTACGGGTGTTCCGCATTGCAATCGAGCAATATAACCATAATTATTCTGGATTATTAGTCCTGTCTGTCTTGTGTGGTTGAGTTGTCGGTCTGCTTTTTTCCCCTCACGCCTTCTTTCTCAAAACAGGTTTTGCTCTGAACCCCTTTTTGTGCAAAAGAAAAAAACAAATAAGAAGGAAAACATGAAGGCCATCGCAACCCTGATCACGGCGGTCGTCGCAGCTGCCCAAGCCCAAGACTCGCCTGCCCTGCAGGCGGCCCTGAGCAAGTACCCGACGGACGTCTGCTGGTGCGTGTTCGGGACGCCGGAGACGAGCAGCGCGGCGACGGTGAGCAGCGGAACGTTGCTCGCTCTCGGGGGCGGGCAGGTGGCCAACTACATGCCTGGGTGGATCGACCCGTCGACCGCTGGTTCGAGGTACTTCCACATCCCCGAGTCGCAGCTCCTGAACGCCGCCTACATCCCGCCATGGAACATCGCGTCGGGTTCGTTCATGAGGTTCTGGTGCGCGGACCACCCGTCGGTGAAGAAGTGCGACATCTACATCAACATCTACAAGTGCAACGGATGCGAGGCCGGGCTGAACGCGGACTTCAGGGACTACCTGGTGACCCAGGGTTGGACTCCTTCGCAGTGCGGGCCGAAGTTCATCAGCGACGCGGGGGAGGACAAGCACAAGTTCATGTCGTTCAGGAAGCAGGTTCCGAGGAACCACCTCGAGAGAGTGGACATCGATTCGAACGTGAGGCTGATGTTCGCGTCGATGAGCAGCGAGGGCGTGGACTGCTCGGGTTTCTCGCTTGCGAAGTGCGAGACCTCGGGATACGACCAGTGCAGAGTCATCAACGGAGAGTGCGTCGACAACTGGTGCCCGAGGATGCTCCGGGGACCTTGCCTTCCTCCGTGCGGCAGCGGGGGATGCACCAACTGTGCCCTGTCGGAGGCGGCCTTTCAGTAGGGTAGGACGGCGGGGAGTGGTCGGCGCAAACAAACAACGGTGGTGATGTCGGCATTGCTGTCGCACCAGGCCTATTTTTGTTTTCTTGCACACGCGATAAGAATAATAATATAACAAAACATGATTGTAATTGTGTATTGTATTTTCGGGCGCACACGCTCTGTTGCCTGTCAACGCAAACCAAACGTGAACCGTTCCTCGTTTGTTGTTCGTTGTTCGTTGTTCGTTGTTGTTTCGTTGTTTTTTTTTTTTTTTTTTTTTGTGCAGCAACACTCGTTTGTTTTCCCACCCGTGGGGGGGGAGGGGGCCCGTCTGTTCTCTCCCGACCGAGAAAAAAGCGAACTGAAACCTATTCCGTCGTCCTTTTTCTTTGTCGGGATGTGTGGCCCTTCCCCCCGCCCGCCGGGGGTGGAGAGATATGGAATATGGATGTGTATGTCTGCTTCTTTTTTTTTTTTGCATCGGCACACTTTTTTTCGTGTTGTTGTTCGCGGGTAGGCTCCGGGTTGCTTTATTCTTTTCCACAACGGCGGCTAGAAAAAAGAAAAAAACGCTAGCGAACCAAGGGAAAAAAGCAACAGCCTCACCTCAGTTTTTTGGCATCTCTTTTTTGTTGAACGCGATGTGGCGCGATGCCTTCTCTGCGGGTGGGACGGAAGTCTTTTTTGCTTGCGCGGAAAGAAAGGAAAAAGAAAAAAAAAGAAAAAGGTGAAAGTCAGAGAGTCGTTTTCTTGCCGAGAGCCTCATCATTGTTCCTTTTGTGGCTGTTGCCAACCAGAGCCGCGCCTCTAGGGCCGACCGTTTTCTCTTCGTCGGGCTTTCCTTTTTTCTTTGGATTGCTTTTTTTTCCCTCTCGCCTTTTTTCAGATACACGCAACCTCCCTCTCCCTTCTTCGGGGCGCCGTACGGCTGCTGGTCACGCACACGTTACGGGTGTTCCGCATTGCAATCGAGCAATATAACCATAATTATTCTGGATTATTAGTCCTGTCTGTCTTGTGTGGTTGAGTTGTCGGTCTGCTTTTTTCCCCTCACGCCTTCTTTCTCAAAACAGGTTTTGCTCTGAACCCCTTTTTGTGCAAAAGAAAAAAACAAATAAGAAGGAAAACATGAAGGCCATCGCAACCCTGATCACGGCGGTCGTCGCAGCTGCCCAAGCCCAAGACTCGCCTGCCCTGCAGGCGGCCCTGAGCAAGTACCCGACGGACGTCTGCTGGTGCGTGTTCGGGACGCCGGAGACGAGCAGCGCGGCGACGGTGAGCAGCGGAACGTTGCTCGCTCTCGGGGGCGGGCAGGTGGCCAACTACATGCCTGGGTGGATCGACCCGTCGACCGCTGGTTCGAGGTACTTCCACATCCCCGAGTCGCAGCTCCTGAACGCCGCCTACATCCCGCCATGGAACATCGCGTCGGGTTCGTTCATGAGGTTCTGGTGCGCGGACCACCCGTCGGTGAAGAAGTGCGACATCTACATCAACATCTACAAGTGCAACGGATGCGAGGCCGGGCTGAACGCGGACTTCAGGGACTACCTGGTGACCCAGGGTTGGACTCCTTCGCAGTGCGGGCCGAAGTTCATCAGCGACGCGGGGGAGGACAAGCACAAGTTCATGTCGTTCAGGAAGCAGGTTCCGAGGAACCACCTCGAGAGAGTGGACATCGATTCGAACGTGAGGCTGATGTTCGCGTCGATGAGCAGCGAGGGCGTGGACTGCTCGGGTTTCTCGCTTGCGAAGTGCGAGACCTCGGGATACGACCAGTGCAGAGTCATCAACGGAGAGTGCGTCGACAACTGGTGCCCGAGGATGCTCCGGGGACCTTGCCTTCCTCCGTGCGGCAGCGGGGGATGCACCAACTGTGCCCTGTCGGAGGCGGCCTTTCAGTAGGGTAGGACGGCGGGGAGTGGTCGGCGCAAACAAACAACGGTGGTGATGTCGGCATTGCTGTCGCACCAGGCCTATTTTTGTTTTCTTGCACACGCGATAAGAATAATAATATAACAAAACATGATTGTAATTGTGTATTGTATTTTCGGGCGCACACGCTCTGTTGCCTGTCAACGCAAACCAAACGTGAACCGTTCCTCGTTTGTTGTTCGTTGTTCGTTGTTCGTTGTTGTTTCGTTGTTTTTTTTTTTTTTTTTTTTGTGCAGCAACACTCGTTTGTTTTCCCACCCGTGGGGGGGGGAGGGGGCCCGTCTGTTCTCTCCCGACCGAGAAAAAAGCGAACTGAAACCTATTCCGTCGTCCTTTTTCTTTGTCGGGATGTGTGGCCCTTCCCCCCGCCCGCCGGGGGTGGAGAGATAT
The DNA here is from genome assembly GCA_964019425.1 of Flectonema sp. DT1601. Taxonomy (NCBI): domain Eukaryota; phylum Euglenozoa; class Diplonemea; order Diplonemida; family Diplonemidae; genus Flectonema; species Flectonema sp. DT1601. The sequence continues at coordinate 240,148 of OZ025824.1, read as the reverse complement.
GGAATATGGATGTGTATGTCTGCTTCTTTTTTTTTTTTGCATCGGCACACTTTTTTTCGTGTTGTTGTTCGCGGGTAGGCTCCGGGTTGCTTTATTCTTTTCCACAACGGCGGCTAGAAAAAAGAAAAAAACGCTAGCGAACCAAGGGAAAAAAGCAACAGCCTCACCTCAGTTTTTTGGCATCTCTTTTTTGTTGAACGCGATGTGGCGCGATGCCTTCTCTGCGGGTGGGACGGAAGTCTTTTTTGCTTGCGCGGAAAGAAAGGAAAAAGAAAAAAAAAGAAAAAGGTGAAAGTCAGAGAGTCGTTTTCTTGCCGAGAGCCTCATCATTGTTCCTTTTGTGGCTGTTGCCAACCAGAGCCGCGCCTCTAGGGCCGACCGTTTTCTCTTCGTCGGGCTTTCCTTTTTTCTTTGGATTGCTTTTTTTTCCCTCTCGCCTTTTTTCAGATACACGCAACCTCCCTCTCCCTTCTTCGGGGCGCCGTACGCTGCTGGTCACGCACACGTTACGGGTGTTCCGCATTGCAATCGAGCAATATAACCATAATTATTCTGGATTATTAGTCCTGTCTGTCTTGTGTGGTTGAGTTGTCGGTCTGCTTTTTTCCCCTCACGCCTTCTTTCTCAAAACAGGTTTTGCTCTGAACCCCTTTTTGTGCAAAAGAAAAAAACAAATAAGAAGGAAAACATGAAGGCCATCGCAACCCTGATCACGGCGGTCGTCGCAGCTGCCCAAGCCCAAGACTCGCCTGCCCTGCAGGCGGCCCTGAGCAAGTACCCGACGGACGTCTGCTGGTGCGTGTTCGGGACGCCGGAGACGAGCAGCGCGGCGACGGTGAGCAGCGGAACGTTGCTCGCTCTCGGGGGCGGGCAGGTGGCCAACTACATGCCTGGGTGGATCGACCCGTCGACCGCTGGTTCGAGGTACTTCCACATCCCCGAGTCGCAGCTCCTGAACGCCGCCTACATCCCGCCATGGAACATCGCGTCGGGTTCGTTCATGAGGTTCTGGTGCGCGGACCACCCGTCGGTGAAGAAGTGCGACATCTACATCAACATCTACAAGTGCAACGGATGCGAGGCCGGGCTGAACGCGGACTTCAGGGACTACCTGGTGACCCAGGGTTGGACTCCTTCGCAGTGCGGGCCGAAGTTCATCAGCGACGCGGGGGAGGACAAGCACAAGTTCATGTCGTTCAGGAAGCAGGTTCCGAGGAACCACCTCGAGAGAGTGGACATCGATTCGAACGTGAGGCTGATGTTCGCGTCGATGAGCAGCGAGGGCGTGGACTGCTCGGGTTTCTCGCTTGCGAAGTGCGAGACCTCGGGATACGACCAGTGCAGAGTCATCAACGGAGAGTGCGTCGACAACTGGTGCCCGAGGATGCTCCGGGGACCTTGCCTTCCTCCGTGCGGCAGCGGGGGATGCACCAACTGTGCCCTGTCGGAGGCGGCCTTTCAGTAGGGTAGGACGGCGGGGAGTGGTCGGCGCAAACAAACAACGGTGGTGATGTCGGCATTGCTGTCGCACCAGGCCTATTTTTGTTTTCTTGCACACGCGATAAGAATAATAATATAACAAAACATGATTGTAATTGTGTATTGTATTTTCGGGCGCACACGCTCTGTTGCCTGTCAACGCAAACCAAACGTGAACCGTTCCTCGTTTGTTGTTCGTTGTTCGTTGTTCGTTGTTGTTTCGTTGTTTTTTTTTTTTTTTTTTTTGTGCAGCAACACTCGTTTGTTTTCCCACCCGTGGGGGGGGGAGGGGGCCCGTCTGTTCTCTCCCGACCGAGAAAAAAGCGAACTGAAACCTATTCCGTCGTCCTTTTTCTTTGTCGGGATGTGTGGCCCTTCCCCCCGCCCGCCGGGGGTGGAGAGATATGGAATATGGATGTGTATGTCTGCTTCTTTTTTTTTTTTGCATCGGCACACTTTTTTTCGTGTTGTTGTTCGCGGGTAGGCTCCGGGTTGCTTTATTCTTTTCCACAACGGCGGCTAGAAAAAAGAAAAAAACGCTAGCGAACCAAGGGAAAAAAGCAACAGCCTCACCTCAGTTTTTTGGCATCTCTTTTTTGTTGAACGCGATGTGGCGCGATGCCTTCTCTGCGGGTGGGACGGAAGTCTTTTTTGCTTGCGCGGAAAGAAAGGAAAAAGAAAAAAAAAGAAAAAGGTGAAAGTCAGAGAGTCGTTTTCTTGCCGAGAGCCTCATCATTGTTCCTTTTGTGGCTGTTGCCAACCAGAGCCGCGCCTCTAGGGCCGACCGTTTTCTCTTCGTCGGGCTTTCCTTTTTTCTTTGGATTGCTTTTTTTTCCCTCTCGCCTTTTTTCAGATACACGCAACCTCCCTCTCCCTTCTTCGGGGCGCCGTACGCTGCTGGTCACGCACACGTTACGGGTGTTCCGCATTGCAATCGAGCAATATAACCATAATTATTCTGGATTATTAGTCCTGTCTGTCTTGTGTGGTTGAGTTGTCGGTCTGCTTTTTTCCCCTCACGCCTTCTTTCTCAAAACAGGTTTTGCTCTGAACCCCTTTTTGTGCAAAAGAAAAAAACAAATAAGAAGGAAAACATGAAGGCCATCGCAACCCTGATCACGGCGGTCGTCGCAGCTGCCCAAGCCCAAGACTCGCCTGCCCTGCAGGCGGCCCTGAGCAAGTACCCGACGGACGTCTGCTGGTGCGTGTTCGGGACGCCGGAGACGAGCAGCGCGGCGACGGTGAGCAGCGGAACGTTGCTCGCTCTCGGGGGCGGGCAGGTGGCCAACTACATGCCTGGGTGGATCGACCCGTCGACCGCTGGTTCGAGGTACTTCCACATCCCCGAGTCGCAGCTCCTGAACGCCGCCTACATCCCGCCATGGAACATCGCGTCGGGTTCGTTCATGAGGTTCTGGTGCGCGGACCACCCGTCGGTGAAGAAGTGCGACATCTACATCAACATCTACAAGTGCAACGGATGCGAGGCCGGGCTGAACGCGGACTTCAGGGACTACCTGGTGACCCAGGGTTGGACTCCTTCGCAGTGCGGGCCGAAGTTCATCAGCGACGCGGGGGAGGACAAGCACAAGTTCATGTCGTTCAGGAAGCAGGTTCCGAGGAACCACCTCGAGAGAGTGGACATCGATTCGAACGTGAGGCTGATGTTCGCGTCGATGAGCAGCGAGGGCGTGGACTGCTCGGGTTTCTCGCTTGCGAAGTGCGAGACCTCGGGATACGACCAGTGCAGAGTCATCAACGGAGAGTGCGTCGACAACTGGTGCCCGAGGATGCTCCGGGGACCTTGCCTTCCTCCGTGCGGCAGCGGGGGATGCACCAACTGTGCCCTGTCGGAGGCGGCCTTTCAGTAGGGTAGGACGGCGGGGAGTGGTCGGCGCAAACAAACAACGGTGGTGATGTCGGCATTGCTGTCGCACCAGGCCTATTTTTGTTTTCTTGCACACGCGATAAGAATAATGATATAACAAAACATGATTGTAATTGTGTATTGTATTTTCGGGCGCACACGCTCTGTTGCCTGTCAACGCAAACCAAACGTGAACCGTTCCTCGTTTGTTGTTCGTTGTTCGTTGTTGTTTCGTTGTTTTTTTTTTTTTTTTTTTTGTGCAGCAACACTCGTTTGTTTTCCCACCCGTGGGGGGGGGAGGGGGCCCGTCTGTTCTCTCCCGACCGAGAAAAAAGCGAACTGAAACCTATTCCGTCGTCCTTTTTCTTTGTCGGGATGTGTGGCCCTTCCCCCCGCCCGCCGGGGGTGGAGAGATATGGAATATGGATGTGTATGTCTGCTTCTTTTTTTTTTTTGCATCGGCACACTTTTTTTCGTGTTGTTGTTCGCGGGTAGGCTCCGGGTTGCTTTATTCTTTTCCACAACGGCGGCTAGAAAAAAGAAAAAAACGCTAGCGAACCAACAGCGCGGCGACGGTGAGCAGCGGAACGTTGCTCGCTCTCGGGGGCGGGCAGGTGGCCAACTACATGCCTGGGTGGATCGACCCGTCGACCGCTGGTTCGAGGTACTTCCACATCCCCGAGTCGCAGCTCCTGAACGCCGCCTACATCCCGCCATGGAACATCGCGTCGGGTTCGTTCATGAGGTTCTGGTGCGCGGACCACCCGTCGGTGAAGAAGTGCGACATCTACATCAACATCTACAAGTGCAACGGATGCGAGGCCGGGCTGAACGCGGACTTCAGGGACTACCTGGTGACCCAGGGTTGGACTCCTTCGCAGTGCGGGCCGAAGTTCATCAGCGACGCGGGGGAGGACAAGCACAAGTTCATGTCGTTCAGGAAGCAGGTTCCGAGGAACCACCTCGAGAGAGTGGACATCGATTCGAACGTGAGGCTGATGTTCGCGTCGATGAGCAGCGAGGGCGTGGACTGCTCGGGTTTCTCGCTTGCGAAGTGCGAGACCTCGGGATACGACCAGTGCAGAGTCATCAACGGAGAGTGCGTCGACAACTGGTGCCCGAGGATGCTCCGGGGACCTTGCCTTCCTCCGTGCGGCAGCGGGGGATGCACCAACTGTGCCCTGTCGGAGGCGGCCTTTCAGTAGGGTAGGACGGCGGGGAGTGGTCGGCGCAAACAAACAACGGTGGTGATGTCGGCATTGCTGTCGCACCAGGCCTATTTTTGTTTTCTTGCACACGCGATAAGAATAATAATATAACAAAACATGATTGTAATTGTGTATTGTATTTTCGGGCGCACACGCTCTGTTGCCTGTCAACGCAAACCAAACGTGAACCGTTCCTCGTTTGTTGTTCGTTGTTGTTTCGTTGTTTTTTTTTTTTTTTTTTTTGTGCAGCAACACTCGTTTGTTTTCCCACCCGTGGGGGGGGAGGGGGCCCGTCTGTTCTCTCCCGACCGAGAAAAAAGCGAACTGAAACCTATTCCGTCGTCCTTTTTCTTTGTCGGGATGTGTGGCCCTTCCCCCCGCCCGCCGGGGGTGGAGAGATATGGAATATGGATGTGTATGTCTGCTTCTTTTTTTTTTTTGCATCGGCACACTTTTTTTCGTGTTGTTGTTCGCGGGTAGGCTCCGGGTTGCTTTATTCTTTTCCACAACGGCGGCTAGAAAAAAGAAAAAAACGCTAGCGAACCAAGGGAAAAAAGCAACAGCCTCACCTCAGTTTTTTGGCATCTCTTTTTTGTTGAACGCGATGTGGCGCGATGCCTTCTCTGCGGGTGGGACGGAAGTCTTTTTTGCTTGCGCGGAAAGAAAGGAAAAAGAAAAAAAAAGAAAAAGGTGAAAGTCAGAGAGTCGTTTTCTTGCCGAGAGCCTCATCATTGTTCCTTTTGTGGCTGTTGCCAACCAGAGCCGCGCCTCTAGGGCCGACCGTTTTCTCTTCGTCGGGCTTTCCTTTTTTCTTTGGATTGCTTTTTTTTCCCTCTCGCCTTTTTTCAGATACACGCAACCTCCCTCTCCCTTCTTCGGGGCGCCGTACGCTGCTGGTCACGCACACGTTACGGGTGTTCCGCATTGCAATCGAGCAATATAACCATAATTATTCTGGATTATTAGTCCTGTCTGTCTTGTGTGGTTGAGTTGTCGGTCTGCTTTTTTCCCCTCACGCCTTCTTTCTCAAAACAGGTTTTGCTCTGAACCCCTTTTTGTGCAAAAGAAAAAAACAAATAAGAAGGAAAACATGAAGGCCATCGCAACCCTGATCACGGCGGTCGTCGCAGCTGCCCAAGCCCAAGACTCGCCTGCCCTGCAGGCGGCCCTGAGCAAGTACCCGACGGACGTCTGCTGGTGCGTGTTCGGGACGCCGGAGACGAGCAGCGCGGCGACGGTGAGCAGCGGAACGTTGCTCGCTCTCGGGGGCGGGCAGGTGGCCAACTACATGCCTGGGTGGATCGACCCGTCGACCGCTGGTTCGAGGTACTTCCACATCCCCGAGTCGCAGCTCCTGAACGCCGCCTACATCCCGCCATGGAACATCGCGTCGGGTTCGTTCATGAGGTTCTGGTGCGCGGACCACCCGTCGGTGAAGAAGTGCGACATCTACATCAACATCTACAAGTGCAACGGATGCGAGGCCGGGCTGAACGCGGACTTCAGGGACTACCTGGTGACCCAGGGTTGGACTCCTTCGCAGTGCGGGCCGAAGTTCATCAGCGACGCGGGGGAGGACAAGCACAAGTTCATGTCGTTCAGGAAGCAGGTTCCGAGGAACCACCTCGAGAGAGTGGACATCGATTCGAACGTGAGGCTGATGTTCGCGTCGATGAGCAGCGAGGGCGTGGACTGCTCGGGTTTCTCGCTTGCGAAGTGCGAGACCTCGGGATACGACCAGTGCAGAGTCATCAACGGAGAGTGCGTCGACAACTGGTGCCCGAGGATGCTCCGGGGACCTTGCCTTCCTCCGTGCGGCAGCGGGGGATGCACCAACTGTGCCCTGTCGGAGGCGGCCTTTCAGTAGGGTAGGACGGCGGGGAGTGGTCGGCGCAAACAAACAACGGTGGTGATGTCGGCATTGCTGTCGCACCAGGCCTATTTTTGTTTTCTTGCACACGCGATAAGAATAATAATATAACAAAACATGATTGTAATTGTGTATTGTATTTTCGGGCGCACACGCTCTGTTGCCTGTCAACGCAAACCAAACGTGAACCGTTCCTCGTTTGTTGTTCGTTGTTCGTTGTTGTTTCGTTGTTTTTTTTTTTTTTTTTTTTTGTGCAGCAACACTCGTTTGTTTTCCCACCCGTGGGGGGGGAGGGGGCCCGTCTGTTCTCTCCCGACCGAGAAAAAAGCGAACTGAAACCTATTCCGTCGTCCTTTTTCTTTGTCGGGATGTGTGGCCCTTCCCCCCGCCCGCCGGGGGTGGAGAGATATGGAATATGGATGTGTATGTCTGCTTCTTTTTTTTTTTTGCATCGGCACACTTTTTTTCGTGTTGTTGTTCGCGGGTAGGCTCCGGGTTGCTTTATTCTTTTCCACAACGGCGGCTAGAAAAAAGAAAAAAACGCTAGCGAACCAAGGGAAAAAAGCAACAGCCTCACCTCAGTTTTTTGGCATCTCTTTTTTGTTGAACGCGATGTGGCGCGATGCCTTCTCTGCGGGTGGGACGGAAGTCTTTTTTGCTTGCGCGGAAAGAAAGGAAAAAGAAAAAAAAAGAAAAAGGTGAAAGTCAGAGAGTCGTTTTCTTGCCGAGAGCCTCATCATTGTTCCTTTTGTGGCTGTTGCCAACCAGAGCCGCGCCTCTAGGGCCGACCGTTTTCTCTTCGTCGGGCTTTCCTTTTTTCTTTGGATTGCTTTTTTTTCCCTCTCGCCTTTTTTCAGATACACGCAACCTCCCTCTCCCTTCTTCGGGGCGCCGTACGCTGCTGGTCACGCACACGTTACGGGTGTTCCGCATTGCAATCGAGCAATATAACCATAATTATTCTGGATTATTAGTCCTGTCTGTCTTGTGTGGTTGAGTTGTCGGTCTGCTTTTTTCCCCTCACGCCTTCTTTCTCAAAACAGGTTTTGCTCTGAACCCCTTTTTGTGCAAAAGAAAAAAACAAATAAGAAGGAAAACATGAAGGCCATCGCAACCCTGATCACGGCGGTCGTCGCAGCTGCCCAAGCCCAAGACTCGCCTGCCCTGCAGGCGGCCCTGAGCAAGTACCCGACGGACGTCTGCTGGTGCGTGTTCGGGACGCCGGAGACGAGCAGCGCGGCGACGGTGAGCAGCGGAACGTTGCTCGCTCTCGGGGGCGGGCAGGTGGCCAACTACATGCCTGGGTGGATCGACCCGTCGACCGCTGGTTCGAGGTACTTCCACATCCCCGAGTCGCAGCTCCTGAACGCCGCCTACATCCCGCCATGGAACATCGCGTCGGGTTCGTTCATGAGGTTCTGGTGCGCGGACCACCCGTCGGTGAAGAAGTGCGACATCTACATCAACATCTACAAGTGCAACGGATGCGAGGCCGGGCTGAACGCGGACTTCAGGGACTACCTGGTGACCCAGGGTTGGACTCCTTCGCAGTGCGGGCCGAAGTTCATCAGCGACGCGGGGGAGGACAAGCACAAGTTCATGTCGTTCAGGAAGCAGGTTCCGAGGAACCACCTCGAGAGAGTGGACATCGATTCGAACGTGAGGCTGATGTTCGCGTCGATGAGCAGCGAGGGCGTGGACTGCTCGGGTTTCTCGCTTGCGAAGTGCGAGACCTCGGGATACGACCAGTGCAGAGTCATCAACGGAGAGTGCGTCGACAACTGGTGCCCGAGGATGCTCCGGGGACCTTGCCTTCCTCCGTGCGGCAGCGGGGGATGCACCAACTGTGCCCTGTCGGAGGCGGCCTTTCAGTAGGGTAGGACGGCGGGGAGTGGTCGGCGCAAACAAACAACGGTGGTGATGTCGGCATTGCTGTCGCACCAGGCCTATTTTTGTTTTCTTGCACACGCGATAAGAATAATAATATAACAAAACATGATTGTAATTGTGTATTGTATTTTCGGGCGCACACGCTCTGTTGCCTGTCAACGCAAACCAAACGTGAACCGTTCCTCGTTTGTTGTTCGTTGTTCGTTGTTGTTTCGTTGTTTTTTTTTTTTTTTTTTTTTGTGCAGCAACACTCGTTTGTTTTCCCACCCGTGGGGGGGGAGGGGGCCCGTCTGTTCTCTCCCGACCGAGAAAAAAGCGAACTGAAACCTATTCCGTCGTCCTTTTTCTTTGTCGGGATGTGTGGCCCTTCCCCCCGCCCGCCGGGGGTGGAGAGATATGGAATATGGATGTGTATGTCTGCTTCTTTTTTTTTTTTGCATCGGCACACTTTTTTTCGTGTTGTTGTTCGCGGGTAGGCTCCGGGTTGCTTTATTCTTTTCCACAACGGCGGCTAGAAAAAAGAAAAAAACGCTAGCGAACCAAGGGAAAAAAGCAACAGCCTCACCTCAGTTTTTTGGCATCTCTTTTTTGTTGAACGCGATGTGGCGCGATGCCTTCTCTGCGGGTGGGACGGAAGTCTTTTTTGCTTGCGCGGAAAGAAAGGAAAAAGAAAAAAAAAGAAAAAGGTGAAAGTCAGAGAGTCGTTTTCTTGCCGAGAGCCTCATCATTGTTCCTTTTGTGGCTGTTGCCAACCAGAGCCGCGCCTCTAGGGCCGACCGTTTTCTCTTCGTCGGGCTTTCCTTTTTTCTTTGGATTGCTTTTTTTTCCCTCTCGCCTTTTTTCAGATACACGCAACCTCCCTCTCCCTTCTTCGGGGCGCCGTACGCTGCTGGTCACGCACACGTTACGGGTGTTCCGCATTGCAATCGAGCAATATAACCATAATTATTCTGGATTATTAGTCCTGTCTGTCTTGTGTGGTTGAGTTGTCGGTCTGCTTTTTTCCCCTCACGCCTTCTTTCTCAAAACAGGTTTTGCTCTGAACCCCTTTTTGTGCAAAAGAAAAAAACAAATAAGAAGGAAAACATGAAGGCCATCGCAACCCTGATCACGGCGGTCGTCGCAGCTGCCCAAGCCCAAGACTCGCCTGCCCTGCAGGCGGCCCTGAGCAAGTACCCGACGGACGTCTGCTGGTGCGTGTTCGGGACGCCGGAGACGAGCAGCGCGGCGACGGTGAGCAGCGGAACGTTGCTCGCTCTCGGGGGCGGGCAGGTGGCCAACTACATGCCTGGGTGGATCGACCCGTCGACCGCTGGTTCGAGGTACTTCCACATCCCCGAGTCGCAGCTCCTGAACGCCGCCTACATCCCGCCATGGAACATCGCGTCGGGTTCGTTCATGAGGTTCTGGTGCGCGGACCACCCGTCGGTGAAGAAGTGCGACATCTACATCAACATCTACAAGTGCAACGGATGCGAGGCCGGGCTGAACGCGGACTTCAGGGACTACCTGGTGACCCAGGGTTGGACTCCTTCGCAGTGCGGGCCGAAGTTCATCAGCGACGCGGGGGAGGACAAGCACAAGTTCATGTCGTTCAGGAAGCAGGTTCCGAGGAACCACCTCGAGAGAGTGGACATCGATTCGAACGTGAGGCTGATGTTCGCGTCGATGAGCAGCGAGGGCGTGGACTGCTCGGGTTTCTCGCTTGCGAAGTGCGAGACCTCGGGATACGACCAGTGCAGAGTCATCAACGGAGAGTGCGTCGACAACTGGTGCCCGAGGATGCTCCGGGGACCTTGCCTTCCTCCGTGCGGCAGCGGGGGATGCACCAACTGTGCCCTGTCGGAGGCGGCCTTTCAGTAGGGTAGGACGGCGGGGAGTGGTCGGCGCAAACAAACAACGGTGGTGATGTCGGCATTGCTGTCGCACCAGGCCTATTTTTGTTTTCTTGCACACGCGATAAGAATAATAATATAACAAAACATGATTGTAATTGTGTATTGTATTTTCGGGCGCACACGCTCTGTTGCCTGTCAACGCAAACCAAACGTGAACCGTTCCTCGTTTGTTGTTCGTTGTTCGTTGTTCGTTGTTGTTTCGTTGTTTTTTTTTTTTTTTTTTTTTGTGCAGCAACACTCGTTTGTTTTCCCACCCGTGGGGGGGGAGGGGGCCCGTCTGTTCTCTCCCGACCGAGAAAAAAGCGAACTGAAACCTATTCCGTCGTCCTTTTTCTTTGTCGGGATGTGTGGCCCTTCCCCCCGCCCGCCGGGGGTGGAGAGATATGGAATATGGATGTGTATGTCTGCTTCTTTTTTTTTTTTGCATCGGCACACTTTTTTTCGTGTTGTTGTTCGCGGGTAGGCTCCGGGTTGCTTTATTCTTTTCCACAACGGCGGCTAGAAAAAAGAAAAAAACGCTAGCGAACCAAGGGAAAAAAGCAACAGCCTCACCTCAGTTTTTTGGCATCTCTTTTTTGTTGAACGCGATGTGGCGCGATGCCTTCTCTGCGGGTGGGACGGAAGTCTTTTTTGCTTGCGCGGAAAGAAAGGAAAAAGAAAAAAAAAGAAAAAGGTGAAAGTCAGAGAGTCGTTTTCTTGCCGAGAGCCTCATCATTGTTCCTTTTGTGGCTGTTGCCAACCAGAGCCGCGCCTCTAGGGCCGACCGTTTTCTCTTCGTCGGGCTTTCCTTTTTTCTTTGGATTGCTTTTTTTTCCCTCTCGCCTTTTTTCAGATACACGCAACCTCCCTCTCCCTTCTTCGGGGCGCCGTACGCTGCTGGTCACGCACACGTTACGGGTGTTCCGCATTGCAATCGAGCAATATAACCATAATTATTCTGGATTATTAGTCCTGTCTGTCTTGTGTGGTTGAGTTGTCGGTCTGCTTTTTTCCCCTCACGCCTTCTTTCTCAAAACAGGTTTTGCTCTGAACCCCTTTTTGTGCAAAAGAAAAAAACAAATAAGAAGGAAAACATGAAGGCCATCGCAACCCTGATCACGGCGGTCGTCGCAGCTGCCCAAGCCCAAGACTCGCCTGCCCTGCAGGCGGCCCTGAGCAAGTACCCGACGGACGTCTGCTGGTGCGTGTTCGGGACGCCGGAGACGAGCAGCGCGGCGACGGTGAGCAGCGGAACGTTGCTCGCTCTCGGGGGCGGGCAGGTGGCCAACTACATGCCTGGGTGGATCGACCCGTCGACCGCTGGTTCGAGGTACTTCCACATCCCCGAGTCGCAGCTCCTGAACGCCGCCTACATCCCGCCATGGAACATCGCGTCGGGTTCGTTCATGAGGTTCTGGTGCGCGGACCACCCGTCGGTGAAGAAGTGCGACATCTACATCAACATCTACAAGTGCAACGGATGCGAGGCCGGGCTGAACGCGGACTTCAGGGACTACCTGGTGACCCAGGGTTGGACTCCTTCGCAGTGCGGGCCGAAGTTCATCAGCGACGCGGGGGAGGACAAGCACAAGTTCATGTCGTTCAGGAAGCAGGTTCCGAGGAACCACCTCGAGAGAGTGGACATCGATTCGAACGTGAGGCTGATGTTCGCGTCGATGAGCAGCGAGGGCGTGGACTGCTCGGGTTTCTCGCTTGCGAAGTGCGAGACCTCGGGATACGACCAGTGCAGAGTCATCAACGGAGAGTGCGTCGACAACTGGTGCCCGAGGATGCTCCGGGGACCTTGCCTTCCTCCGTGCGGCAGCGGGGGATGCACCAACTGTGCCCTGTCGGAGGCGGCCTTTCAATAATTCGATGTGGTAAGTTGTATTAAATCACATCACAGCTGTCTTATTGATCAAAGAGAGATGGTGTTGTTGGATGAGTTAACTCTCCATAAATTCGTATTTTAATTTGATATTATAAAAGTCAGCAGTAATGTTGTCCATCGTTGCCCCATCTCTGATGTTTGGCATTCCTTCTCTCTTCATTCGCTTCTTCGCTATTCGTATTGTTCCTGAAATGAACTGATATTAGTCATTCCTCTTTGTGTGGAAATGACCAGTTTGTATTGTCTTTTTATTGATGAGGGGACATGCGATGATGTTTTCCTCTCTTTTCGTTTATAATTATATCTTTAAGGCTCCTGATTTTGTTTGTTTTTCGAGAGGTAGCTAAACTAAAATCGATATATATAGCAAACCGGGAGAAAAGCGACGCCTCAGCAGACATCCCGAATGTGATGTCTTTTGTGTCGACGGAAGTCTTATAATCGGAGAATCGTTTTCTTGCCAATTCTTTTGATGTTCTCTTGTTGATTCAGATTTCATTTGTGTGATCGGCTTTGTGAATTGTTTGGTAGTCACCACTCTGCTATTCCCTTGCTGACTGTACGCTGGTGTTGATTACTTCCATCAGATTCCTCTCATCTTTTCTTTCTGAAAGATCTTTTTTCTTCTTCGAGTACCACAAGCTGCAGGTATTGCACGTTGTGTCTCATTACTCTTTTATGTTACTTCTGTGTGATGGAACAGTTTTAGTTTGTGGTGTATCGAATATAGTTATTATCCTTAATTCCCTTTTATAGGTATCGAATAAATATTATTAAGAATGGCGATGAGAATTTGTCTGATATCTGCTGTGTAGCAATATATTGATGATTTGTGTAGGGTTTGTATTTTTTTTTTTTGAAATTTATTTTCTTTTTAAAGGTACACAGAATGCACAGATGTCTGTCAAAAGATCAAGTTCAGGGATCAGAATTAGTTCGTCACTTGGGATCGAAATATGTTTTGATGAAAGAAATTGGAAAGGGAGGATTCTCAATCGTAAGGCTTGCTATGAATAAGAACACGAGAATAAACTATGCTTGTAAAGTAATTAATATTGAGAAGATGAATGAAGATGAGGGAAAGTCAAAACGTGCTCGTGGTACCTGGAAAGAGAATTTATGTCTTGAGATAGCTGTCATGAAGGTGATAAAACATCAGAATATTGTTGCAGTTGAAGAAGTTATGATTACAGAAAAATTTATTTATATTATTCTTGAGCTCTCTGTACCTGGGACTCTGTTTGATAGAATGCAGACGTTCAAAGATTCTTGTTTGCCAAATTCAGAGGCAGTAAAATATGCAGCTCAGATAATACTTGGATTGAAATGTATCCATGACTATGGTATTGCTCACAGAGATCTAAAGCCAGATAATATTCTTTTAGATGAAAAGGGTATCGTGAAACTTACTGATTTCGGTCTTTGCAAACTGCATCTTCACAGCAAGGGACGTGCTTCGTCCAGCGAATTGGACGGAAATGTGGTTGGAACACCACAATATATCGCCCCTGAGTGCCTTGCAGGAAAACCACACGATGCATTCGTCAGTGATCTGTGGTCGTTGGGTGTTGTTTTGTATGTGATGCTGGCTGGAAAATTTCCGTTTTTCGCTGGAAAAGATGAGAAGAAGCTTCGAGAAATAATTATGGCTGGAGTGATCCATAACTTCGCTACTTGTATTTCAACTACTGCTTCAGATATAATTAAGCGACTTGTGTGTGCAGATGTCTCAAGAAGAGCTACCCTAACTCAGGCATGGCGATGTAAGTGGCTTGCGCCTGCTGTTAGAGACTTAGCTGTTGATCTTCATAAAGAGCGATCTAGTAAACCGAAAGTTATGTTTTCTGACGGGCCGTTCGTGCAGTCAGGAAGTATTCCTGGAAGACCTCCGAGGTCTGTGCCCCCAAAAGTTATAATGTCAAACCGTTGGTAGTATCGGTTTCACCTAATCACAGTTATCTCTTTATCCAGTGTTTGTTGTTTTAGTCGTCCTAGCCTACCAAAAGTTAGTTTTCTTGTCAAAAGAAAACCGACCACATTGAATTGGTTTATTTGTTTTCGTTATGTTATTCTTATTTTGTGTCTTATTATTACTAACTTCACTCGTAGTAGATGTCCATCTGTCACATTTGTGCTAATCCCTTCGTAGCTTATTTAATTATCAAGTACATGAAGACGATTAGTGTGTTTGGTTACCTTGTACTCCAAGGCTATTAATATTCGCAGCCTCTGGGATCAAGGACTCTCCGAAACAGCCACGTCACATTGCGGTCGCTCTGCCAAGAAAAGGTGAGCCTCTATCGTTTTGTATTAGATTGTTTTTTTTTCTTTCTTTTGAATTTTTATTTATATTGTGTTCGCGTTCGAATTTCATTACTCTCGTCGGTTGCGTTTGACGTTTCTGACAAACTTCTTTTATTTATTATTAAGAGGGAAATTATTATCCAAAAAAAAAAAAGAAACCGTTATTGTTTCTCACAGCCATTATGGAAGTATACGTTGAGGATCCAATGGGCTGCACTCATTCAATAATTGTTGAGCCTACCTGGAATATAAAAAATATTATAGAAGCCTTAGAAGAAACAACGAATTTTGAGTATCATTTTTGTGAACTTGAATACGAAGGAGAACCAATCAGTGATAATACCCTAATCAAAGACACTTCTTTGGTGGGTGGTTCAGTATTAACATTGTCACTTGGAATGTCTAAGGATGCTGCACAAGAGTTGTTAAAGAAATATAAAATTTCTGAATACCGTTCAACGATAAAAGCTGGAGATAAAAGATTAATAGAAGCCCTCGCTGTGACAGGTACTTGGAAGAATTACCAAGAACTTAATATATTCTTATACATACTACTACGTGATGGGCATTACTATATCTCTGAAATCGCACTCCAACACGTTGACGTTAATGCTTCTGTAGCCGTGTGTCTTAGAAGTGCTGAAGGGTTCGATTCCGTGTCAGGTGACTTAATGAAGTTTTGTATTGGGATTAACAGTCCTCAAGGAGTAAGTGTTGTTATCAATGCAGGATACTCTAAGTTAGCAACAAGCAATGTTGATTTAAAAGCAATTCAATTAGGTCATGTTGAAGTCCTTAGGGTAATTGATCAAAACTGTGGGAAACTAACAGCGACTCCCTCTCGGTACTACACACGCATATCGAAGGCTTTAAAAACTGATAATTTAAATATGATTAAATACTGCTTAGAGACAGTTAATATTTCTGATTTCGTGTTTAAAATAACTTCGGGGATTGCAAAATTATTGTTATGTGAAACGAAGAGAACAATAGTTTTTTCATACTTGGATAGCCTTTCAGAGTGGGTATCAGAACCGTTCTTTGTAAGAGGAATGCCTAAAAACGTCGCATTGGAGATGATGAACAGAATTGTCGTAACATCAAAAAAACAACTAAAAATAGTAATTCAAAGATACCTTTCTTGTGGAATGCTAGACATTGTAAAAGTGTTGGTAAAACAATTAAACCCAAAAGACTTTACAGCTAGTTTTTTCATCAAACTAACAAGAATTTTGGTAACTCAAAATGCCAACGACGTTACTGAGATGACTTCCATTACGGATATAATGAAACCCTCTAAGGAAGAAATAAAAGAATGTCTCCAAAGCAATTCAGAGCATCCCTGCCTTCAGGCTGTCAGAGCTAACAGAGTTGACATTGTTATGTGGATGTTTGAGACGCAGTATATTCCTGTGTCTGTCAATTATCACTTTCTAGGAACCTCATCCTTATTGATAGCTGCTTCTCGTCATAATGATTGCATTCTATTGAAGTACCTTCTCAGTCGTGGAGCTGATGTAAATTACACTACAAAGGATGGCAACACGGCTCTTGATGCGGCAACGGCCTGCTCAAAGTCACTGGCTCGTAAATTACTATCTGAAGCTGGTGCGAAGTTGGGAAAGCAGCTGCGATAGTTTACTAGTGAAATAGTTATGGGCAAAATGAAATTTCAAATTTGAAAAAAGTACACAGAAATCTAACAGCACATCTTTAATAGAGGATCTAAGCAGCCACTCATCTTTTTGAGGAGGCGCCCTCTTCTGAAGGTAGTAGATCTATCCAATATGGTTCTGTGTGGAACGTATTTATAAAGTTCTTTTATATACCAGATATCAAGGATTATGTTATTGTTTCTGCTGTCAACGCTATTCACTTAGTCAAAGGATGACCATTCTATTTAAACAGAGAATTCCTTGTAAAACAGTTTTCATATCCCTTTGTAGGAATGTAATGACAAGGCGCATCCTTGCTACTATATTCGATACTCAGATGATTCAATGTTAGGATCGTATTATTGCCGTCTGGTGTTTGGAACATACATCCACACAGCACATAGTAGCAGATTTTTGTGACGTCCCCGGATTTAGGATTCCCCGCAGTGACAGTGACGGCTGGTGCTGATTTCGCTGTGAGCGACGTGTTGACGGCGGCGGCTGGGGAATGAGATGTCAATTCGGAGGAAGTTGGACTCGTTTGCTGGTGATACCCTTTGTGAAACAGAGTGGCTGGCAGATCTTGGAGTGGTGCAAACAGCGAGTTGGTAATGTGGAGGAAGCAGTATAGGATATTCGGTAAATGCTGGTTTGTTGATGATACAACGGGAGAAGCTGCTTCTTTGGGTCAGAGACCACATTAAGGAAGATTTATATCTGGATTAGAGATAATTTGTTGTCTTACTGTTCACAAAGCACAGCTCTTGATTTGGTCTTAGTGGTGTCACCACTGTTGGAGGTAATTTATTATTTTACTGTTCACGGATCACTACTCTTAACCTTTCAGAATTCGGCAGTGTTAAGGAAATTGAAAAGTGTTTCCTTAATCAATGCGAAAAATAATGGCGCTCTCTTTGAGAAGGCGGCGATTATTAAGTAAACTGGTGTAACTTTCGTTGTTTTATTTTACTCACTATTAGACCGCACGGTATTTACACTAAACAGAAATGTGGTGAGAACGAAGCTGCAGAGGCGCCCAAGCCAGTTACGGGGAGTTTTTTACCATCGAGGGAACATTACGTACCGACCCTCTTGAAATTAGTTAGTAGTGGTTGTGTGCTCCTTGTTTAGTATAATTATGTGTTTGGTAACTTTGTTTTATTTTGATACCGGCTCATCATACTTTTTAATGTTCATGGCTGTAGCTAAATATGTGACTGATGAAACTAAAAAGAAAAAGTGGTATCACTTTGGTAGGCGCATTGCTCTACTTTCCCTATCCTTGTCGTTACTGATTAGCTTAGTTAAAATGTCGAGTGTTCATTTTTAGAAAAATAATTTAATTAAATAATTAACTTTGCAGTCATACACACACATGGTCCAAGAACAAAATCAGCAAAAGCTGCAGAAAGAATGTAGCACCCACTGGCAGCAGAGAGATGACTTGGAAGGTGTGAATGAATGTCTGAGAGAGATGACGAGGATGTTGAATGACTTTGAGAAATTAACAACATCTAGATTATTGCAGATCGAGGGATCGCTTGAGATGGTAGAGAGAAAGGCTGCGTTGCTAAGAGGAAAAGTTAGCGCCATGAAAGAGTAGTTAGCCTGCCGACAGCTAACACTTGGTTGTCCATTTCCTGATTTCAGAAATGATTTTGTTATTGAAATGCCAGCTACTAGTTGAGTTGGAAGCCAACGAAAGATTAATTTACTCCGATCAACTTATTAAAGTAAAGTCGCATGCGAAAAACCTTATTTGGGTCGTTTTATTTATTTATTATTTATTTTGGTGCTAACTGAACTCATCGCAACTAATTCGATTAAAAATTTGATCGACCCAAGAAAAAGTATAGTTTTTGTTTCAAAGACTAACATTATTCTTTTTTTTACCAGATTACCACGTTAGATGGGGCAAACTGTAACCTGTGGCGTAAAAGAGAGTGATGTCAGGGCAGAATTGACTGCTGAACTTGATCACTTACATGACAGAAATAAGGAACTAGAAAGTGAGAGAGACGGTCTTGTCGCTTGTTTAAATGACACTGACGAAGTATTACCATCACTACTACCACCTGAATGGATGTGGAAGAAGGGATTGACTCCTTCTCAAGCAGTAGAATCATTAGAAACACTTTTAATAAAGGAACGTAGGAATCGCCTGACACAAGAACGGCTTATGGACGAACTAGCAGTTGCCTATAAAGATGTTATTCTGAAAAATAAGTTACTGTTTGCTGAGAATCAAGAACTTAGAATCAAAGTGAAGAACCTTCAGCGTATTGAATCTATGGAGAAGTACCTTCAAGAAGTGAAGAACAACCCAGACTGTCTCAGTGATGTTGCTTCAATTTTAACGAGAGATTCTCCAGACAGAATGAATAGCCAGTCAGGATCTGTAAGTGAATCTCCTCGACTGAGTTCTTTGAAAACATCTGACGAGTCGGAAGAGATGAAATCAGCTTCGAGTAAGAACTCAGGTGTTGATGTTCATCCGACTTCATTATTTAAATCAAAAACATCACCACCAGCAGTACAGCCTTCAACAGATGTTTCTGTTGAACAATCCCCAAGTCCTGTATCCAAGTCAGTCGCTAAGATTCCTCTTCCGTCAAGTCGGATTCCAGTATTAAAGAGTAAGAGTGCTACTGCTTCATTATCAAAGTCTCCTCAACCTCAATCACACAAGACTTCATTAGAGAAATCAAACAGTCAGACTCATGACTCTATTACAAGAGAGGGATCATTGCGAACCAACTTAAGCGGCAGGCGTGTTATCAAAAAGATAGTAAAGAAGACTTCACAAGCTTCACTCAGGACTGCTGGATAGATAGCTAGGCATTCTTTTTATAAAAAAGATTATTATCATTGAGTCGTTAGTTGTCTGCTCACACTCCTTCAATTATTTGGCAACATCAAGGTAGTGATTGTATACATTCACTTATCTAATGGCCTATTCTTGCATTTGTTCTTTTGTTAGTTTTTCTTCTGCAAAATCCTCCTTCCATTCTATTCTCTGTGTTTGACTTTTCTTTGAAGAGAATAAGATTGTTTCCCTTTAACCTTCTTGGGCAACAAAAGAAGACTGCGAATAACGTTTTTCTTTCGATTAACTTGTCCAACATTTAATTTAAAAGTTGAGTTCTGTCTATTTTGATAGTCCCCTTTGGAAACTTGTAAATCCGTTCGAAAAAGATTTCTTCTTTTTGTTATTTATTTATTGTTTTTTTTTCTTCTTCTTTTTGTCTTTTTAAATAGAACAACCTTAAGTTAATTATTTTATCCTTACCCCCCAGCCGATCAAGGCAATATCTGCCTTTTTGAGCTACTTGTCACATCTACACCTAATTTCTTTAAGTAAGCCAATGGCTGCATATTTTAAAAAAAAGAAAATCAACGTTTACTCCAGTAGTGGTTACTGTTATATTTCTTTATCAGAGATCACGTATGAGATATGAGAGAGTAGTCTTGACAAATAGAATCATATTATTGTTTTTTTTACTTTAGAAACATATTCTTTTTGAGCAGCACACGGGGGGTGGAGATGAGGGAACTCGCTAAAGTCGAGACTCCAAACAACACAAAATGTGATTATCGAATAGTAGAACTTGATAATGGACTTCGTGTTATTCTCATCAGTGATCCAGCTACTGAACAATCAGCAGCTTCAATGGATTGTTTAGTTGGTCAGTTTAATGACCCAGAAGAGATTCCAGGACTTGCACACTTCACAGAACACATGATGTTTCTTGGAACTGAAAAATACCCTGATGAGGGTAGCTATGCTGGATATTTAAATGATCATGGAGGATGCTGCAACGCTTTTACGACATTAGAAAATACGAATTTCTCATTCGATGTTTGCAGCAGTGCATTGGATGGTGCTCTCGACAGATTCGCTCAGTTTTTTATAAAACCCCTCTTTACCGAGTCAGCTACTGGTCGTGAGTTGTTGGCAGTCGAATCTGAAGACCAAAAGGGTCGGACGGCGGACGCAGTTCGGTTTTGGATATTCTTAAAAGATTTAACTAATCGAACTCATCCGATATCGAACTTCGCACCTGGTAATATTCACACTTTAAAAAACAACCCAGAAGAGAAGGGAATCTGTGTACGTGATTACCTATTTGATTTCCAACGACACTACTCTTCAAGAGTAATGAGTCTTTGTGTTTATGGAAAGGAGACTCTTGATAAGCTTCAGGAGATGGTTACAACACATTTTACTGCAGTTCCTGATAAAGGAATTACCCAACCTGAAAACACTTGGAAGAATGATTATCCACTGGATTTAACTAAGACAAAAAAACTATACTATGTTCAGTCACTTAACTTACACACCCGACTGCACATGACTTGGTGTGTAGAGTCTGGTTATGCTCATTACAAAATAAAGCCATCAAGATACCTTGGGTTTTTATTAGGGCATGAGTGTGAAGGAAGTATTCTTCATTTATTAAAAGAACGTAATTGGGCAACACAACTCATAGTTGGTGAAACAATAGATATATCGTCTGTTTATAATTACATGGAACTACAGGCCTATCTAACTGCTGAAGGCTACGCAAATAGAATGGAAGTTATCTCACTCGTTTATCAATACATTGCTATGATTACAAAGAATGGTTTCTCTGAAAATGTTTGGAATGAAGTTACTGGAACCTGTGCAATTGACTACCAGTATGTTGATTAGTTTATTTATTTATCATCAGAATAAAAAATAAAAAAAATTCTGAATTTTAAAAAGAAAATTCAAAATAAATAAAAATAAAAAACAGTTACAGTGACATTCCATCACCGTTTAATCACGTCTCTAATCTGTCGATGAATTTGAATAGATTTCCTCCAGAACATGTTTTGTCTAATGATCTAGTAACGGAAAAGGACCCAGAAATGATTGAAAAAGTTTTGAAATCCATGACTCCAGAAAGATCTATTGTTGCTGTCCGTTATTGTACTCAAGAGAAGAGTGTTAGTGTTCCTGTTGAAACTAATTTGTGTGTATTCTTATATAGCTTTTTATTCATTCTTGTAAAAGATGTGTTTTTTATATATTATAAAAAAATAATACAGAACCTCAAGATTCTACGAAGACAAATACGGATATGTTGATATCCCTGAGGAAACAATTGAAGAATGGAGAAACCCTCCAAATATTGATCCAAAGTTATTCATGCCATTACCTAATGAGTTTATTCCTAATTCATTTGGTATGATTCCAAAACCTGAAAAAACTCCTCGACAACCTGAACTCATCTACAGCGAAGACGCTCCAAGTTACAACAAAACTGATCCAGTTGAGGTCAAGGCATGGCATTGGCATGATGATGTTTATGGTAATCCAAAAGTTCAAATAAATCTTCAGGTGCAATCACCTGTTAGTTATTCATCACCTAAGAGTAGAGCACTAAATAGAGTTTATATTGAATATTTAAAAGACGAAACCAACACTGTGTTGTACTATGCGATGATGGGTCAGCTTAATTTACAACTGAGACCATCAGTTGATGGTTTAGAAATTGCTGTGGGAGGATTCTCACAGAAACTACCCGCCCTTCTAACGCAAATTATTGAGATCATATCGAAGTCAAGAAACCCAACGAAGGAGATGTTTGAAACTTGTCTGAAGACTATCAAGCAATCAGTTTTTAATAGAAAAAAGAATCAAGTTGTGTATCACGCATCAGAGACTGTTGCTGTCGCATGTCACATGACAAGATGGAGCCTACTCGATATTGACTATGAACTTGATGGTTTAACATACGATGATTTACTCGCATACATACGAGCTTTTAGAGAGCATGTTTTAGTAACTTTGTTATGTATTGGTAACATAGATAAGAATCAGTGTCTTCAGATTGTTGATATTATAAAAGAGAAATTCGCCAAAAATTGTAGTCCAATGCCACATCCATTCCACCAACACAACGCTCGAGTTGTAAAACTTCCAAAAGGAAGAAACTTAATAATTGCGAAACCTACTTATAACACTGTCTCAACTGACTCTGCTATTGAAGTTTGTTTCCAAATTGGAGTCCAATCCCCAACAAATATCGCCATAATCGATGTATTTGCCCGTCTCTGTGAATCACTTTTCTATGCTGAAATGAGAACTAACGAACAACTTGGTTATGTCGTTGCGTCTGGTGTCAGAAAACATGAATTACTTGAGGCATTCAGATTTGTTATCCAAGGACCACGTGATCCGTGGTACATGTACAGCCGTATATCTTGTTTTGTTCATTCTTTAGAAACTTTTATTAAAGATCTCTCAGTTGAAGATCTGAACACGTTAATCAACTCTGAGGTAGAACGTCGTCATAACAAGGCAAAAACTCTAAAAAAACAATTAGACCAGTGGTGGAAATCAATTGAAACTCGAACATATGAATTCAATTGGAATGAACGTGAGATTCAAGAGTTGAATAAAATAACAAAAGAAGACTTAGTGTCGTTCTTCAACAAGTATATATGCGAGAAATCAAAGACCAGAAGAACAATAACAGCACTTGTTTATGGTAACAAGTATGTTGAGGAAGTTTATAATCTTCAAAAAGAATGGCGTGAGACTGGAGCAACGTCACCAATAATGACGAGAAAGAGAACTTTATCTATCAGAACAGATACAGCAACAGTTACTCCAAAGAATCCAGAAGAACAGAACAACGCATCAGCACAACTAAAGTTAAGTGATGGTTCTGACATCCCCCCCGTTGTGGTTGATTACGTCTTTTCTTATGGAGAGTTTAAACTGACACTTCCAACATGGGAGGCTTGGTCTGCCCTTCACTACGAAGACTTGTAAAACAATTCAGAGAGTAAAGAGAATTGTTTTTACTGCCACGACACCATCTACTCGAATGGACCCTTTTTTTTTTTAATTTTTATTTGTGTTATTATTTCGTTACGTCTTATTCGGATGACGTGACAAAAGAAAGGAAAAAAAAAAAGGGGGGAAAAAAAAAACCGTTTGTATCCGACTTAAGAAGCTTATTGTCCTGACCTTGCAGTATAGATGAACAGATTTTATTTTCCAGTGGTCCTTATTATTATTTTTATTTTGAATAGGCTGTTTTTAGCATTTAAAAATAAAAATGAGGAATTTTTTTTCTTTTTTGTCCATCTTCTTGCTTTACCACATGAGATATATTTTTTTTTTTTTTTGTAAAGCTGACATATCGTTGATTACTTTCTTTGTAGGCTAGCTTATACCACACGCTGTATGCATACCTTTCTTTATAATCTGTGTTCAAGACAACAATAAAAAAAAAATAAAAAAAAATAAAAAAAAAAGAGAAAAGAGAAAAATAACGATTGAATTAATCGCCCAGGTTGTTCTATTTTAAAATGAATGAAACTAGTGAACTGTCACTCACCCCCCCCCCCACCTGGTGTTACACCGGATTCGAACTGAAGTATTTTAGGGAGAGTGTTTGAGTATTTGTAATTATGGATTGTTGTCGCAGTAAAATATGTTCTTAAGATTCACAAATAGATGAAAATCCTGAAGTGGATCTGGAGAATTATTTAAACAGTGTGGAGTTGTTGTTGTTGTCGTTGTGGAAAAAATGAAAAAAAAAAAAAAAAAAAAAAAAAGGGAACATTGAATTTTGAACTAAACGAACTTTTATATACTGCTCGACACAACGTTTTAATTTGTGTTTCAGTAATTTTATGTCTTGTTGTTGTTGCTTACTGTTAGCAGGAATTGCCCGTCAAGACTCCTCAAAAAGGTCAGCTCTGATCTGACAGGTATTAAGTATGTGTTTGATGCGCCTTTTTTTAGTTGTTTTTTTTTTTCTTTTAATTGGGTTATGCCCAAGACTTTCCAAACCTGTGGCCTGATGCTCTGGCCTGCCTTGGGTACACATGACGGGGGCCCAATGCGTGCGGTACGATTGTATTTTACAAAAATTAAACAATTATCCCACACGTGTAAAACGATGTCGTCTTAGGAGACATCAAAAAATGAGAATAAAAATTCTGAAGATATTATAACGGTGTTAGAGCCTTATTTTAAATTATTAATTCTCAGGTTAAGAACCAACAAAAATGACCGAGAGGGTCGATCCCTGTCATTCAGATCTAGTAATAAAAGTGTGACCACAATCTAGGTGTCTATTTCAGTCAGATGTTCCATTCTGGTGTATTTTAGACTACTGTACTTTTTTATTTTATTCCCTCATCCATTTCACTTTTATTTAATCTTCTTCAGTTTTATTCTGTTAAATGGGTTTCGTTTCAATGATTGACACTTGGGACATGACTTCTGTTGATCCGTCAGCCATAACAGACTGGTATGTATAAGTGTGGGTTATAATCATTTGTAAGGAATAAACGATTATCTGAAAAAACAATTTAACTACAGTTCCTATGATCCTGCTCCCACTGGTATTCATGGGATTGGAAAGAAGAAACATGGCAAGACAACATCTACTGGTACCTCACAAACAAAGAAGAAGAAGCCAATGAACTTTGAACTCATTGATACTTAAAGTAGATGAATGTTTTAACTGTAATTGAGTTGCTTATGAACGGTCTTTGTTAATTACACGACCACAAGCAGGGAGTAAACTTACACTCAATATTCCTATCCTTTTGTTAAGGACTTTATTTTAAGAGAAGGGGTACAGTTGTTTGATGATTTGTATTAATAAAATAGTTTTAAAGAATTATATAAAAAAAAAAATGGCTCGGTTGAGCGTTCTTCGAAGGGCGGTCCGTCACTTCCACCCGTCGGCAGCGGAGGGAGTTGCAAATGTAATTAATATTCCGATTGAGTCTTCTCCAGAAGCTGATGAAAGATTTCAAGAAGGAATAACGAGAATGGAAGAACAGGTAAAACATTTACAAACAGTCGTCGATAAGATAAAGAGTGGAGGAGGACAAAAATCAATTGCCAAACACAAGAAAAGAGGAAAGATGTTAGCAAGAGAGAGAATTGATAACCTTATCGATCCAAACACTCCATTCTTAGAACTATCACAGCTTGCTGGATACGACATGTACGGAGGAGACTCTCCACCTGCAGGAGGAATTATCACAGGTGTTGGTATTATTCACGGAGTTAAGTGTATGATTGTTGCTAATGACGCAACCGTTAAAGGAGGTACTTACTATCCTATTACTGTTAAGAAGCATTTACGTGCACAAAAGATTGCCGAGCAAAACCGCCTCCCATGTATATACCTCGTTGATTCTGGAGGTGCGATGTTGAAGCACCAGGCGGATGTCTTTCCTGATGAGACTCATTTCGGTCGCATTTTTTATAATCAATCTCAGATGAGTTCGAAGGGGATTCATCAAATTGCAGTTGTGATGGGATCCTGTACTGCTGGAGGTGCTTACGTTCCAGCCATGGCTGATGAATCAATCATCGTTAGAAAGACAGGAACAATCTTTTTAGGAGGACCGCCACTTGTAAAAGCTGCCACTGGTGAAGAAGTTACAGAAGAAGAATTGGGAGGTGCCGAAGTGCATTGCAAGAACTCAGGTGTCACTGACCACTTTGCTAACGACGACGAGCATGCGTTGTTCTTGGCTAGAAGAATTGTTTCGAATTTAAATGAAAAATCAGCAAAAACAACAGAACTAGCGACTATTAAAGAACCAAAGTACCCATCTTCTGAGATGGCTGGCTTCCTACCAGATATGACTGCTCAGGTTGTCGCTCCATTTGACATCAGGCAGATCATTTCTCGTATTGTTGACGGAAGTGAATTCGATGAATTTAAGAAGCTTTACGGTGACACTATTGTTTGTGGATTCGCTTCTATTCATGGTATCAAGATTGGTATTGTTGCCAATAACGGTGTTTTATTTTCTGAGTCTTCCCTCAAGACTGCTCACTTCGTAGAGTTGTGCTCCCAGAGAAAGATCCCACTACTTTTTATTCAAAACATTACTGGTTTTATGGTCGGTAAGAAATACGAAAACAACGGTATCGCTAAGGATGGTGCTAAGATGGTTACTGCCGTTGCCACCACATCCGTCCCTAAAATCACTTTAATCATCGGAGGATCATATGGTGCAGGAAACTACGGAATGTGTGGTCGTGCTTTCGATCCAAGATTTTTATTTATGTGGCCGAACGCTCGTATTTCAGTCATGGGAGGTAACCAGGCTGCCTCAGTTCTTGGTCAGGTAGGTAATCTCAGCGAAGAAGAAATGCAAAAGATTCGCGACAAGTACAGTCACGAGGGGTCCTGTTACTACTCAAGTGCCAGACTTTGGGATGATGGTGTCATTGCTCCTGAGGTATGTTTTTATTTTATTTCGAACGAAAATAAGTTTGTTGCCTTTCCAATAGCAGACTACTTACAGAACAGCTTAATGCTTAAGTGGTTGACTGTTGCTCTCTCTTGTGTTTTGTTCTTATTAGTGGATCCTCAACCATGGTATTGCTTCGCGGCGCATAAGCGGTAGTTTGACATTTTCCGGTGTGTTTGTATCCTCTCAGGTACTGGAATGATTTTTCCGAGATAACCTTGTACCATTGTTTTGCTACTGCTTCACATGTGCAGATTCGGTAGTTTGCAATTTCCCAGTGTCTTTGTATCCTCTCAGATTTTTCCGAGATAACCTTGTACCATTCTCGTGCTGCTGCTTCGCACGCGCACACTCTAAAATTTGCCATTTCCCAGTGTCTTTGTATCCTCTCAGGCACTGGAATGATTTTTCCGAGAAAAAAATAAATAATACTTCGTACTGGTTACTTAATTCCATACAACAACAATACTCAGTAACACTTACTAACTAATTACAGGACACTCGTTCAACTCTCGGTCTTGCCTTTGCTGCTGCTACGAACACCGAGATCAAGGACACTAAGTTTGGTCTGTTCAGAATGTAAAACGGTTGAAAAAGTAAACAACAAAAAACAAAAAGAAGAAAGAAACAAATAAAAAACACAAAACGTACCACTGTGATGAACAGTTAAGGAAAGAAAGAATGGGGGAAATGAGAGGGAACCCAACGTTAAGGAAAAAAAAAAAAAAGAAGTTTTTATAAGGTAGCAAGGCACTTGATGAAACCAATTTGCTTTTTTCTTCTTTGCGAACTAAATTTATAAAAACGGTAGTTCTCTCCTTTGTCAAAGTCGGATCATCGTTTTTTTTAGTTTTTTTTTTTTTTTTTTTTTTTAATTTCCGATTTTATAGTTTAAGTGTTTTGCAAGTACTCTTTTATATTTAGCAGCTGCTATAGTGCCTAACAACATTTACTTGAATCGTGTGACTTCATTACTTTAGTGTTTGATGTTCGTCAGGTTCTATATAGCAGCTTGTAAGACACCACTTGCAAAAATCCTCATAAGTGTTAACTGAAGACATGTGATCGCAGCTGTGATGCGTGCTAAGTGAGTTGAGTTCAAGCTACCCGTTTCTGTGTATTTAGACGCACGAAAAAAAAAAGGGGGGGAAAAAATCTTTTTTTTTTCCAGCATGAAGATAAATGCCGTGAAATCAAAACGTTACGAGTGTTGTAGAAGCTCTACTTTGGTAGGCCGCCCTTTCGATCAAAAAAAAAAGATTTTTGCCCCTTTCTATAACAAAAACGTGGCAGATCAAAAAAAGAAAATACCAATCGGCACTACACTAAAAAAAAAAAGGGGCATTGCCTAAAATTTCATGTCTCTGGAAATTGATTTTTTTTTTCCTCGTTTTTTCTTTTGTTTTCTTCTTGACTCGAAATATGAGATCAGTAAAAGAAAAAGACCCGCACTGTTGTGTATCAAATTCTTGTTGTTCAACGTGCTGCAAGTACTTCGATGAATTCACTGGTTTTATAAATTTATTTTTTTTTTGTTATTCCAAACAGCTATCCCTTCATATAAAATGAACCATTACTTAATCGGATGCTCTCTCGCTGTTATCCCAGCAGTTATTTGGTTGGGTTATTGGGCGATGGGACCTCACTACGTCCCAGGTAACCTCCACAAAGAAAAGATTGAAGTCGCAAGACAGAACCCCTTGTCGTATATGATTGATGTTGGTGACGATGTACAAATATACCAGGAGGTTATCAATGAAGACGGAAAGGGTACTCCGATTTTTTACATTCACGGTGGACCTGGCAGAGCTTGGGGTGAAAAGGAAGGATGGAAGGAAACTATCCCAGAGGGAAGAAAAGCTCACTTCTACCACCAAAGAGGGTGCGGAAAGAGTACAAAGCCACTGACGTCACTTCCAGCGGAAAACTACTTTCCGGCTAATTCGAAATTGATAATTGAAAAGGTTGGATTTCATCACGACATCTTAGATTTAGAGAAACTTCGTATTGCATTCAACTACAACAAGATTTCACTTGTCGGACATTCCTGGGGAGGATTTATTGCAGCGATGTACGCGGCAGAGTTTCCAGACAGAGTTGAGAGTCTCGTTTTATCAGCTCCTGCTGCTATTCTTGTTTCACCAACTACACCAGAAAAAGATCTTTTAAAAGTTATGAAAACTAAACTACTGGAACAAGGAAAGACTGACTTGGCAACTAAATACGACGACTACGTCAAGCGACTGTTAGACTTCGGTGCCATTGCAACTCACACGGATGAATCACTTCAAGAATTGAATGACGGAATGGGTGAATTCTATTTAGGAGCTCTCAACATTGATATGAAGGTACTCGAAAAGGATACTCATGATGTTGGTGCTGGATGGGCTGTCACTGGTTCATATGTATCATTGGGAATGCATCACAACTATACTCCAATCTTAAAAAATATAAAATGTAAAACTCTTTGGATTGAATACGAGAAAGACATCGTTCACGAAGACCTTTACGAGACGATACCAAATGTTATTAAGAAAGACATTTCTGATGTCACACACTTTCCACATGTTGAGAACCCAACAGCTTTGGTTGATGCTATCAAACCGTTCTTATGATAGGAATCTACTGAAAGGGTTCAGGTAGTGGAGTATAACTGAAATTATCTATTTACTTTAGAAGAGTTCTCGGTCCAACAATTGTAGTTAATTCCGATCACAAGCATATCACACCATAAAATATATCTGTGAATAAATAACTATTGTTGGACGTTCTTCTCTTTTTTTTTTGAGTGCAACCCACTGACGTAGAAGATACGAATATAAAACATAAAAACAATATTAAAGTATCTCACTGACTGACTATATTAGGTCACTTAGACTAAAAGAAAACGGAAAAGGGCTGACATCTGCGCGGTTAATTGACTGAACTGAACATAGCTCAGAAAGAACAGAACCTAGCTCTGATGAACTACGTAGCTTTTTATTTTATTTTTTTTCTTGACCTTCACTGAAGTTAGAAGGGGAGAATTGTTACCAAACATATTTTTGCGAAAGTTTTTAGTAGTTTTCGACATCCACAACGCGGGCTCTTTGACTTGCTATTCAGATGGGGTTTACAATTCATCTGTTGGAGTAGTCTTGTTTATTGTTATTCTTGTTGCCACCTACTGGAATTGCGGTATAATTTATACTTAAATTATCCCGCCTATGTAAAGAAGGTGTGCTATCCTTGAAAATAATAAAATAAAAAAGAAACATCCGATTACTGGTCTGTTGAATACCAAATGAACCTCAGGCGTCACTTCTCTTGAATTATGAGTTATTCTTCATTGTCACACTTTGATGATAGCATCGGTATTTGTTGCATATAAAACTCATTCATGAAATACGAAAAAAGACGTCGACTTCCCACTAGCTGAATTATTCTTTCTAAAAAAAGAAAAACTACCCGGAGACCAAACTAATTAATTTTTTGGTTTCTACCTGAAGGGGATGACTTTTTTTTTTTTTTTTTGTGTTTGAAAATATTAAAAGATAACTTCCACCAGAGACCAGAACTACTAAATTAATTCTCACACAGACTACAAACTAAACGAAGAATAACCAATTAGAAAGACGAGTCAGAGTACCCCATCCGACTACTTAATAGTTCTCACACAGAATCAAACACAATAATGGGAGGAGGAGACATTATTACTCTATCCATCGGTCAGTCAGGTTGTAATATTGGTGATTCCTATTACAAAACACTTTGCGAAGAACACAGACTATCAATAGACGGTGTCAAGAGTAACAATGAACAAGAAATAGGTGAATGGAATCAAGGGTTTTATGAAACAGAAAGAGGAAGGTTAGTACCGAGGAGTGTTTTTATTGACATGGACAGATACACAACTAATGAACTGATGTCGAGGAATAATATTTATAGGAAAGACTTTATGTTTTCTTCAAAAGAAGACTCTTCAGGCTTATTTACGAGAGCCTTTTATGCTGAAGAAGGAATCTCATCAGACAGCATGGATGCTGTGAGAAAGCTTTGTGAAACCAGCGACTACGTTCAAGGATTCCTAACAACTTCAGGACTTGCAGGAGGATGTGGTTCTGGTTTAGGTTCTAAGGTACTACAACTACTTCGAGATAACTTCACTAAGAAATTGGTACTCGCTGGTTGTGTTATGCCTTCTCCTAATCAAAGTAATAGTGTTGTCGAGCCTTACAATGCTGTTTATGGGATCTCAGAGTACCTTCCACTTGTTGATGGTTTCATATTTTATGACAATGAAGCGATTGAAGGGAAGACGTATTCTGATATTAATTTAAAGATTGCTGAATCACTCTCTTCGTGTACCAAACCTTCAAGATTTACATCTCTTGATTCGCTTCCTCTTGATTTTAGATCACTTTTTATAAACTTAGTTCCGTATCCTCGGATTAATCAATTCGTACCAAGTTTTTATAATCTGCCTGATTGTCGTCTTCAGTCAATCAGCAGAGGTACTCGTTGTGCCTTGAGGGGAAGTAATAATTCACAGCTATCCTCAATTAATATGAAGAGTGGCAGAGCAATATCATCTTGTGTGATGTTTCAAGGAGCTGTGGCACCAGCTGATTCTTACAGAGCAGTTTGGGACTTTAAAAACATTAGAAGATTACCGTCTACGAATTGTAATTGTTCTCGACACACTAATCCAAACAACTACAACAGAGTTGATTGGGTTCCAACAGGTGTTAAGATTTCAACTACAAACTGTCTTTCATCACCTTCTGTAAGTACTTTGACTGTGACATGTGCTACTGCTGAGTATTTGAGTAGAATTGATCATAAGTTTGATCTTCTTTACAGCAAAAGAGCTTTCGTGCATTGGTACGTCGCTTGTGGAATAGACGAGGGATCATTCTCAGAAGCAAGAGAGAATACAGCAGCTCTAGAGAAGGACTACGAAGACGGATATTATTGTTCAGATTGGGATGGTGAAGAAGAGGAAGTAGAAGAGTACTGAACCTGACTTTCTAAGTTATTTTATCTTATCTTCTCACCCCTTGCCTTACCTTTACGTAACTCATCAGGTCGTTCTACAGTATTGTCTTTTTGATATTTTGTAAATGCACGATCTGCCCCCCGACATCCTCAACCCCATTAGTCTCTCCCTAGCCTGCAATTCATCGGATGGTGATGGTCCTTCTTTAATGGGCTATTCTCCCTCTGGTTGGTATTTTATTTATCTTTTGCATTCTTTGAGAATGAACAGCGTGTTGATCTGTTGGATTCAGTGAGTTGTTCTATTTCTGTTTGCGATGACTATTTTCTTATTTTTCCTATTTTCCGTTATCATCTGCCTTTGATTCTGTCTGCTTTCGAATTGACCGACTTCCCAAACTTAACGTCTGTGATGGTTAATATGGTTACCTACTTACACAATTCCTATTCTAACCTTCTGAGTCTGCGATGATTTTTTTTTTTTTATTATTATTATGAATTATTTTTATGAAAACTGTTTTGGTTATTTTAATATCGTCAGTCCCAACCTGACGGAAGTAATGAAATAAAAGACTGCGATATGAGTAACACGTCTCTTAAGCTGATGCGATGAGTTGCTGAATCTCTTCACTCCAACAGAACTCCATAATGAATGAACAGAATTCAAGAGATGAGTCAGTTGATATAATGGTAAAGAGACTAACTCTAGAGACTGAGGAGTTCGCTCAGTTCTACAAAAATGAAGTTACAAAACTGCAAACAGCAGCAACGCAAAAAGATTATAAAAACATGTACGAATGTAAAAAAGTTATGTGCTATGGTCTGAGTGAAGCAAGAAGAAGACTTTTATCGTTATTTGATTCGGTCGATGAAATGATGGATTCTTCGATAGCAGAAATAAATGAAAAAGATATAATTAATCTTCTTAGAAAAGATAATCAAAAACTTCTACAAACTCGCGGAATTGAAAGAAGATCTCCAGTAGTGTATGTCTTTGGGTATTACGGAGATGGAAAAACTGAAATAATGCGAACAATCCTGAAGATTGGTGCAGCTTACTCCGCTGTCTGCACCCGCAACACTGTCACTCACGTCATTACAAATAAAGAAAGCATTGCATCTGATAAAGCAATGACTATACAGTCTTGGGGTATTAGTTTGTTATCAAAAGATTGGTTAGATGCTTGTATTGAGTCTTCTACTATTGTTGATCAGACTCCTTATGAATTGCAAGCAAGTGATTCGATAAAGTTAGAGAATGTCACCCCAAGTGCAGATCTATTGTACAAAACACCTGCGAGCGCTAGACAGCCGACACCACAACGAAGTAACTTTGGATCTGGTGAGTTTTTATTAGCTGTCGAGAAACTTTGTGAAGCAACAACAGATGCTCCTATCACTGATATTCCATTAACAGACACTGCTCAACAGCAGCCTGACATGATTGGTGAGAAGAGGACTCGTAGAGTTAGCAGACAGCAGCTATTACAAGAACCATCACATGTTTTAAAAAGATCCAGAAAATCAATCATTGAAGGAGGAACAGCAAACACTGTCGCAGCAGTTGAAGGGAAATATGAAACTTGCGCAGCTGAAAGACTACCTCCTATGCCAGAGTTCCCACAGGCTCAGGCAGTCAGTACAACAGGACCTGCTACTGCTGGTGTTGAATCTCAATGTGTTAGGTGGGATGCTGCACTGTCAGGTAGAACAGAAGAACAAATGAAGGCTCGAATTAATAAAAGAACATTTCAAATAGCTGGGGGGAGAGGTGTTACAAAGGCTGGTCGTGACAGTCTCGTTACTCTCATAAGAAAACTTGGCGGGGAAGTAGAACTCGTCCCAAAATACATATCTAAAGCAACACATCTCGTTAACTTAAGTGAGACTACTCAACTAACTGAGAAGTACCTTTCATTTGTAGCATCTGGTAAGTGGATTGTCCGCGAAAGTTACATTCGAAATAGCGCAGAATCTGGAATGTGGCTCGACGAAGAAGACTACAGCAACGATGGTCCAGACCGAACAATTGCATTTCACAGAGGAAACAATGGAGGGGCATTTAAGTATTGGAAAGTAGCACTCATGATGAAACCCTGCGGGATTTATGTAATCCTTAGAGCAGGAGGTTGTACGGAATTGTTTTCTGAAATTAACAACGACAACATTAATGAAGTGACACACATACTGACGGATACACAAAAACCGGAACTCACTCTCACTACACCAACTGGTCCCTGCGTCACTCCAGATATTTTAAAAAGATTATCATGTTCTACTTATAGTGTAGAGATTCTTTATCGAGTTCTTTGTATTAATTCTGATGAGCAAACAGCTCAAGCACAGTGTAGCTTGGCCTTAAAATGGTTGTAGTTTTACTTTTTATTCTCAAGAGTAATGTTTTCAACGGTCTTATTCTTTTTGTTGTAGTGGCGGATTCCCAACTTTCTCCAATCCGCTGCTCCAAAATTCCCTTTGCGGCTCTGTTAGCTGTAAATACTGTTATGTTAAAGTAAAAGAATTCTAATCCGATAGAACGCAGTTCACAATTTCCGTTTTGCCCTCCGTGTTTTTCTCTCTATGCTGAAACTAAACCAAACCAACTTCTTATTTTTGGGTTAAATCGGTCAAAAATGTTTTGTATGTGTTCGTAAAGGGTTTTCTGATTTCTGACTAACATAACCAAGCCCTATGCAAGTAGATTCTTTAACCCCCATTATACTTCACCCCTCAGGAATTACTGAACAAGATCAAAGGCTTAATTATAGCCTTATGCAGATGATTCTTTTAACCCCTCCTCAGGGATTATCAAAGGCTCAATTATATTTATATTTTAAATAGATTACGACACCATGAAATGGCTGGTTTCCGCTATTTTAGTAACGACGACAGCAGCATTCAACTTGAAAGGAGCCGGCTCAACATTGATATGTGACGCCATGCGTGATATATATGAAAGAGACATTGAAGGTGATTATGAATGCAGCGGTTCTGGTAGAGGAAAAGAAAAACTATTTGCGGGAGAAGTCCAATACGCGATGTCTGATTATCCGTTGACTACAGAAGAAGAAAATACATACGGGATAACAAGCTTACCTGTTGTTGCTGTTGAAGTAGCTATAATATATAACACTCCTCATAAAGGAAGACTCATTTTAGAAGATGTTAGTATTGGTAAGATATTCACTGGAGAGATTCAACATTGGAATGAATTATCGGATTTGAATTCAGATTTTAACTTTCCTCGTGAAAAGATTCAAGTAGCTGTACGAAGTGGATTGAGCGGTACATCATACATTCTAACTGATGGTTTACGTAAATTCGGATACGTAAAAGAGAGAAACCCACTATTCTGTGAAGCCGTTGATGATGTCTGTGAGAAGAGTGATTTCTTCATGGCATCGAAAACCTCAGATGTTATAAACTTCGTAAGAAACACTCCTCACAGTATTGGATACGTTGGTGTGAAGACTGCAATAGAATACAACATACCATTCGCAGGTATTCGTGTTGGAGGACATATAAAACTTCCGACAATTGAAAGCGGAAGAGCGGCATTAACGGGTCTACTCACAGACTACAACATACCTTATCATATCCCAGCACAGGGATATCCTATAGAAGGGTTGGCATATGTTTTGTATAAGAAAGCAGAACTAATAACATCTGAGAACTGTGATGGCACTCTTTCATTATTTAACTTTCTACTTGAAGTTTATACGGGTGGTTGGTCTTCAGAATTATTTCAAAACCATTGGATGGTGTCGATGACGTCCTCCGTAATAAATCTAATTAAACAAAACTTAATTAATTCCAAACAACTCCTATTACCCGTTTGTAATGTTAAGTTAAATAACGTTGTGTCTGTGGGAGGACCTTTAGCAAAGTCTGCTTATTATCAGAATTTTATACTGACCCATGGAAGGCAAGCTGATTCAAAAGACGTCGATATAAGAGTTCAGAATACAACAGAAAACCCTGCCATCGACTTAACCTTAGTACCTCTACTCGATTTGCTTAATACAGAGAGAGATGTATCTACACAATGGTCTGAACACATCTTTGGGGTCAGAGAGCTGGTGTTCTTAGTCAGAGATAGACATAATTTGCAAATACCAGCAAGAATACCATGGGAAGGTATGCGTGGCATACTAGATGGAACAATCACTGAGTGGGATCATCCGTTAATTGCTACCAACAAGAATGCTTTTACTGAACTTCCCTCATCGGGACCAATTCGATTTATAATATCCCACGACTACGGAGGAATCATAAACATTATTGCTAAAGTATTTAATATTCATGTTGGAGCTATCAGATACGAGTCAGTATCCACAGCCGATTTGAATGCATTATACACAGAGCAATCATTCTTAACGTGTGTTGATTTTGATAGTAAACCTGACGCGGGTATTATCCACACAATTCTTGATGGTAGTGACAGGGCTCCATTTCAGTTTAGAAATTCTGATTTCGATGTTCAAAAGAATGGAGGAGTTGTTTTAAATCATCACGAGCCTGTGTACCCATTTACTTACTTAATGATTCACAGAGTACCGACACAAATTCATATCGATCCTGCGGCTTACAGGAAACGCACAGGTTCAACCAGAGACCCTTGTACTGAACACGTCGTCGAAGGAATAATAAATTATATTACTTTCTGTTCTTCATTCGGAGGCTTAAGTGGTGCACCCGAAGCTACAAAAAGAAATTTGCGTTTAATTTCTTGCAATGGAGTTGTTCTGTTCCCAGATGAGAATGAGAGTGACTTCCTAGTGTTGACAATCTCTCTGTCATCAGGTGCGTTTTTATTATTTGTGATTGCTATCGTTGTTTACTTCAGATGGAGACTTGGAGCATCTCGAGGAAAGATTAAAAACCTCATCGACAACAACAAACTGGCTGTTGAGATTGCTGAAGCGATTGCTGACATGCGATTAGAAGATATGATGTGGATTACTGAATTAGACAGCCCTGATAAGTTACAAGAATGCTTTGGTAAGATTATATCAAACATTAGAGAATACAGAAGATACCTACCAGATACTATCTTATACCAGAAAGACAGCGAAGAAATCGATCGCTTCATCGGAGCTCCCAAAAATGATTCTAACGTAGCAATAGTCTTCACTGATGTTCAGAGTAGTACTGCTTTGTGGGATGCTGTACCTGACACGATGGCTGTAGCTCTCAGAACTCATCATAAAACAATGAGAGAAGTTATTAAAGAATGTGAAGGTTATGAAGTAAAGACTATCGGTGATGCATTCATGGTTGCCTTTCAATGTCCAAAGATGGCTGTTCGATTTGGACTACTTGTACAAGAGAGGTTACTTCACGCAGAATGGCCTGCACAGCTTCAGTCAGTTGGTATGTGTGAAACAGTTTCTGATAGAGGAGTTAAGATTTGGGGAGGTCTTCGTGTCAGAATTGGTATTCACTGTGGTCCCGTTACTTCAGAAGAAGATCCACTAACAGGAAGAAAAGACTACTACGGTCCAACTGTTAATAAAGCTGCTCGTGTCGAAGCGAAGTCAATTGGAGGGTTGCTCACTGTCAGTGAAGAAGTCTTCTTAGCCGTCTTCAGCGGAACTGACGGCTTGTCTGCTGCTAGTGCTCCACTCGGGGGATTCGAACTGAAAGGTATTAAAGGAACTCATCAACTTCATTGTATGGCTCCTTTTATAATCGCAAGTAGACTAAGTCTTCTAACGAGGAGAAATGATGAAGAGGACGCAGTTGTAAATATTAAATCCACAGCAGCTCCAGAAACCAACGCAAAACTCGCAGCCTTCTTCAAATCTGTAACTGGCTGTGTTTTATTTATTGAATTGAAACATAACTGCGAGACGATGTCTACTGGTCAACTCAACTACGTCTGCACGTCTTTTGTTGATTTGATAGACGTGTCAGCTGATCGATACAATGGAACAGTTCATACTCATTTAGGAAACTGTTTATTAATGGGATGGAATACTGGAGGTAAGTTATGTAGTGATTTCATTCAATCTGCTAGTAGGTGTTCAGCTCATATTTGTTCAAAAGGATCAGCGATGGGGAAATTACGAATCGGAATGTCTGCTGGCACTTTCGCAACTGGGAATGCTGGTGCCCGAAAACGAACAGCAACACTCACATCTGCTCATGTTAATATCGCTCAGCTTCTTTGCTCTGCTGCAGCTGATTTGGGAACATCGATATTGTGTGCTGACTTACCAGGTTGTCCAGCATTCGCTTCTACTTCAGGTGTTTGTGACATCATAAGACCCCTTATGAAATGGACTATTGATAATACAAAGTTAGCAATAATTTATGAATTAAACCATTCACTAGTAGATGATTGGGGATATAGTTCTGATACTTACTGGGGGATGACTTCCATAACGAGTGCTATATTTGAACAGATGTGGAACTGTAGGAACATGTCAGAACTCATTACTCACGTTGGTACGAATTCTGATGATACGGTATTAGATAAAATAGCACACATCCCTCCTGGGGAATACTTTAATATGTATCGCGCAGTTCAAGCAGCTATACCTGAGGAAGTATCTTCTTGAGGTACAGTTATCAATCAATAAGATGATATGTACACACAAATAGCAAACATCAGAAACCCTCATTTCTGATATTCTGATAATAAGACAAGCTCTGGGGTGGTTATTGATACCATCCCAGAGTTGAGGTGCTGAAGCAATTTTTCTTTTTCTTTTTTTTTCCACGCGGCTGTTAATCTTTCCGCATTAATTTGCCTCCAAACCAGTCAGACAACAGCAATCCTCTCGCTCCTCTTCTCATATTTTCTTATTTTTAAAAAAAAAAAAAACCTCAAAAATGCGAGCTAGCTGTTCTTAACAATTGCTATGTTATGATGGGTACCATCTTCAGGAGTGGGATATTCTATAAGAATATTCACGTGAGACTTAGCTTCCTATATTTTTTTACAAAATCAAGTTGCCTCCTATCTGTCTTGTCGCGGGTACTCCCTGCTGATTTATCTTGAGATGTTCTTTTCTATTTTTCTTTTTTATCGCGTTGTTTCCTAAGAACTGGTGTGTGTTGTTTTCTTTTTTTTTTTATTTTCTTCTGATGATGACATTTTCTTGCGGCGAAATCTTAGCTTAAGGTTTTCGTATTCAATTTTTTTTTTTTTTGTTCAAATCTTTCCATCCCATTCATCGCGGGTACACAATTCTAACTTGTACGACTTGTGGCAATACGTTTGTCTCTTTGAGATAATACTTTTCATTTAAAACAGTACTTTCCACAATTATTTATTTTTGTTATTTTAGTTTGTCTGTGTTGGCTGGTCCTCACCACTTCTCTGAAGTAATTTGTTTGGATCTGTTAACGTACCTTTGGCAAAGCATAAATAGAATAGTTTGAGCGGCTTTATTTATGTTATTTTTTTTTTTTTTCCTTCTGTCAAATGTAGGAAGCTTGAAATAGTAATTTTTTTAGCTTTTTTTTTTTTTTCCTGCTGTCCGATCTCAACCCTTATATTTCGTCTTAGTTATGACATAAAAACTGACCGTCTCATTCGGGCTTCCTTTCGATACTGTTCCTTACAGATTGGTAATTCTTGTTGCTCATTTCTTATGGTACAGGTTTTTACAGCCTTTGGTAGTCTCCTTTGGGACAATTAGGGTGAACAGCGGGGTCGTATTCTGGGTTTTTTATTTATTTTTTATATATTTATTTTCTTTTCGTAGTATGTCGACATTAGACACATGGTGATAATTTCACAAGAAATGAAAGGTTTTTTTAAAGGGAGATGATATTTTATTTATTACTCTCTACCCACCCCCACCTGATCTTTTCAACTTGTTGGGTTTCTTTTTATTTATGATTTAGTGCACTGTTTTATTCATATTCTAACTGCGTTTGACTGTAGACTTGTAAGCAACGAGAAAGACACCATTTTGTCATAAAATCTCCTCACTGCATAAACGATTCTCAATCACGGAGAAGGTTTAATTAGAGGAGAGTACCAACGTGAATTTCAGTTACTTACAAGAACTGCAACAAAAGTTCTACGAAAGGCAACAACGTCATTCAGCTAGTTGGTTCCTACTGTTCTTGGATGCGAGCAAACAAAAGAGGAATGTGGATTCCGATTCTCTGATTCAAAAAAACTAAAATGAGGTTCCCGAACTTACTGCCGAAGGCCTAAAGGAGACAAGTAGTTCTAAGTGACCGAAACTCGTATTCCACAGTTGTTGGATGAAACAGCTGAATATTTCTTTTTTTTTTTTTTTTTGTATCAATCGATTTTAGTGCACTGTTTTTAGAAAACTTCATATTTTAACAGTTTTCTGAAAAGAATTTTTCAAATAATTAAATAAGAAGAATAGTCCGAATGAATATACCGGACCAATAGTTGTTTTTTAAAAAAAAAAAAATTTTTTTTTTTTGATTATTTTATTGTTTTTTTTTTTAATGAGGAATACAGCAAGCATGCTTGCTATGTATTCTCTCATAAAGTGATGAGGTTGTGTTTTTTTGTTTTTTTTCTATTCTTCCGCAGTTATTGTTTTTATTATTCATGCGATTTTAATAAGTCATCTGACGTGCATAGATTACTGCGAACAACTACTACTGGAACAGTCTTATTAGTGAGAAGTGTGTTGAGACTGTTGTGAGTTTAATCTATAATGAGTTTTTTTTTTTTTTTTTTTTTTTTTTGTTCCCTAATTAGCATTCATAATATAGATACAATGTTGGATTAAAATAATTAACAAAACCAGAATATGATGAGAAAGGCAAACGCGATGAGTAGGACACCGCAGGAATGGTCCGAAGAAAGATTTTTAATTTCATTTGTTTGTTGTCCTACGAATTTTTGATTTGATTTTTTTTTTTGACTAATCTGATGATTATCTGAGCTAACCACCCCAGAAATGATTGAGATGTTGAATACCGTATGCGTTCTACCCCTTTCAAGAATTTTCTTTTTTTTTTTCCCTTCTTAAAACGGACGCTACTGCTCCCGCAGAGAGTATTTATAAGTAGTGTTTTGGTTAACAGCTGGCGTACAGTTGTTTTGTTACTCATCGTTCATGTCCTGAGGTGACGCTTCCGCACCTGTGGAAATCTTTTTTTTTTATCCTTGTTGTTGTATTTTTGAGTTTTGGATTATTTTTTCTTATTATGATTATTATTTGGTGTTTACGGATTTGGTTCTTTTTTTTTTCTAAAATTCACTTTTCCCTCGGGGAGAAAAATAGAATTTTGGGAAGTAGGTGTCTCTAATTTCATTCTTCAGAAAGCTTTCTATTCTTGTTAAAGACTTCCTTTATTAATAACAATCATCAGTAGTTTTATTAGTTTCTCGCTAGTTTCGTATGTTTTCCAAAAATCAACGAAACTTCTGACAACTCAAAATATTTAGTGTTGACTACTTGACGTAGTGAGCCTACCTTCCTGACTTCCGTAGATGAAATTACAAATAAATATAAACAGTGATAAATTCCTTTTTTCCCATAAGTATGTTGTAAAGTACCTTTTGCCAGATACGTTGTTGCTTTAACCCAGCAGGGCTGGACTCTTTTATCTGTGTTGTGTATTGCAAGACAGATGTTTTTACAATTATTACTTTACGTTGTTCTGTATAAGAAGAACGTTTTTGAAATGTTACCGAAGTGAAGAACTGAACCTCGTTTGGGAAATCATATTTTTATTTTCTTCAAAGTAGCTTTTTCGAAGATTATTCTCATTTTAGTTACGAAAAAAAAGCCGAATGGTAGAAATTTTTAAAAAAGGCACGTATTTAATTAGAGAGAGGATCCTTACCTGCATTCTCAGATTAAGTTTTTAACTTCACATCAGTTAGAAAGTAAAACAACTCATATTTTAAAAGTAATAATAAACTTTATTATTATTATTACGGTACAGTACACCCTTAGAGTTACCTCTGTCGGTTGTTTCTGTTCTTCTTGATAACATTTCCGCAAACAAGAATCATAAAAAGGATTCGTTAGAAGGAATTAAGTTTTGAACTTATCCAGACGGTCATGTCTCTCAGAGAATATTTGTAGTGAACTTTACGTGTTTATTGAAGTTGGTATCTGTCAAAAACAAACAAGCAGCTTCTAACAAGCTGACTATCAGATGAAAGCTTCCTCCCCGATCCAAATTACCCCCGTCCAAGGGAGGGGACGCCAAACCCACGAATTCGATTTTTTTTTTTACCTGATGTTTGTTGTACAGCTCAACCATATTATATTGATGGTGCGGCTTACAACATTATTATTATAGTTTCCTTCTTTCTTCTCACCACCTCGCAGTTACTCTGTGATAACTATTGGTATTACTTATGATATTGTTGTTTTTGAGGTGTTGCAATGCCAGATGATGATTTGCATCAACCCGTTTTATTTTCTGCTCGATAAACTTCTCCTGATAATCTGGTTGTTGTTATTTTGTCATATCTTCGAATGGTTTCCTTTTCGGTGATAACCCGATTCAATAAGAACATAAAAAAATTTATACTGACATTGAGCCATATGAAAATAACGGATTTCAATCTAATTAGTTTCTTCTCCGACTAAGTCGTTTCAAAATGGCTG
Organism: Flectonema sp. DT1601; assembly: GCA_964019425.1. Classification (NCBI taxonomy): domain Eukaryota; phylum Euglenozoa; class Diplonemea; order Diplonemida; family Diplonemidae; genus Flectonema; species Flectonema sp. DT1601. The sequence goes on along the minus strand of OZ025824.1, from coordinate 198,290 downwards.
ATCAAATCCACCTTTTGAGAGTTTTTTCTGTGAGACTCTCAACACACACACAGTTGAGCTTGTGAAGCTTTCACGTGCCCTTCCTTCGGGGTTACGTGTTGTTCCTCCAGCACAGGAATTGTGTTGGAATTAGATAAATGAATTCCTAAATAATTATAAGTTGTACTCTCTTGTGATACCAACTGACAATACTAAGAGAGGATGCCATACATAGTAAAGCAATCAATATTCTTTCCTGTGAGGTCCGTCAGTATGTACAAACAAATCAAAAAAGAAAAAAGGGAAAGAGTGAACGGATGAAAACAAAACAGAACAATTCAAACGAACAGCAAAAACAGTTTGCCTTCAGCCTTTTGATTTAAGGAAGATAAATAAACTACCATGTGATGAAATATATAAATTCTACTTGCTGTTAATATCCGCTCACTCGTTTTCTTTATGTTATTTCAAACGTTGACACGTCACTTGCGTTGGGCGCGTTATGGTAAATCTTTTTTTTTTTTTTTTCTCCTTCCAGTTCTTTTTAGTTTTCCTGTCAGTGTAAGACATCAAAAGAAGTATCGTTGTATCCTTTTGTCTAATTCCACTTTGTATTCGTGCATGTGATTCCACATCAATTGTTTGGTTAACTCCTTATGTGAATGGATCTCAATTTCTTTTTCGATCTCGGAGGCGATCAAAAAAAAAAAAAAAAATGAATAAAGTGACCCTTCTTGCATTGGTACTTGTCTTTCCTTATATTTGAAAACTTTTTTTCGTTGAAGTAAAAACACCAGTCAGAGACTACGTCTCTTATCGTAACTAAACTAAACTATCGTCTGTGAGAGTCTCACGGTTACTGGTAGCGATATAACTGTTACCCTGTGAGCTTTACCTGACTTTCGGCTCCTTGGCTTCGTAAATAAATAAATAAAAGTATCAATAGCTTTGATGGGAAGGGGGCTGCCTGACTACTGACTTTTATTGCAAACTGCTAAAAGCACTAAATGACTTCCCCTGAAGACAGATTTCCTCATATTATTATTATCAATTTATATGTGTGATGTTGGATACACGTTGCTTGTGAATATTTCTTTTTTATTTTTTGTCACCCCCCCCCGTCGTTGTTCTGTTTGTATTCTTGCGCACACTTCCTTGCTGATGAGGAATGTCTCTCTCGTTCTTTCTCCTTTTTATGATTTCCAGTTTTCTTTTTCGTGTTGTTGTTATAAAGTACCGACTGATTGTTTCGAAAAGAAAACGAAGTCTGAATCAAATTCTTTCATCATCCTCCTGTTTGCAACATCTCTCTTTGAGATGTGCTTCTGTTAAAATGATTAATAAAGATAGGCTCTGATAGGACACACCGTTTCCTTGTTTTGAATCGAATTGTAGAAAACTTCTATTTCTTCCGTCAGGATATTCGGAAAAGTTAATGTTGTTGATGATGAATTTCCATTTTTTTTTTTTTTTCATATTTTTCTGAAATGGTTCTTCATGGTACGCACCTCATTAGAGATGTTTTCACTCAGTACGCTAGTCAGAGTGAGGCACAAGGTTATCGTATCGTATGAATAAAATGTTACCCTACTTTTTTTTTTTTTTTTTTTCTTGTTACCACTCACTTCATTGTACTCGAAGCTCCCCCAGCTGTCCTCCTTAGATGCTGTTGCAAATTTATTGCGAACCAAAGGAAACAGTCGGTACATGAAATTCTTGTGTATTTTATATTGTTGGATTACAATATGTAGTACGCAGTACTTGCAATGTCTACTTTGTCTTACGGTCTTCATGTTTATCTTTTTAAAGTTACTGTGACTGTAATGTAGTTTTTATCAAACGGATTACCTGCTGGAAATTATTCACTTTTTTCTCATACTGTAATGCTCCCTACCTTCTGCGTGAGATGATTGCACAAAGGTTTTGTGTATCGATTCTTAGTAGCGACCAGCTGGTTGTCGGATTACCAACCATCTCTTCTCTTGCGGTTGTGTTTGTTTCTAACACAAGCAGTTCCCCATCTGCCACCTATTTAGGAACCGTTTTCTTATTACTTTGCGTGAGCTCGTAGTAGTTGATTACTTAGGGCTGTGCAATACTCTTCTTTTCGACTTTCAAAAGATTTACAAAAAAAAAATTTAAAAAAAAACTTGTTGTTGTTAATAAGCATTGTTTTCTTCTATAACCTCTCTGTGTGATTAGTTATTTATTATAACTCATCACAGGAAGGAGTGATTTCCCAATCAGATTCAGTGTTATTAGAATATCGTAACACTTTTTATCTGTACAAAAAAAGTGTATCCATGCCAGCTTGAACTGGCAATGATGAGAATAGAAAACGTTAGTTTGCGTTATTCTCTTCTCATTACCCCTTGGCATTAGTTATTATTCGTATCTGTTTGGCTTGTCGCTCTATTGGCATGCAGGACAGACTTGTGGAGTGTTAGTATTGACTGACTGATGTCTTTATGTTAACTCTCCTTTACACTTCTCCTTTCTTATAACAGGCTGATCCAAAATAAAAAAAAAGATACAAAAACTACCTATTATGTGTCCTGTGGTGTCGTGTGTATTTAACTTGTTTCTTTTCTCAGTAGTTACAAAATGGACAAATCAAAGAAGTCAAAAAAAGACAAACCGGAAAAGAAAGGAACAAAAGAAGAACGTAAAGCAATACGAGCGGAGAAGAGGGCTAAGAAAGAAGCTGCGGTTACCTCCACAAGTGAGACAGCACCAGTTGGTAAAGAAGAACAGGTTTCTGATATATCGAAGTTAGGTTACACTAATGAAGCCAATCCTTTTGGTGATACTAATTTAGATAAATCCTTTCAATGGGAAGCAAACAAAAGACAACACAACAGACCAGATGATGATACTGAGACTCGTATTGCTGCAATCAATGCAGCAAAGCAACGACGTGAAGAGAAGGAACGCGAAGACGCTGAATTCCGTGATATGAAATCTCAAGCAGCTGTAGACGCTGACGGTATGACATATGAAGAATTTGAAGCTCGCGGTAAAGTCTTCGAACTCGAGCAACTGGTAACCCGAGCGAATAACCGTCTAAATGAAAAGAGAATGCGTGCTGTTGATCTTCTCATCTTCACACTTCGTATATTAAATGGTCAAGAGCCACCATCAAAACTATCAGACTTAAGAGAGCCTTCGAGAGTTGTCGCCAGCTTATCAATTGCAGATTTGAGAGAGCTGCAGGTTGAAATCGAATCTATTTTAAATTATGACTCGGAGAATAGTAAACAATGGCAGGCTATGCTTTCTCTTACAAAACAAGAACTTCATGAACAGCTAAAAGGTAGTTCTAATGAAGCAGTTCATTCGGGAGTTACAAGTGATTTAGAACAACAACTCTCAACTCAATCATTTGATGAGTTGTGTACTGCAGAAACTCAAGCAACTGATATGCTTCGATCTGGAGGAGCTATTGATGTTGATTTCTGGACAGCTGTTCAAAAGAGAATCACAATTTGGAAAAGTAGAATCTTTCTGAGGGAATTCTTCGTGAAAAAATGTTCTGAAATTGGTGTCAGCGAAAACGAACGAAACCAATCCTCGAGCACCTGTCGATCAAATAAAGTAAAAACGACACTCTGTACTGACGATAGTGACGATGATATTCCATTTAGAAGTAGTCAAAAGAGTCCTCCTCTACGACCTCTTGCGAACATGACAGACGGTGAAATCAACAGATTGGTTGGAGAAGTTGATGATCTGCGTACTATTTTATTAGGAAGAAGTACAGCACTTATGAAAGCTGATGCACGACGTGATCAGGAAACACTCATGAGAAGTAGAGGAGTTCGACTTGGTGAAGAAGAAGAGCTTTTTGATGATACTTTTCGACTTAAAACTGAATACGATTGGAAGAATAAATATCGTCCAAGAAAACCAAAATATTTTAATAAGATTGTAGCTGGTTTTGAGTGGAATCGATACAACCAAACCCACTTTGATACTGACAACCCTCCTCCAAAGATTGTAACTGGTTACAGATTTACTTTATTTTATCCTGACCTAGTTGATCCTTCAACCCAACAGCCGACATACTTCGTACAGCCCAGTTCGAAAGGATGGAAAGATGATATTTGTATCTTACGATTTACTGCTGGCCCTCCCTACGAAGACGTGGCCTTTACTATCGTTAACAAAGAGTGGGATAAACACTGGAAAGCTAATTATAAATGTACTTTTGAACGCGGGGTACTCGCTCTGAACTTTCAATTTATGAAATATAAATACCGAAGATAAGAATTTAGAACAGTATCTTATAATAAACTCATATTACAACTAAAATTGAGAACTATTATATTTTTATGTGACTTTCCTTGAAAGTTGATGCGATTTTTTTTTTTTTTTTTTTTTTTTTTTAAAATTAACGACCTCTACTCGGAGGGTTGGTTGTGGTTTCTTAAAGTTAAATCATTGGGTAAGATTGAAAAAGGTAAAAAAAAAAAAAAAAAAACGAAATTCTAAATTATTTTTTTTTCCTCTTCACTCACAGCTAGCTTAAGTAGAATAAAATGTCCCTCACTGATAAATGTGAATCAATCGGTTCTCGTCTTAGAGAAGCTCGTGAACGGGTTGACAGGTATCGAAATTTAGAATCAAAATATTTGAGGATTTTGGATAAAACAAAAAAAAAAACAACAAAACAAAAAAACAGAACAACTTCTGAAATCTCTGAAGCAACAAAAATATCTCACTCAGGTGTTGAAGAGATCGAATCAGGTCACTCTGAGGTATAATATTGTTGTTGTTGTTGTTGTTTTAAAAAAACAAAAGTTAACAAAAAAATAACACCCCAACACAGATCGAACATTGGGGTCCCATACTAGGAGCGATAGCGGTCTGTTTTGGAAGACCTACTTCTCGACTGATGTCATCGAGTGGCAAGCACACAGACATCGTTCACGGACAGTGCGGTGGTTTAATAAAAAGTACGAGAGAGGAATTAAACATCCCAACAAGTAAAGTAGTCGATTCGATTCCAAACTTTACAGCTGATGAATATCGACAGATTGAATCAGGTTTAAGTAACCTGGAGGTTTGGGGTCCAAAATTACTACTATTCGCGAACGTTCTCGAACAACCAATATTTAACTTTATAATTGGAGTGGAAATGAAACCACTTTCTCCCTAAAAAAAAGAAAAAAGATCTTAATTGACATTATTACACTTGTCAATTATTTTGTCTTTACTATCTGTCGTATCGATCTAGAAAGAAAAGGTGCATTTCGGCACCTCAATTACACCCCCGACTCGACTAACGTAATTACACCGCGTTAGTGATGTTTTAATTAGAAAAAGGTTCTTGTGTTACTTTAGTGGATTTGAGTTTGATTGTTTTTTGTGTGTTTGTTATAATTAAATTAATTTCATCAAAAAAAAAGTATTCAGATCAAATATGGCAGAGAATCGAAATAACAACATAGGACGAGGAAGATCATCATACTCAACCCCGTTGATTCTAATAATTGTGTTGTTGTCGACGGGGTTTATGAGCATTCAAAGTGAAGGAAATCCGAAAATTGAAATTCACGATAAAAACAACAGACCTGGTAGACGAAGTAAAAGGGCTTTAGATGATCCATATTGGAAGAAGTTTTATGATGTTTCAATTGTTTATACTTGGGTAAATGGATCAAACCCTGAATTCCAACATCAACGAGAACAGAATGGAATGAAAGGATCTGATTCTCGTTACAGAGATACTGATGAGCTTCTACACTCTTTTAGATCCCTTGAGAAGTTCATTCCATGGCATACTGGAACAGTGTTTTTAGTGACTCCTGGTGATACACCTTATTGGATAAATACATCACATCCTCGTCTTCGTATTATTAATCAAAACACACTCATTCCTGTTGATGCCCAACCGACTTTCAACTCAGCTGTTATCGAAATGCATCTGAATCTAATCCCAGGTCTGTCGGAGTTATTTATTCATATGAATGATGATTATTTTATTGGAAAAAAAATTCATCCTTCAGACTTCTTCACAGATGATGGAGGTATAAGATTATATCACGAGGCAAACATGATAACGGGATCACTAGTAGAACACGATAAACTTCATAAAGAGAAAACTGCTTTATGGAAGGCGTCTGTATTTGGAACAGTTGCTCTACTCGATAAACACTTTGGACCGTTAAAAGAAGGAAGATATTTCGTTAAACATGCACCGTTTGTTTATAGTAAAACAGTGTTGTCAAAAGTGATGCAGGTTTGGTCGGAAACGTTTAAAAATACGAAACTACACAAATTTAGGAATTACGATGACATTTTAATCCCTTTTGCTCATCATGGATTCGTTCAGCAATCAAAACTAATTCCCTTCAGTAATCACATTGGTAATAAAGATCAAGATTCAGCATTGTGTATTCTAGAAGATGAGATGGAAGCTGCTCATCAAGCTATGAGCAGACAATTATTCTATCCGCACATGTTCTTTACAATAAATGATGGATTTCATGATCCTGCTCCAGCTGTTATGCTAAAGTCATTCTTACACACAGCGTATCCAACGAGATCTCAGTTCGAGTCGTTAGCAGTTCCTGAAAACACTAATGTAGTCGGATGGTCATCTCAATACTTAGAAATGAACAGGAGATGTAATATAAAAGTAAAACTTCCTCCTTCTTATAAATTACATTTTGATGATCCGTCGATACAACTCTCTTGTGGACCAGCTAATTGTAGTTTAAGTGGTACCTGTACTCAATCTGGTTGTGTTTGTAATGAAGGAAAGATAGGAACGTACTGTGAGTATGACAGTAAAGTTGGAGTTAAAAGTTGGAAACTCATTCCTCAATGTGAATCATTCGATGTTATATTCACTTGGGTCAATGGATCAGATCCTGAACTTCTCAAACAAATGAGATCGCACACCCGTACAAAGGAAGATAAGAATCCAAAAAGAATACGTGATACAAACCAACTACGATATGGACTACGCAGTATAGACAGATACATGCCTTGGGTGAGGCATATCTGGGTTGTAAGTGGTACGCCGTGTCCAAACTGGTTAGATCAAAGCCACCCGAAGGTGTCTTATGTATCTCATAAGGATATATTCTCTGAATCTGAACTACCTCAACTAAATAGTAATAGCATTCAAGGAAGACTTTGGGCCATTCCAAATCTCGCAAATCGCTGGGCCTCAATGGATGATGACTTTATAATAACAATTCCGTCACCACCACAAACATTTCTGGGTGATGATCTTACTTCTACTTCTCAACTTTGGATTAAACATTTCAATGCAAAAAGTCATATCAAAGGAGTTTATCTCGATTCCTTACTACGTACTAGAAATATGGTGAAATCTTCACTTAAATTTGATCGAACTTTTTGGTGGTCTCAGGCACACTCTCCACCAGTTTGTGATAAATATCTCTATTCTGAAGTAAGAAGGGAACTCTCTGATGGATTCGAATCTTTGGCAAAGTCAAAAATGAGATCGAGTAGGGACTTGGAACCTAATTTCGCACACGCGTATTATTTACAGGGATGGCAACTTGCTAAGAGGGGTGATTTCTCATCTATCTCAAATGAGAAGTCGGAAGACCTCATTTGTCGAATTGCTGGAAAACATCCATCAAAGTGGGGACAACATCACAGATACATTGCTGAAGCGATGCTGACACCTTCTTGTGTTGACTCCGCTATTTCCGGAAGTAATGTAAATGAAAGATGCCGTGAAAGATTAATTCACGCCGTGACTCTCACATCAACGAAATACTCACATATTAGTAAGAGTATGTTCAAAATGCTTAAAAATAATATGGATTTTGAAAAGTTAAAACAAAAACTAGAAAGCGGCAGCATGCGTGTTGCATGTCTTAACGATGACTTCGTTGACGTGGTATGTAATTATTGTTTTTAAGAACGTCAGAATAATTCCCCAGCAATTCATCACATAAAACACAATCACAGAATCCATCATTTCTCAACAGAAGACAAGTTTCAATTGACAAGGCCTTATCAAAGCTAGATAAGTTAATGGAAAGTATGCAACCCCGAGCAGGACCGTGGGAACTTTGGTAAAAACAACGAGACAGCTGGTTAATTTAACCATCCAAAGAAACAGAACACTGTTAACCTTAAAAATTCAACTTCACTGTTAAATTTTTTTTTTCTTTGAACCAGCCTTATCAGTTCTGTCACCCACTAACCACATTGAAAGCCTGACTACTTGTTAACTTGTTTTGTAGGTGAGTGTTGGAGCCTTTTCTATATATGATTTTCGTATGGGGGGGGCAGTTGCGACAGCTCACTCTTTATCTATATTACCACCTAAAATTTTATTATACACAAACTCTTCTGTCTATCCTATTGATGTGGTTTAATACGTTAAAACTATCGGCTCATCGATTTATCAAAAACCATTGAAACGTTTTGCTACCTCGGAAATCTCTTTTACGTGGCGGTCTATGTCCGTTACTGTCATTATTTGTCTTGTAGCTAGCACACATATATAAAAAAAAAAAAAAAAAAAAAACTTTTTATTCTCATATTATTGCCAAACTGCTTGTCATAATAAACTACGAGTTGGGGCGTACGACAATTGTTGTGATCGAGTTGGTGAGTAGAAACTATTCTTTTTTTTTTTTTTTTTATTGCCATCTTGAGTACTTCATTTGAATTACGTCCTATGATCAAATCACAGTTATGAATACTGTGTGTGTATTTGATGAAGGGAAACCGTTCCTGTGAGCTCCACAGTTCACGAATCTAAGAAATGATGAATACAATTATTGTTACTAATCATTTTCAAAACAGTTCTAAAGATGGTGAACGGATAAGTAAAATGACAAACAGGCCGTCTCCAGGCGCAGCGTCCCTCGAGCGGTGCGCAGACTACGCGAAGACAATAAAGAATATTATGTCTTCTTCACAGAGTGAGATCCTTCCCTTTGTTGCGAGATCTGGAGGACCAGAAAGTCCGAACTCCCTCCGACACTACGAAAGTAGAATATCAGAACTAGAAAGTGATAACAGAAGACTTATTGATAAGCTACTCAATCAGAGAGAGAATCAAAAGAAAGAAATCCAAACTCTGAAGTCCTCAATTGATATTCTTGAAGAAGGACGACACTTCTTAATGGAAGAGACCAGAAATAAGAAATCTGACTTTCAACAAAAGACAACCACAATGCAATCAACACTCACAGATCTACAAACTCGACAAGACTCAATTGATGTAGAACTTCAAAAAGTGTTATCAACTCCTCCAAAGAGACAGACGTCACCTTTTAGTCAACAAAGTAATTCTCCTGTTTTTAATTCTACTGAACATCACGCTTCTACTCCTGAAAGGATATTACATCGACTTAAGGAACCACTTCCTATTGCTGCTCCGTCACAACAGAATTATAGTTCCATGGAATACGTTGTGAGGTCTTCACCAGGGAGTGTTTGTATTCAGCATCATAATAATATGATACCTGTTAGGAATTCACACCAATCACAACAACAACTACAACAGCAGTCATATCCTCCAACTCACACTCCGTCGTTCTCACAAAAGCTAAATTCTCATAAGATGTACCTCGCTGATGAACTTCATAAACACCCGGATGAGGTTTGTTTTTTATTTATTTATCAGTGTAGCTGTGTTAGTAACACAATCCTTAACCAAATAAAACAACAATCAGAGTTCTGATGTACGCGAATTGAAAATACTCAGTCCTTCACGAGGTTACTTGACATAGAGTGTGTTGCTGTTCCCTTTTTTCTTTCTTTTTTCTTTTTTTGTATTAAAAAACTATTTTATACTTTCAGCTTCGATAAGCATTAGATATTTCTACTGTAGTTTATTAAAATAAGTAAGTTGAATTATTTACCTTTTTTTTTTTCTCTCTTACCAGTTTACTTTATATAGATACCAACTGTTGGTCTGACTAAGTTTCTGATTCAGTTTATAATTAACTTTATCTTGTGTGTTGTAAAGGAAGGAGAAAAGGTATTTAAAAAATGTCACTGCGGGTCCTGATAACTGGATTTAATGACTGGCATTCTATTAATGGAAACGTTTGGAAATGTTGTGAGAACCCTTCCTGTAGACTACTGTTAGGATGTGCTTGTGATTCCCCACCTGAGTATGGAAAACGTGAAGGAGAACTTCCTAAAGAACTTGAGAAGAATATGAAAGACGTGAAATTCTCATACACGACACTCCCAACAATTTGGGGAACAGGCGCAGTGATAGCAGGCGATAACTATGATATTATAATCCATCTGGGACTTGGTAAATATGATGAAAATGAAATAGTTTTGGAAGACGGAGCTTTCAATTACCGAAAAGGAGAAGATGCAATTGGATACAACTGCGATGCTCCCATCTCAGAAAACTCCAGTCACATAAAAATAAAATCCCAATCAGAGATTGTTCAGCATCTTCACAACAGTTCTTTACCAAACAACTACAAGATTACAACCTTACCTGCTCGTATGGATAATACTTATATTTGTAATGAAACGTATTATCGTACACTTGGAGCAGTGGAAGATGGTAGGCTGCAGGCTGGTTATTTTATTCACATCCCGACAAAGAGGGATTCTGATGATGGTTTTGATAAACTCGCTGGTGCGATTTCTGATGTTATTCAAAAACTGATCAGGCTTTCCATCAAATCATCATAAGAATACCTTCTGATATCTATTCTAAAACGTGTCTTATGTTTTTATTGTTAACTCTCGATAACCTGTGACCGTTTAAACTTTTACTAAATAAATTAATAATCTCTCCCTTTACAGGAACATGCATATCTTATCATATGTGGTGTTTGTATTGTTCTTTACCTCAGCTGATAGCTTGGTGAGAAGCTTCTTAAACGAAGAGTGTATCGGAGGATGGGAAGCAAAGCAGTTTAGAATCGACAGCGTGCCGTGTTATGTTGGTGAGTGGTCTAATGAGATAACTGAAACGGATTGTTCGAAAGGAATTTATAAAATAATAATAAACTACTACATAGAGAGATATTGTTACCAAGAACCTGTTGATATTGTTGAGTTTATTCATGATGGGACTTGTAGAAAGTATTTTGATTTTGGAAGCAAAACATATAAATGGTACATCGCAACCACCTCATCAACTACATGCACTGATGATACCAAAGCACCTAATCCTGTTAATGTGTTGGAGAGTTATACGACTCTTGATCTATACCCGTCACTGTCATCAACATTTAGTGAGTTCAGAGTTGATGTTGTATTTCATTTCTCAGGTAGATCTGAGACTGTCTTGTCTGGAGGAGTGATATCTTCAAAAGAGAAGTTATCGTTGCAAACATCGTACACGTTTTCACTTGAGGATATCATTCTGGTTCAAATAGTACCTCACGGTTATAGTCATGTTGTCACTGCTGTTGACTTTATAAATATAACTTTGTACCAACAACACTACGAGGGAACCTACTCTACTAAACTATCTGAGTTCCGTTATGATGGTCTTCAACGAGATATTACCCTTCACAGTGACAGGAGAACCTTTTTAACTCCGGAGGGTAAGATACCTGTTGCAGGAGGATTGTATCACGACATATCTTATTACTCAACTTCTTATAGTATGGTGAATGGTGGAAGACCTATTCAAACTTCTTATGATGTCAATCACTTAAATCAGCAGCCTGTTAGCTCTGCGACGCCTTATCGAATGCGGTCTGGTAAGAATTATTTTCAAGTTGGGAATTATGAAATGAAAATCAACGGGTTTCTTGTCATTACGGATTACAATAAAAGGAAACTGACGCTTAGAGTGAAAGCTCCTCCAAAGTCGACGTTGATATTATGCCGAAGTCTTGAAGTGTATAAACCTCTTGATGAGAACTCATGGTTAATTATTAACATTCCACTTGAGGAAATAGACATCTTAGCAAACCTTATCGTAGTCACTGTTAACATATCCCTCTCAGTTAATGAAACAGGTGGCTACCCACTCCAACTTGAATACGATTCTGATGGAAGCGGTTCATTCCAAGTAGTCCCCCGACATCTTCTGTTTTCACTACAATCTGATCGAACTCTAAATCTTTCATCGGAGTATTCCAGTGCTGTAGTCTCATCGGTGCCACAGTCTGATACAACTTTTACATTTGAAACAAGAGACTCTGGACCGATTACTTCACTTCTGATAAAGAATAACGAAGTATTAATAAATAAAACTGCGTCGACTTATTATTTTGAATCACCGACGGATGTGGTGCTGATTCGATCGGCAGGTGGAACTGTTAAGGAAATGAGATTAACGAGAGGTGAGGTTTCTGTTTTGTTTAGGAGATCAGAATTTTGTGATGAGCTGCTATTTCCTGTTGGAGGGTTACCAGAACCTGGAGGACTTCTTCATGTCGTAAAGTATTATGGATGGCTTCGAAGTATGGTTTGGATCCCTTACTTAGACGGTGACGTCTATGACAAGTCAAATGTCAACCAAACTGGTGAACTCCTAACGAGTAACGGCATCGGATACGCTTCGACTGATAACGTCGCTCTCAGAGTAGTCGGGATCATTAATACGACCCAACTATTTAATAACAAAGTCGCAATCAGAGTTCTTTCAGACACAGAAACAATAATTCAAATTGACAACAGCAGATATAATCCATCGGATCTAATTATAAGTAATGACTACTGTCCTTATAGGAGTATTAATTTACACTACTTTCAAACAGCTGGACCTGCAAGCCTCTCTCTAATGTGGAATAATACTGCAACAGGTTACTTTGAGTATATTCCGAGAGAGTTTTTATTGTCTTCACCGCTTTCTGTTCTTCCACCGCCTGATACTCCACAACCGCTGATGGTTTCAGATGCTAATAGTGTTGCTATTGTTATTGATTTGTACACTTCTAGAATTGAGCTTTTACCTCTTGTTGAAGGTCTTCTTGGTGTTTATACGATATTTCAGAATGCTCTTACTCAGTCAACGTGTATCGATATTCAAACGATTGTTAAAACTAATACAAGTCATTGGGGTGTCAATGGACTGTTTTCATGTAGTGGAGTAGCTTTAAATGGAAGAGGCGTTAGTGACTTGAGTGTTTTAGAGTTTCAATCAGTCAATGGATTCTACTCAACGACTGCGTGGAAAGTCAGATTCTCAGGAACCTTAAAACCAGAAAACACAACTTCATTGGGAACAAATATCAACGCGAACAATATCAGAGAGACTCTCTCTCCTCAACTGTCGGTTATTTTAGGTGAAAGTTTAGTTTACGTTGATGTCGTGTTAGATAAAGGAAAGAACTCTTCGTCTACTCCAGACCCGCTAGTGACTGCTTTAGTTTTAGCAGGTGTTTCGTTAATTGTTTTATTAGTTGTTGTGATTACATACTTTTGCTGTCAGAGATCAACTGTTAGCGAGGTTCAAGAAGATGACATTTCTGTTGATGTTGCGTCAGTTCCAACAAAAGAAGTATCTTCACTCAATTCTGATGTTAGTAAAGAAAAGATTCCCTGCAATCCACTTTCTGTTACCAGCGTAAGGAGTGTTTCTCCTTGTGAGTGATATAATTATTGTCACCAGCAGCATTGTAATTAAAGAATTAATTTATTCATTTTTATGTTACCCTCACTGCAGCTGTTGTTACGAATACTAGTATTGTGCCCATTTTATTAGTTGCAATCTGTTTCTGTCTTTCTAGTTACCCGTATTCCTAGTCTGTCCGTATTGTTGAGGAGTCAAACTTCATTTTGGTGCTTTCTTTATATTTTGTGTTTTTTTATTAACTAACTCATTAATTATTGTGTGAATTGTGTTTTATGTTAGAGTTGTACTGCTCAGCTAGAAACTGAAGAGGGAGAATAATTTGTGTGCAGCTTTAGTTTGTTACAACTACCTCTGTTCCTATCTACGGCTGGATACTAATTAATGAAGTGATATTTGGTTTTGGTTCGTTTCGTTTCTTTTCTTATATTTTTTGTAAAGCTTTTGAGGCCACCTCGGATTTTCGAGGTGGCTTTGGCGCTATCCTCTCTTGTTTACCTTTTTTTTCCTCCTTTTTTCATCACGAAATGAATTTCTGATCCTTCTCTTTGTTTTCATCTTTTTTTTAAAAAACCTGTGTTGGGTATGAAAAGCTAGCCCGCGTATCACTCTCTAAACAAGACACGCACTAGTCTGGCTGAATGAAAAAGGAATAGCTTTCCCGAATGCCCGTTTGCGACCATAAGTTCATTTCGGTATTTCTTTTTCTTTTTGTACCCAACAAAGAGAACGTTGACAGCACACTCTCCGATTCTTTAAAGACGCTACTGTTTGTTACTAAAGTAAACAATCTCTTTAACTTTTTTTTGTTTGTTAACTATTTTGTATGAGATGAGATTGATTTCTTATTTAATAAAAACAGATTTAAAGAATCTGACAAGTCATTTATTTCTTAAGAATGAGCTCATCAGTAAATTCTATATCTGTGATGCAAGGAAACAGATCCTCGTCGTTAAACAGAGCGACCGTTATCCTCTTTGTATTCAGTCATTGCTTCAGTAGCAGAAGGGATGAAATCGGTAGAACTTATTCACTCTACATTATTACCGTCGGAAAGTTGTATCTTTTTTTAAACAAATTCTCCAGAAATGGATCGGATTCTTTTTTTTTTTTTTTTTTTTTTTTTTTTTTTTTTTTTAAAAATGAAATGATCACTTTTTTTTTATCACTTCTATTTTTTTTTTTTTTTTTTTTAAATTAGTTCACCTCCCGCTGTTGAAACGAAACAAAAGTAATTCTTAACAATCTGTGCAATCAACCGCCAGTAGTATTTGTGATCCCTGAAGAGTTACCTGATTCTCTTTGAGCCTCTACTTAACTGGTACTCGGTGGTTTGTTGGATTCGATAAATTAGAACGGCTGAACAATGTGTTTATTACCTTTTCGTTTTTTTATTGCTGACTAACTTTCTTATCTTTTGGCATTGCGTGAGACAACTTGCGAAGGCAAGTTGGTTGCTGTTTTGTTTAATTGAGGGTGTGATTGTTTGAAGTGGTTATTATTATTATTATCAGAGAACTCAAAGCGTGTGGAGACAGCTCTGATTGATCTCAATAGTGAACTACTTTACAACTCTGATGATTGTTGTGGAAACACACAACTTGTGTTCCATAACAAAGTATCGAATCAGAGCTGGTGTCTAGATGACATATCAGCCTGTTTTGCCAAACTTTTTTTTTTTTTTTTTTTTTTATTTGATGTACACAACCTCACGTAGAACAGCTCTACGGTTTTTGTATTATACCCGAGCACCTCTGACTTCCTAAGTTGACTTGCACAAGGCGTTGCCTATTTTTTATTCGGGGTCTTTTTCTCTTTAACCCGCTTGATGCTCCTCCTCATCTCAATAGTGAGAAGGCGGTTTCGGATATAAATATTTAGAGTCAGTTTTGATTCTGACAAAAACCCGGAAAAAAAAAGCAATCATACGCTGATACAATAAATATCATTCTCAGACGATGATTACAATCTGATGGTAGCAGGTTCGAAATTAAATAATATTAAAAAGTAAAAGTTGAATCTCTTATTTAATAAAATTATTATTATTAATTATATTGCTTACTGTTACTACAACACAAGGTTTCTATGGCCCGATTACTGGCGCTTGTCGAAGTCTTTTTTTCTTTCACCGATTCGTTATTTAAATTACTATTCCGACCGATGGGTAGTTTGCATACTAAATTAGTAATCAAGTAGTACTTAATATTCTTTACTGTAGGTTTGTAATAAGAAATATATATTCAATTCAGCCTTGAGAGGAATAGCTGGGGGAGGGGAGGAAATTTCTTTTTTTTTTTTTTTTGTATGAAATGAAGTTACAAACATATTCTTCTTACTTAGGGCTGCTCCCCCTTTCCCAATCCCCCCCTTGGGGGGGAAGGAGATGCCTTCGTTCTTTGGATGGCTACGGGGAGGTAAGAAAGAGAAATCAAATGGACGGGGCGCAAGCCCATCAACAAGTAATGCGTCGAGCACAGCAACGACTGCCAGAACTGCTGTAATTAATCGTGAGATTGAAGCTGCTATGCAAGAAGTTGCTGACATGTCTGTTCGGATTACAGAAATTAGAAGCGGATTGAGAGAAGAAATGAATCAAATACTAAATGAGAAGTACGACAGATTCACTGAAGAGCGACCCCTTCACGTTGCAGTAGCTACTTTTAATGTTGGAGAAAAGATCCCACGCAGTGCAGGTGATCAATATATCAATTGGGTAACTGCATCTGCTCAAACACAAGCTGATTTAATAGCCGTCGGTTTACAAGAAGTAGACATGTCCGCTAATACGGTCGTCTTGGGAGAAACATCTCCAAAAGCAGAGGTTTGGGAGCAGTTTGTTACTTCTCAACTTGAACGCCTGAGTCAAGATGACTCTAAATCAGAATCTGACATCCCATCATACATAAAGATAAAGTCACATTCAATGGGAGGTCTTTTCATTGTTGTATTCGCTAAGGAATCGATCGCTAAGTATTGTTCAAATATCCAAACAGCTTCTGTTAAAACAGGTCAAGTAAGTCAGGTTGTTGGTCTTCGTAATAAAGGAGCAGTTGCAATACGACTAACCTGTTTTGGTAAAAGAATATTATTTATAAACACACACTTAGAAGCACACACGGAAGGTATTCACAGAAGGAATAAAGGATTCGATAAAATTGTATCAGAACTTCGATTTGAGTCATTCAGTCACAGAGACGATCCTGTTGACTTGGTATGGCCACAGGATACATTTATTCAACTAAATAATAAACCTCCTATTATTGAGTCAGTTGTTGAGCAAGTTACTGAAGACACGAGTATGCAGACAAGTAGAATATCAGAACAAGACCTCGAAATCGGATCTCTAAATTCTCACAACGGATCAAGTCCAGTCCTAACATCTGTTCCAATGCTTTCCGCTGCTACAAATAAAGAAAATAATTTACTGTACGAATATGATTATTTATTCTGGGCTGGTGATCTAAACTACCGATTGTGGAATATTGAAAACTCGGTCTGTCGTCAAATGATTAAAGACAAGCAACTATCATCTCTCCGTGCTAAAGATCAACTCGCACAAGTTTCATTAAATCAACAGGCGTTTTGTGGATTTACTGAACTTCCACTTAACTTTCCACCGACATATAAATATGACTGCGGAGAGGTAACTTATGATAGCTCAGCCAAACAGAGAGTGCCATCATGGACTGATCGAGTCTTGTACAGATGTAATACAGAAAACACTTCTCAAATGTTTCCACCTGTTCCTCTGAATTTAACTCCAGAGTCGGGTCCGATTTCATTCGCTCCAGTTGGAAAGTCTGCAACTGGAATAATGCCGTACAGCTTCTACTCCTGTTGTGAATCTTCTTTTCAAGAACGAGTTGGTCGTAATCTTGCTGATCGCACTGCCAGTTCCCTTCTCAATACAAATGGGAGTTATAATTATGTAAACGGTCCTTCTCCGAGAATGCTTCTAAAGGGAAGAAGTAGTAAAACGGTTTGTATTATTATTCTTTTGATAAAAAAACAACAACAACGACAGCAACATAACAAACCAACACAGAGTATGAGAACTCCTTCTCTCTCGGAAGAAACTCACGGGATTCCTTTATGCGCAACACCACCTGGACACGCGTCGTATCCTAATTTAAATGAGGTACCAGTTGCTAGTTCTGTTCCTGAAGATATTCAAGCAAATCGATCAAAGGAAGGAACGATAGTTGTTTCTGTTAATAAAAAGATTTTAAAAGACGTTGAGTTTGAGAGTGAAGGCAGTTCAATAATTGTAACTGAATCACGTGAAGGGAACACTCATGGAATATCAACTGGAATGGTGTTGGTAGCCCTCGATAATGTATTCGTGAGAACAGTCGATGAAGTTGCTTTAATTGTTTGTTCAGACAAAGACTACGATGCGGTTTTTAAAGAACCTGCAAACGATACTGCTTCTGCGTTAGTCATTGAGCCATGTGAAGGTGGTGGATATCAACTTCCAAAATTTAAAAACCCGCTATTCAGAAATGAGCTCATTGCTGTTGTAGAATCGTATTCAGATCACCCTGTGCTACTATCTGATCATAGGCCCGTGTCGGCATTCTTTAAAATTAAATGTCTCGATTTGAAACCGAAGTCAGCTCTGTCTCTTCTGAGCTCGTCATCCTCGATCACAGTCCTGTCCGAAGATCTCAATAAGTTGCAAGAAAAAGTAAATCGAGTAGTGGAAAAGCGCAGTGGGCTCTCATGATGAACCCTTTGAGTAATTACTATATTTTTATCCTTCTTGTTAGTGTTGCTCTCCGACCACAGGGCCAGTTTGACATCGGCTTCAACTATCTTGATTATTATTAAAGCAATCGCCTGGAAGAAAAAAAATAAAAATAATGAGATTTTTCGTCGATAAAGCTGCAAGAGAAAAATATACTTTTTTTTTTTTTTTTTTTTTTTCCTTTTATAAACTGGAATATAACACAGACCACTAGAGAGTATGATGAAGGGTTCTGCTTTTGTGTATTTGTGTTTTTTAAGTTAACGTTCTCAAGACAATTCAAAATAAAATAAAAAAAACGTGTGTATTTTTTTGGTCATCGCCAGATAATAAAAACAGATTGCAGACTGACTGTCTACATTTCTGGTAGCCATCTCGACGGCTGCCCTGCATGGATGTTGTCTTATGAGATATTTGGGCTTCATTCGAGTAGAGTACAAAGCATCTCCTATTTCTTAAAAAAAAACAAAACTATTCAAAAAAAAAACACCCTTGTAATACGTAGGATATGTCTCACCAACATATATCCCTGAAAGTCGTTCTCAAGATTGACTTTAGTCTGTTTCGCTTCAGTTATGTCGCACGAATTCCCCTCACTGTTTTCCCTTTTTTTTTTTTTTATAATTGTTTGAAAGAAGTCGTTTTTTTTTTTTTTTAAGAAAAAAAAAAAAATGTCTCTTATAAAAAAATTTGACTCCTTGTATTTTGATTGCAAATTGAAATTAATAGTAGTCAGTAATACTTTGTTGTGTTGACGATTGACAACATTCAAAATGTAAGTCAACAGAAAGACATTTCATAATTGAGTGGGCCAGTCTGTTCAACCTCAAGTTACTGTTATAAATATTTAAGATAAATTTGCACTTTCTGTATTAAAGAAGAATATTGAAAGAATAAACGAATGAAAAAAAAAAAAAAAAAACTGATGAAAGTATTTGTAATGCCTACAGTAAGTGAATTTTACTTTTTTTTTTGTTTAATTTCTGAACACAGTTTACTTTCCCCCCCTTGTGTGCAGGTTAAAATATAGAAAGCAGTTCTTGTTGAAGCGTTCTTTGTTACTCGTGATTGAATTAATGTTTATTTCCTATCCAAACAGACACTCCACCTTTCGGGTAGAACATCAACAAGCTTCAAAACGAGGCGATCACTAGTAACAATGATGCAAGGTACGCTATTATTGATTTAGATTCCGTTATCTCTTTTTTATTTAATATCATATCATGTGTTATGTAAAACTACTAACCAACCTCAGGAATTAAGAGACCCAAGATGAGCAATGCGTTTGACCAGACGGAGTTGCTGAGGCCTGTTCCCGCAGACATCGACATCGCACAGGAACGTGCGAGAAAGATGGTTCCCATCATGGCAGTAGCAGAGAGTGTTGGGATTGTTGAAGATGATGTAAACCTTCATGGTAAATATAAAGCAAAGATATCCCTCGAGACTATGAAAAGATCAACAGGACCAAATGGTAAGTATGTTGTTGTTTGTGGTATCAATCCAACTCCATTAGGAGAAGGAAAGTCAACTACCACAATTGGTATGACTCAAGCTATTGGAGCACACCTTAACAGAAAAGTATTTGCTTGTGTTCGTCAGCCTTCACAAGGACCAACGTTCGGAATTAAAGGCGGCGCCGCAGGAGGAGGTTACTCACAAGCAATTCCTATGGAAGACTTCAACCTTCACGGTACTGGTGATATTCACGCTATCACTGCTGCTAACAACCTCCTTGCTGCAGCCATTGACGCGAGAGTGTTTCATGAAGCTACCCAACCTGACGAGCCTTTGTTCAGAAGACTTGTTACTACTTCTTCTGGAAAGAAGGTGTTCGCCCCACCCATGCTCCGCAGACTGGAGCGTCTCGGTATTAAAGAAACTGATCCTGAGAAGTTAAGTACTGAAGAGCGCCTGAAGTTTGCGAGACTTGATATCGATGCGGATACGATCTCTTGGAGACGTGTTACTGATGTAAATGATAGATTCTTGAGAGCTATCGAAGTTGGAAAGGGACCAGCGGAAAAAGGAAAGACACGTGAGACTGGATACGATATCAGTGTAGCTTCTGAAGTCATGGCCATCCTCGCTCTTGCCACATCTTTTGCTGATTACCGTCAACGCCTTCGTGACATCGTTGTTGCTCGCGACAAGTCTGGAGGACCAGTTACAGCTGATGATATTGGTTGTGCTGGAGCGATGCTCGCTCTTCTTAAGGATACCATTGAGCCAACTCTCATGCAAACTCTTGAAGGAACTCCTGTCTTAGTTCACGCTGGTCCTTTTGGTAACATTGCACACGGTAACTCTTCAATTATCGCTGACAAGATCGCACTCTCATTAGTTGGTAAGGAAGGCTTTGTCTTGACTGAGGCTGGTTTCGGTGCCGACATGGGTGGAGAGAAGTTCTTCAACATCAAATGCAGAGCGTCAGGACTTAAACCAGATGCGGCTGTCATCGTTGCTACTGTTAGGGCCCTCAAGTTCCACGCTGGGGTACCAGTTTCTCAGGCAGGGAAGCCGAACCTTGATGCTGTGAAGGAAGGATTTTCTAACCTTGGACGTCATATTAATAACTTCAAAAAGTTTGGTATTCCAGCTGTAGTTGTCGTAAACCAATTCGCTACTGACACAGAAGAAGAACTTCAAAAGATTATTGAACTCAGTAAGGCAGAAGGTGCATTCGATGCTGTCATGTCTTCTCACTGGTCTGATGGTGGCGCCGGAGCTGTTCCTGCAGCTGAGGCGCTTATCAAGGCCACTGAGCAGCCGGCAAACTTTAAATTTACCTACCCTGACGACATGTCTCTGAAGGAAAAGATTGAAACTATTTGTAAGGATGTCTACGGTGCTGACGGATGTACTTTTGCTGACCACGTTGAGAAGCAGTTGACAGCATTTGAAGAGCAGGGATACGGAAAGTTTCCGATATGCATGGCAAAGACTCAATATTCATTCTCTCACGACCCTAACTTGAAGGGAGCCCCAACTGGTTTCACAGTTCCAATTAAGGACATCAGAGTTAACTGTGGAGCGAGATTCGTATTCCCCCTCCTGGGAGACATCTCTACTATGCCTGGCCTACCAACTCGACCAGCTTATTATATTATTGATGTTGATGATAATGGTGTGGTGAGTGGATTGTCTTAAGCTCATTTATTTATAAGTAATCCGTGAGATGTTTTCTTGTTACACTGATGTCTTATTCTTTATTTTTGTTTGTGATTCCTGTCGACTTCGTTGTCGAAAGAACGTACGGAGTTTCCTTATTATGTTGTAAGGTTTTTTTATGTTACAAAAAAAAAAGGGGGGAATAAGAGAGGTGGAAGAAAAGGAGAGGGAAAAAAAAAAACGTTTTCTAGAACAGAAATATTTCAACGAATGCGACAATCGAAAAATATAAAAAAAAAAAATAAAAAAAACCTGTCACGCAGAGTCTTCAAAGGGCTATGTTCACTCAGTGAGAATTAATTTCGCAGCATTCCCTCCGTAAATATTATTTTTTTATTTATTTTGTTTGTTTGTGTACGAACTGAATAATGAAGTAGAGCATTTTTTGAAGGAAAAGGAAAAAGGGAAAAAAAAAAAAAAAGACAAGAGTAAAACGAGCCTTATTCTCAAGTGAAGCCGTCCAGTGGTTCAGATTCCTAAGAAAATATGGCAAAAAAATATTAAAAACTTTTTAGTTTTTTTTTTTCTTTTCTAAATCCTTCGAAAAAAAAAGAGGGGAAACAAACCAAACTATTAATGAAGACGATAAGAGACTATGGTTTATTTTCCCAAGTCGTTTGATTGCTCATTGCTGGTTCTTACATCAGTTTTGTATGCTGCGGATTGTAAGAAAAATATTGATAATGTTAATTAATTCATCTTTTTAATCAAAAGACAGGTGGGAATAATATTATTACCGTCCTCACTACGATCGGATGATTACTTGTTGTCGACTAGTGGTAGTGGTGGTGGTTATGTTTGTTTCTCTTCATCAGTTTTCTTATTTAAAAAAAAAAATGGATCTCGTGGATTTAAGTATCAAGAATGAGAACGCAGCCGACAAACCGACAGCAAGCAGCGGGCTAACTGTTGCTGAAGAAGTTCACAGAGCTGCCAGGGTTGGAAATTTACGAACAGCATTGCAAAGAGAGTGCAAGAAAGAGAATAAGCCTGTTCCGTTATTAGTTTACGAGAGATGGCAAGGGAGGAGTTTCGTAGCTGATCAAGAAGACCCACTGCTACCAGGTGAAGATGAAGGGTTGTTAAAAGATTTAGTAAGAGGTGAATTACAGCAAGCAGAGAAGATTGCAAAGTACATCGTAAAACAGTCTCTGAAAGCGAGAATCGCAGTGAAGGAAACAGAAGCTAAGGAAGACCTCACTATTTGGACGAACAATAATAAGAATCTTCAAGTTGATGTGCACTCTGGATCTCGTAGAGAGTACCACACCATTAATAGAATTCATTATAATAAATTATGGCTTCTATTTCAATCTGCTTCAGGTAGTAAAGATGAGCAGTTGTTCCACGAGAAGCTATTTCTCATCCTTCAGAGATACGCTTCTCTGGGAGGTCACGGATATCAGGCAGCTCTACCTGCATCAGCATTCACTGTTATAAATAAAATGCTTGAAGTTGACTGCGAATGTTTCGCATCTCCTCTCAACTGCAGGTACAAGAGATACTACTCAGCCTTCCCTGATACTGATAGTTGTTTTGGGTCACTCGGATCATTTTTTAAAGACATGCCAGAGAGTGGTTCTTTTGAAGCTAATCCTCCTTTTGTTCCAGAAGTTATGACTGAGTGCGTAGAACATATTCAAAGATGTTTTGATAACTCTTCTCAACCTCTTTCATTCTTCGTAGTCATTCCAACGTGGAAAGAAGTTCGCTCGTGGAATATCGCAAACAAGTCAACGAATCTTCGTTTCACCTTCGACATCCCTGCATCGCAACACACTTTCTTTGATGGCGCGCAGCATATTAGAAAATGTCTTCACCGTCCGTCCAGCTACGCGAGTTCTGTATTCATTCTTCAGAATGATGCTGGAGCTGAGAAATACCCGATTCCTGATGACCTTCAGAAGTTATTTGAGGAAGGAATGAAACACGGACTCGAAACAAGAGCAATCAGAAGAAATGTTGTTTACGTCTAATCATTCGTCCCAATCAGTATTTAATTACCTTCCTATTTGTTATTACGTATCAATCATTAGTTGTGTGGATGGTCGTGTTTTTATTAAGTTCTTTTTATTTCTTCTTACAGAATTAGAAATATTATGCCGTGGGAGGGATGTGATAGTACGTAGTGTTGCTCACTATTTTGAGTTTCTTTTTATTATAATTTTCAACACTCAGGCAGACACGAGAGGTAAGCAACTTACCTCCCCTACAAAACAACAAAGCAAAATGCCTTTCAGATGGGTGTGCATCGCGGGATCTCTTGCGATGTGTATGTCGTCTACTACCCCAACACCGTTAACAACTTCTCAAGAGCAGGTTCAGATGTTGAATCAATGGACTAAAAGTTTATCAAAGAACATTGATGACTCTTTAAGGTCTGTCGGATTGGATCAAATAGTAACGAGTGTACAAAACGCAGTAACAAACACTTCACTAAAACAAGTAGAAGGAGGTGTTCAAACAGCTTTATCAGAACTCAGTATCAAAATAGCAAGCGAACTCGGCAACGCAAGAAACGTCCTCAGAGATTTACACAACAGCGTTGATCAAATGTCAAAAGCAGGTTCTGCTGACACCCACTACTGGGACGCTGATGGTTTTACTGAAATGTTAATGCCGGGAGGTCTCCGAGCTGGAGTCCCAAAAACCATGGCACAGTACGCGAAAACATCAAAGTACGCAGCAGACGTCAACTTCGAACAAGCCAGTGTTGTTCTATCGACGAAAACAATCAGAGAAAACCCTTTAGTATCTGACTTTATTGAGTGGTCAGCACGTCTTGATGATGTCTTTCAGAAAAAGAGATATAAATCTGATAAAATACTTTATCAATATGTTGGAGATGTGACTGGTGCCATGAGACTCTACCCGGGAAGGAATTGGCAAAGAAACATCGTCGGTGCTCCAAAGACATTCGACATGCACAGCAGACCTTGGTATACATCTGTGAAGTCTGGGGCTAAAGATGTCGTCTTCGTAGTGGATGGGTCATCTTCAATGGGATTACATCGAATCTGGTCACACAGAGTTTACAAGTTATTAAAAAGACTTTTAGGACACTTATCTGAACGTGATAATGTTGCCGTAATCATTACTGGAGCATCTTACAGAGACATCGTTAACAACTGGTGGTTCAGAAATCCTGCTGAGGTATTATCGTGTGATGGCAACCTAATGCCTGCTACGAACTCTCGGAAAAGCCTTTTACTAAACACACTTAAGAATTACGTACCCCGAGGAGGTACTCGCAATGCTGCTGGTTTTAGAAAAGCGTTTAGCTTATTGAAGGAAAGACCACTAACAGAACAACAGCAGGCGTGTAGTCAAGCTGTTGTCTTTATTACAGATGATGACAGAAGGGATCCGGACGCTTTCTGCGGAGCAGGTTCCTACTCAGAGAACGGAGTTTGGGAACCTGCTAATCCTTGTGACTACTCTCTTCCTGAAAATGGTGACGTATTTAATGAATTGAAAGATACAGTCGCAAACCACACTTTCAATGGAACGATATTTTCGTATAAAATGAGAGGAGCTGCAGCTACTGTAGAACACGCCAGATCATTAGCATGTGCAAAGGGAAAGGGAACCTTTAAAAGAATTGGAACTCAAGTTGATATCGATGAGGCTGAGCAACGTTTCAATGCTTGGCTTCAATATTCAACAATCTCGGCAGGGCAACGATGGACTTCACCTTACCTGGATGAGTCTGGTACTGGTAAGTTGATTGTCACTGTTTCTCAGGCTTTTAATAAATTTCAGTCTTTTGGAGGTGTTGCGGCTGTTGATGTCCTCCTCTCAGATATTCGCGACATGATTAACAGTAACATGTTAGAAGATGGACTTTGGGACTATTCGTATCCATTTCTTATTAATGACAAGGGTGAAGCAATCATTCATCCATACCTCGACTACAGAGAGACTGATAAGAGTTCTGAAGACCCTGTTTGGCCTCCAATTGAAGAGTTGGAAATGACACTTTCAAACGGAATTATGTCACCCAGAAACTTCATAACCATCCGAGACAATATGCTGGCTGGTCAAACAGGTACTGTCACTATCAGTAATGGTGTTACAAAGAGAACATACTTAGGAGGTCATAAACATGGCTATACAGAGAATCCTGTGAGATCAAAGACTTATTCTTACATTCCTATTAAGAATACTCCATTCTTTTTATGTATTGTTGTTGTTGATGCGACTGCTTCGTTTAAAGAGTTTACAGCCAACAGTCCATTTAGAATAGGAGGACTCTCTATTGGTAACAATGTCTACCCTGCTGCTCTACACAATAGACTTGACTTGTACACTGCTGAGGAATTATTAGAATCATCTCCTTCAGGATCACCAAGAAGGAAGAGTGGTAACTCAACAAGACAAATATCAACAACAACTATGTCATACTACATCCCTCCAGAGTGTATGTGTAATATACACGATTATAGATTCACAACAATTAGTCCTGGAGATATGAAGAATATGGATACACAAGTTAATGTTGATTTTCATGCAACCCCTCCAATCTGTGAAGCTCAACACAAACAAACATATCAAATCCACAGCAGATGTATTGCTGACGTTAGAAAGGGTATTGAATTTACTTACGAGCCATGGAAGAGAATTCTAACTGACACTCAACTATCTCAGTGGGTACTTCTTGATAGAGAAGAAGAAGAGATTAGATATATTTCTAACTTAGGAACTATGATAACAAAACCAGGTGGTATGATTCCATTAAACTACAATGCGAAGGAACAACCATGGTACAAAGCAGCCATATCTGATACTTCAATTACTCACGTTACATCACCAAGATATCATCAGGTATCAGGTGTTGGAACTTTAACAATTTCTAAAGCAATAGTAGCGGCGTCAGACTCTCCAGGTGTATATCGAGGTGTTGTTAGTATGGATGTGAAACTCTCACAGTGGAATATTGAAAACACTCGTGAATTCGGACCTGACGCATCAGCATCAATTTCAAGATTCGCATGTGGACAGGGATACCAATGTGATGTTGTAGACTTGAGTGGAACATCAACAAAACAACAATGTGAAACAAGATGTTACATTGTAGACAGTAGTTCAATGGTTTTATGGAACAGTTCTTCTTCATGGCCAGAAGCAAATAGAACTTTAGAAGTTCCTCTTGGAGAGGGTGAGGGTGAACTATTCCGTCAACTACTCTACTCTGAAGGAACTGCGGTATTTAGTCGTTCAGAGTACAATAATCATCAGGGACAGTGTCCTGTAGCCCAATCATATAAAACTAATTATTACAGAAAATATGATCTGGAGACTGATTGGAATGGCAACATTGACCTCGTCCGCTCCCGTCGCCAACAAGTCCCCCCATTCGCCTCGATTCGTACTTGTCCGACTATTGATGCATTTTATACTTTAAATAGAGACGTGTTGAATACACCAAAGACTGGAACTATTAAAGACGGATGTGACTTTGGAGAGTATTCTATTAGTTTAATACCAAACACTAATGCTGCTTTTATTATTATTAATAATTACTATTCGATACAATCTCGACAGTTTGATGCAACTGGAAACAGACGGCCTCCAACAAGAGAATTTGGTTGCAAAGCGAAGAACGCAATTCACACCTGGTCAACACCAGCATCGAACTATACGTGTGCCTTCTTTGAGCCAACACATCCACTTCTGCAACCAGTGTCAGAAACTACCACGTGTGCGTCTGTTTTCCCACCAACAGAATGTCAAAGTATTGCCGCCCTTTATGAGGAGGACTAGTTCGTTAAAACAATTCCCTTTTCATGATGAATGAGAAGGGTTGGAGATATAAATCAGACTGACAAACAGTCGATTGTTACTTTCGATGGAACTCTGACGAGAAATTACTTTCAGATCCCACGCGGGAACGCGGAGACAATATTCAGCTCGCTGTAATAGTGCCTTGAGTTAGAGGGTGCTGTGGGGCTTTCTATATTGTTAAGTAGTAATCTGATCATAGATATGGTTGTCGTTTAGTTGAGATGGTGACTTGTGTACAACACAATAGTACTCATCCTTGGGAATGGTGGTACTCTTTTCGCTCTGTTTTGTATTTTGTAGATAAGTGGCAATAGTGGTTCGGATTTCCTTTGATAGAAGGGTCGCATATGTCATGTATATTCTGTAGTTCTTGCAGGGTTCTTTTTATTTTCTAAATTTATTTTTTCTAACAGTTTGGTCTTTCTTGTTCTGGAATCCTTAATCTCGTATTCCCTCTCCCGAACTCATCTCCTCCTCCCTTCCCCTGTCATCCAATAAAACACTTTTTCGTTCCTCTCCTCGGCCAGAAGCTACCGATGACTGATACTAATCGCAAATAGCACAAAATTATTTGTCGGAAAGTCTAGGCTGATCTGCCGCCTTTATTATCCCAAAGGTGTGCAAAGAGTAAAGGCAAGTCCTCTTCTAACAGTGGCAGTCTAACTACGGAATTATATAAGTCATTACGAACTAGTGGTGTGGTTTTGTTGTCATTTACTATCTGCCTTCATTCGCTATTTGGTTCCCTATTTGATGTGAAATCATATTCCCGTAGGGGAGAAATCCTCCCCCAAGCGGTGGGAAAAAAAAAAAAAAAAAGCAAACATGACGATGGAATATATAGAACTGGCAGCTTTTATTCGAATTTTAAAAAAAGAAAATTCTGACGCGCTCTTATTACGCTGCCATTTGGGAAGAAACGTTTTCCGTAAGCAAATCCAACTGTACGAAAGGGAAACCAGTTGGGAGATAAGATAAAAGTTCGATGAAATAATTTTTTTTGGTTATTTATTTATTATTTTTTTTTTTTCACCCCCTTCCGTTTTTGATACTACCACCAGTGTTTTCGTTCGATGACCTTTCAGTTTATATTGCTTTCGAGGGATACTTTGATCGAAGAAGAAACAGAAATCTCAAATTCATTCGTTTCACAGTACACGCAATTATCATTTCCTGTGTAGAGTATTCAACAACTCCCGTTTCTAGTCCCTGGTATCTACGGTTGTCCGATCGGACAGTGCCGTGATGCTACCATTGGATGGATTATGGCTGAACGCCTCGAACACGTTCGTTTGAATTTTAAATTTTTATTCTCAACAAAAGTAATTATAGAACAAATGGATCTGTTGTGGGGTCCGTCTACGAGTAGCGGAAAGACAACCGACACAGTTAGTGAAAAAGATGAAATAAAAATATCGAAAACAGAATGCAAAGAACCAGAGGATTCCGTGAAAGAGGCGGAAAATTTTAAAGTACTGGGAGTGGCAGAATGGGCAGTCGAATCACTGAAGGCAGTTAAAATTATTAAACCAACTCCAGTGCAGGTGATGTCAATCCCAAAAATCTTACGAGGTGATGACGTATGTGGTACAGCATGTACTGGTAGTGGTAAAACTGCAGCCTACGCAGTTCCGATACTGCAAAAGTTAGCTGTTGACCCTTACGGTGTCTTCGCAACGGTTATCACACCAACAAGAGAAATTACAATGCAAGTAGCTGACCAGTTCAAGGCATTTGGAGCTTCATTCAAAGTACACGTTTTAACATTAGTTGGAGGTGTAGAGCAAACACCACAACAACGAGAATTAGGTAGACGACCTCCAATAGTTGTAGCGACTCCCGGTAGACTTAGAGATACACTTGAAGTTCATGGGATTATTCAATCTTTTAGAAAATTAAAGTTTCTCGTATTAGATGAAGCCGATCGTATCCTGGACGACTCTTTCAAAAGTACCATCGATGACATATTCAGATTGTTGTCTCCTGCGAGATATCAATTATTACTCTTCTCAGCTACCCTCTCCCCAACTTCTCTTGCAGAAGCAAATTCGTTGTCTCGAATTGGTTGGGACAAGAAGGCTTACACAACAGTTGATGTTGGTGAAACTGAGGAATCAATTTATACGTCAGCAGCAAATCTTCAGGAAGAGTACATATACGTGCAGCACGAAGTCAAATTGTGTTATTTGGGAAAGATAATGGAAGGAGTTCCCGAGATACCGTGGAAATCATGTATGGTGTTTGCGGCATCCTGTCGTGAGTGTGAAGTGGTTCGTCTGACTCTGCAGGAGTTGGGACTTCCAGTAGTGTCTCTCAACTCTCTGCTGAATCAAAAACAGCGTCTCGATTCCCTTTCGATGTTCAAACTCGGAGTTGCTAAGATCCTCGTGGCAACTGATGTCGCCTCGAGAGGTCTTGACATCCCAAAAGTTGATTTAGTAATTCATTACGACATGCCTAAACTATCAAAGACTTACATTCACAGAGCTGGTAGAACGGCTCGTGCCGGAAAGAGTGGAAGATGTTTGTCGATGATTACTCCGCATTCCTATTCTGCAATGAAAAAGATTGAAACTCACATCGGTAAGATTATCAAACAGGTTCGTATCTCTGACGATGACGCAGCTGACCTTCTTGACATTGTAGTAGCTGCCCGTACCCGAGCTAAGCTTTCTGTAAATCAGAACTTTGGTGATCGTCTCCGTGAAAATGAGGGTCGCAAATCGCGTGATCTCAAACTGGAGATGCAAATCGAGAGCGCCACGCATCAAAAACTATTACAACATCGGAAGGCACCCCCACAGCCATCGGCTAACGAGAAGAGAAAAAAGAAAGTTGTAAAGGTTGTTAAGAAGAAGCAAAAGATTGACCAGTGAGGTGGAAGTTCTTATCATCGGTGGCTCAGAATTGACTTGCCCTTTCTGACAGTTTATCAGTTTTGTACTCGTCTATTATATTTCGATCATCAGTTTAGTGAAAACATTAAAAGTGTTTGTAGCAAATACTATTTTACATATCAGGTTCAAAATGTTGAGTAAGTTGACAAAAGCATGAGAATTTTTTTCTTTAGTGGTTTCATTTTCTTCTCATTCTATTTCTCGTCACAGCCACATCGCATGCCATATTACTGCGGCGACTGTGCTTTGATCCTGAACTCGGAGGCTCAAAAATCGCAGCACTACTCAGGAAGGCGACATAACTTACGAGTAAATTGGCTGAAGAGACAGCTGAGAGACGATGATGACAGACAAGATGCCGCCGTGACTGAAGTAGTTGTTGAGGGATTTGAAGGGCTGAAGCAGGACATGCAAATGTGCTGGAATGATCTCCTTCGGGGAAAATGTGACACCGTCAATATCCTGGAGAGGATTGCTCTCTTCGGAGGAGGTAAAAGATTAGCACTAGCAATTGCGGAATCGTTGAAGAGTTGTGCGGGAGATTCTAAGGAAATTCTCAACTGTGTAAGAAGCATCTTCGAAACTGAATCCACTGACTATTCCGTGGAGATGGGACGACTCGAACTAAAACAAATGCTTTACAAAACTCTAACCAGCCAACTAGGCTTTATAACAACATGTGAAAATGAATACGAAGGTGAAGGTTATGATGCGTTTGAAGAACAGCGTCGACGACTATTCTTCCTTGAAGAAGTTTATGTGAATTTTTCTATTTCTTTAGTAACAACTAATTTAGCTCCTGTGGCGTTATTGTATGTTCAACTTCAAAAAATTTTACTGGGAGAACTAGTTCCCCGATCTCTACTATTGCAGCGTCTCGGATCGATGTCAGACATCACTCTGACTGATCATGCTGTTTATATTGCAACATGTTTATTCAGTGCAATTATCTATTCAGACGAACAAGATCTACAATGCGACTACCGAGAGCTTCTCATCATGTTATCAGCTTCTGACAAGAAACTCAACAAGAAATTAACAGAACTTAAAAAACAAGTTAGCAGCATGTTGGTTTGATTGGAAGATTTCTCTTCGATTTTCTGTTACTAATTTTGTATCCATCAATTTTTTTACGATCGTTTGTATATCGAATTGTCACTCTGAGTGACACAAACAGTCAGTAGTGAGTGTTTGGATTCTTCCCAACTCTCGAAAACGTTTTTATCACCCTATCCAATTTGAAAAGAAAAATAGCCGAATTTAATTATTTGCAATCAAAAATTCCCCCAATCAGTATCCGCAATGCGTTGGCTCCTGGCACCTGACCTACCAAAGATTGGGACCTCGTTATTGAGGCGAAGATGGAGATGTGTACCTGTCTTCGGCTGCTCGCCTTCAGCACTTGGACGACTTTTCTTTTGATCGCTGTTTATATTTTCAACGCTCTCGTTGGGCAACTAACGTACTAGTGAGAGGGACAAAGACAGGAGTCTTTCGTCTGCTGCTTGGCCTTCGTCTTGAACGCATGTTGATCAATTTTCTTTTTGCGCTTCGCAGGATCAAGGTTGTCTTCAGTTGTGCGAGTGTTTGTTCGCGCTGCTTTAGCTACCTTACTCCGTCTTCTACCTGCAAGCCTGCAACGTGGATATCTGTGCACAGTTTATCATTGTTATTTTTGCAGAACTTTTATTAAAAATGCCGTTTTATTGTGGAGACTGCAATATGGTTTTGAATTCTGCAGAGCAGGTTCAACAGCACCGAGAGGGACGACGTCATAATTTGAAGACTGAGTGGCTTAAGCAGACACCAGATTATAAATTAGAAGGTATCTATGAAGTGGAGGTTGGGTTTCAAGCTGATGAGCTGAAGAAGAAGCCACGAAAATCAAGAGGAAATAGATCTAGAAGAGGTCTACCAACTTTGTGTCAACAAGAAGGAGAACACAATTGCGATAACGATGATGATGCGAGCCAGACATGTGAACATGAACATCAATTGGCAAAATGTCAAATACCTTTCTGTCAAAAGATGTACTTAATCAGTAATTATAGTACTTCACCTGGAGAACTACATACGGTTCTTTCAGATCTTGGGTTTCAAGATGGTGGTAAAAATGTTGCCCATGCTATTTGTGAGTCAATCAAAACATGCAATGGTGACATCCATGGAATAGTCTCTCTTGTGACAGATGTTATGCAAGCTTCATCAACAGACTTCTCAATAGAAATGGGCCAAATCGAATTCAAATCATATCTCATAGAAAACTTAACAACTGCACTCAGCTGCAGTACTTGTTCTGCAGAAAACGACTTTGAAGGAGAAGAGTATGACGCATTTGAGCAATTCAAAGGACGGTTACATTACCACCAAAAGATATTTGTTGATTTTTCAATTGCATTGGTTTCCTGCGACTTGCTTCCAAGGGCGCTGTTATATACACTTATTCAAAAAATACTGCTTGGGTCCAAGTCCCCAGCAGCTCTGCTGGCGTGCAGAATCCCTCAACATTTATCAGACCATGCCGTGTGTATTTCATGTAAACTATTCACAGCAGTTGTTGAGCGTGATGGTCCACTTCCTGAAGAGTATCGACAATTACTTGCCTCAATCAGAACATTTGACCCTCGATTGAATGAAAAAATAGAAGAATTAAAAAAGTCCACAGCATAATTGGAATCTCAGCAACCTTTGGTGTTGTAGTGTTACGAAGAAGAGGGGTAACCGGCGAGTTATTTGGGGAAGCGACACATTTTGAATGTGTGAGGTGGTGTTTGGTCTTGTTGTATTCTTTAGAATCACTGCTTGATAAAAAAAGTCTATTCACGACTAGGTCAAGGATACAGATCATTGTTGATGGCAGTCAGTTTTAATTTTGTTCATCAACAGGCGTCAGAAATCAAAAATTCTTTAGACAAAAAATTCTCCCACAGGGATTCGAACCCTGGTCGCGGGATTCAGAGTCCCGAGTGCTAACCACTACACCATGGGAGATGCGCAAGGAGCCCATTTTTTCAGTTTGTCTCGCATCGTATTCTCATGGTATTATTTACTACTATTGTTTTTTGCATGAACCACAGACACCCCCCAAAGCACAGCAGAATTCAAATGAAGCTGCGCAAATGAGATTTGCTCCAGCAACCAGCCTTCTCACTGTATTAGAGACTTTTGCAGCTGCCAATGTTGTTCATGAGAAATTAGCCGAGCAGGCAGGTGTGTTGGTGGCACAAAGGGGACGTCTTCTAGATTATCAAGATCTTGCAAATTTTCTTAAGATAACAGAAAGTCATAAGCTTTCTGAACGAATACGAAGAAAGATAACGGATCACCTCGGTGATAAGTTTCCCAATCACCATCGTGAGATCCTTGATGTTGCAACAGGTATGAAATTTTTATCGTCACCAGATTCAATCCTCTCGGCCTCTATCTTACTTAAAACATACAGGACTGCGACTGGCACCCGACAGCAGATCACATAAACAGACATGGAAACAAACCTACGCTACCTTGATAACTTTGTTGCTTAAAGAGCCTTGGTGGATTGAGGGGATGTCGGGAAAGGAGTTAGATGAACTATCGGTTGCTTTGTGCAAGACGCACAACTGTACGGAGCAAATTGCCACTGCAATTGCAAATCGAGTGGTGTGGTTACGTTCTGCTATCTCAGCAGCACATATTGCAAACATATTGTTGGTCTTCTTACAGAGTGGGATTCAGGACCCGATATCAGCATTATTCAACACCATACTCACAAATCACACTGGTTTCAACCTCACCCCGTCAACCATTACGTGTATTGCTTCTTGCCTGCGGTTACATCAACACGATAAAATGAAAAAGTATTTACACGAAGCCGCTTCTCTTTGCAACTTTGCAAAGTCATCCCTAAGGGAATTATCAATAATGCTCTCTGCACTCGGTTCTGCATCATTGTTTGGTCCATATACCTCGAGAGTATGTCAGAGAATAGAGCTTCTTGTGGTTGAAACGCGTCTTGGGGACGTTGGTGAAGCCGACCCTGCTGTTATTTCCCCGCTTCGTGAGCAAAAACCATGGAAGCTATCTAGATCCCCTGCACTGATGCCTCTTCAAAAAGGCAACCACAAATCAAAAGCAGCCAAGTTGAAGGAAACTGCGAACGAGATTCTGATGGCATCGATTAGTTCTGCTCCGAAAATTGAGACAACTAAAATACCCGTCTTATTAATTCTTAGAGCGATTGCTAAGTCATCACTTGAGAAGGAAAGGATATTTACGATTGCTCATGAGTGCTGCCTTCGACTACTTGATAACCAAGAGGAATACAATGATGGACAGTTGTCACAAGTGATTTTCTGGCTTTCTGATCTTCATTTGAGATCACCACTTCTACTTCAACTGGCGATTGAACGCTGCTCGGAATCCGAGCAGGCATGGAAGATTCTTTCTGTTCTGCTACGGATGCGAGAGACTTCCATGAAACACTACCTTGAGCTTATTGATAAGTTTGAATCGCTTGAAATCACTCAGGTAGGGCAGCTGATGCTTTTAATAAACATCCGTCTGCTGGTACGAAGTTATAAGATTTCCAGATGGGCTGTAGCCAACATAGATGCTGCTGTTTCTACTTTTACTACATCACTCCGAGTAATTCCTTTAGAAAAGATTGTTTACTTGTTCCTCTTCTTAGTGTCTAAGAGGTTATTATTTACTACAGTAAAGTTAAAAGAGTTAACTTTAATTTGTGCGAATCATATACGGCGCATGCCACCGACACAGGTTCCTCATGCGCGTGAGGTTTTTAGAGCTCTTTCAGAGATCAAGAAGAATAGTCTGCTGTGGCGCCGTGAAATAGTGAAAGTAAAAGAGGAACAGTTGTTTCGTAAAGAGTGGGTTCTAACCTCCCGTGTTGGTATTACGACACAAGATGTCATGTAGAATCGTGATCGTGGTCTTGTAATTCTTTATAACTATTTTCAAATAGGATGGTGTGGAAACACAAACATGGGATGCTGCCTAGGCGGAGGAGAGAAAGAACAAAGAGAGCTTGAACAAC
The DNA here is from genome assembly GCA_964019425.1 of Flectonema sp. DT1601. Taxonomy (NCBI): domain Eukaryota; phylum Euglenozoa; class Diplonemea; order Diplonemida; family Diplonemidae; genus Flectonema; species Flectonema sp. DT1601. The sequence goes on along the minus strand of OZ025824.1, from coordinate 163,176 downwards.
TACTTGTAGAGAGACGTATTAAGCAGGGTACAAATCAAGAGCCGAGAGTCAACTTAATATCCCCAGCCATAAGACCTTCACCAGATGAAGAACGACATAAATCACTGCAATGGGAAAACCAACCAGCTACTGCAGGTCTCGCAAGTGCCGACGATGACTACATGGGAAGGTTAATAGCTGACGGTGACATTAGCGAGACTGGTGTTTCAGTGAGGAAGGTCAGCTTTGCACGTTCACCCGGAGAAGGAGCTCATATTCCCCCGATTGATATTGACAATCCTGTTACAGAAACTCCAAATGGAAAGCACATCCCCGCTCCTGTGTTGTTCAATGATCCGATATTAACCACAGCATTGGAACACGGTTCCCCTTCTAGCCCCAATGTGGATCGCCGTTGTCAGAAATGTTGGACAGAGTACGAAGCAAAAGAAATGAAATTCTGTGGGGAATGCGGCGCAACAAGAGTGCCGAGTACAATCCCACGGCCGTATGAACCACCAAGCCTCACGGGGTCACCTGTGCGTAGTTTGCACTCATCACCACGAAGAACAGGAAATATTAATAAAGTTTATTTTGAATCAGATATAAACTATAATCCAAACCTTCCTGCTTCGTATGATAGGACTACTCGTTTACTTCAGGAAGCTGCAGAGACAGCAGCACTCTTACAACAAGAATTATTATATCAAGACTACCAAGAACAATATGAAACTGTTGATTACTACACTGAAAACCCAGCAATTGTACCTCTCAGATCCGTCCTCGAACAACTAATCCGAGAAAGAGATGTCCTTCGAGCAAATTTATCAGCGACTCCTGATGATGCTGAGAGTGAGATCAAGAGACTTCGAGCTCTCATTGGAGAGAGAGATCAGTCCATTAGTTCGCTGTCTATTAAAATAGCTGCGGGGTTTTGAGAACCTTCAAAACAGTTTTAGTGCAATTATTACTCTTTATTAAGTAAAGACATCGCAACTGTTGTTGTCGTTTGTTTTTATTCCCTTCGAAGAAACGGGAAGATATTTTAAACATGCTTACCACTTATGATCGTATCGTGTCAACCCTGAGGTCGAATCTTGATAACCGGTCGCTTTTGTATCTTTTTTTTTTTTTTTTTTTTAAATTTCTTATACTTGCGCGTTATTGCTATCGTTTCCTGCTTCACGCATGTCGTAGTTGCCGTGCTCTTACCACACTGCGACGTCGCATTTTGTTTTTATATCTTGCGTTTATGTTGGATTTTTATCGAACGAAGGGTTGTTGCTCAAACCAGCAGCAAAGCAGAATGTAGCCAACCGGTTACTCAATCACTGCTATTTGCTTTGCTTCAACCAACGGAGAGCGTATTTATAACGTGAGCTCCATGGTTGCTACCCATTCCACAATGTTTATGTTTGTATTGTTTATGTGTATCGAGGGGATGCAATATAAACGAGTGCCTCTGAGGCTCCGTCTGCTTTCCAATTTTAGGTATTGTGGTTGCGTTGTGTTATTTTATGTTTCTACAGATATATGTTATGTTATACTACTGGATAATCTAAGTGAGGCCTTGGGTTCTGTTCACCTTGGTTATGTTTCTGTTATTATTGTTCTATTTTGGCAGCAGGTTTTAAAATTGGGGGAACCCAACGATATGACGCAGCTTAGTTTAAATACACCAGTAGCTGCAGGTAGTCAAGACAATGAAATATTACAATCCCAGTTAGTTAGGGAAACAAATGGACGGGTAAAGGAGTGGTTACGACATGTGATATCACCTGTGGGAAAGAGAGCAATGAGAGTATCACCTGCTGATTATTTTAGATCAAAAGGTATAAAGGATCCCCGTGGGAGGAAGAAGAGAATGATTCACAATCCTCTCCTTACTCCTCCTGACCAGACGAGGCTTTCGTTGTTTGAAGACCAGAATCCTTATTCTCCCCCTCGTGAATTTCGGAGTGCACCTGCTCCTCCGTACATTCACCCAAAGAGTCAACCGCCTGCTGCTTTTCACCCTACTGCTGCTGACTCTACAACAATTGATTTATTTACTTATGACTCGCAGAAAAAGCCACTATCGTCATCAGCGCCTGTCTGGTGGGAGACCGATGCACCCCACGAGGACCCGCTGATGCCTGAAAAGGATCCTTTTTTTGGGATCGGTCAGCCGGTAGCAGATATTGACAACATCTGGTTGCGGTAGGGACGAAACAGATATTTAGTTTTTTTTAGTATTTTTCAGACATCTCTCATCAAGTAACCTTCTTGCGGTACTAAGCCGCCCATCTTCTATTCTTTAAATTAGTTCTACTAGTCGTGTGGTGTATCACAATCTTTATTTAACCTTCTTCAGTTATAATATGGAACTAACACGACAGAGTGACTGGCTTCAGAGAGATGAGTTTCTAACCAACCCTGACAGTGATGTTCGGATATCCACTAGAAATGAACCTACTGGGAAGGATGACTTTATCTACAATGAGAACAGTGAAAGCGACGACTTGGAATTAAAACTTCGATGGGATGCAGTTCCTCCTCAGAAGAAGAGAACTCGATCAAAGAGAAATCAAAGATGTGGTTTGTTATCATTAAAAGATTACTTTCTAATTAATGAAAGGATACAAACATGTTGTAGTTCAGAAGTTGAAACAAGTACGACGATCACCACGACTACTCACACTCGTACTGGAACAATGCAGCCGGCGGTATTAAATGTCTTAAAGAGACCCAAGCTCGACTCAACCCCGTTTCGCTCTTCTGTTCCGAACTCATGCTGTGCCTCTTCGTCTCTGTTATCACATCGGAAACGAACTCGAACAAAACGAGGAAATTATCGACCAATTCCATTTATCGAATAGAACTATTGTATTGTTCTGTTTGTGTACTTTTTTGGGGAAGTTCTTTTATTTCTTTTTTTCAGTTCGAAAAACTTTCAAACAATAAAGATGCTCTTAATTAAGAAGCAATTCTTGTTTCTATAAATCGAATAAAGTCTTACTGACTTCACTACTAATGAATAAGTAAACCTAATCCTCCGAATGATGTCTTTCTACTCAGCTGTGTATTTTTTTTCAATGTTCGCAAAGAGTCTGCGAAGCGAATTGTCGCTTTTCAGAAAGTTACTCATCTTCGGTGATCTCGTCCAGTTGAGTACAAACGAAATAAATCGAATTTCGTTTTTTTTTTTTTTTTTTTTTTTTTTTTGTTCCCCAAAACGTTGTTTCTGTTCTTCCTTTCGTTCACACAGTAAGTGAACACGATGTGTTTGTTGGTAGTTTTAACTACGTCGTGTATAGTTATTATTATTATTATTATTATTATTATTAGTCTTGTTCTGATGAGTGTCATCTTTGTAACTATCTGCCCTCTCTGTTTCTTGTTTGTTTCATTACTGGAAAAAGTTGATCTTTTTTTTTTTTTTTAAAATCATGTCTCGAAATCTAACCCTAGAAAAACCTTTTTTAACAGATTTGTGTAGTAGTCACACGCAGCTCTATTGTGTCTCTTTTTGTGTTTCAATCTGTTTTTTTTTTTTTTTTTTAAATTTATTCTATCAGTTTACTATTCCGCTTACACGTTGTGCGAGAGTAAACAAGAATGGTTCAGCTTTATTCGGTTTTATTAATCTTGCTAGTATCTCGAAATCTAACCCTGGAAAAACCTTTTTTAACAGATTTGCGTAGTAGTCACACGCAGCTCTATTGTGTCTCTTTTTTTTTTTTGTGTTTTGTGTTTTTTTATTTTTATTTTTTATGACCAACTGAAAACCTGAAATAAATCAGTAAACTCGATTGTAATACGCTCTTAGTTCTGACTGCTGTTGTTGGAAATAATCTAACTATTCAAAACAATTACTTGCTATAATCTCACATCATTGTTCGACTTCTGGAAGACATTGAAAGCTTACATAGGATTCGCTACAACATTTCTGTGATCAATTCGCAAATCTCTTATTAACTGGTACTTTATTAGTTAGTGGGAATAACTTTCCTTTTTCTTAAATACGTCAATTTAAAGAGTAGTGACGTCATTGTCTTGTCTATACGAAGAGAGATTGAATTGAGATACGGGTTTATGCTTCTTTATGAACCTTTACGTATCTATCAACCTCTTGGATAGTATTTATGTTGTTTAACAGTGTTCGAGTAGTACGTAATATTGCTTTCATTCCACTCACAGGTAAGAAGATTATATAAAAATGGAACCTGAGGTACAGAAGGCAGGTGGTGGTGACGTCGTAGCGACAACTGAAGAACTAGCTGGAGCTCTAAATGGTGGTGGAATCACTACGAAGTCACCTCATATTGGGTTAAGTCAATCAAAAGATATAAACAACGAGTCCGGTGGAGTTGAACCCAACGCAGATGCAGCAGCAGAAGTCCTTCGACAGCTGTCAGTGAATGACTCATCTCTGGGAAAGAAGCGACCTGAAAAAAAGAAACGAGAAAGATCAGGGAAGCAAATTAACAGACACAACTTGACAGAATCATTTTCACCAACAGCAGAGCTGCCTCCACTGAGAAATGCGAGAGAGTTGCAAACGCAGTGGAATCAAAGAAAACCGGCTGCCGATGCTTCGCCACCACTACTCAGACGCATCAAAATGACCCAAAAAGGGATACGTGATCGAAGCAAACCAACGCCTGAAGAAGAGTTTTGGGGAGGTAAAGTACATCGACCTTACAACTTATGTAGTGATGTTTATGTGCTTCCTGCTCCAAGTCCAGCTAGAGGTGTTGAAGCCTGCATTGCGACTTTAGCACCAACAGCAGAAGAAGGAAAGATTCCAAAGAGTCTTCAGAATTTAATAAATTTCGGTAAACTTGGAATGCTACCTGCAGAGACTGCTACCAAAACAACTGAAGCTGAGAAGATAGTAAACGACAACTTGAAACGACAACTCGCATTAAAACCATCGACCACACCTCTACTTGATTCTGTTGAGAGCTATCGCTCGATATCAATATCGGAATTAATTCAACAAGCGAGACAACAAGAGTCATCAGAGAAGGTTGTCTCAACAACTAAAAGAGGAAAGTCGTCAACTAATTTCACGCACCACACTTCTCACACTGCTGGTTCTCGTATTGCTATGAATCCAAACCTTTCTTCAATATGTCGACACCAATATTCGATTTCTAAAGTATCGATTCGACCACCTAGGATTACACCTTCACTTCCTGTCTTTGAGTTGCCAACAGCGCTTTATGTAGAAACTCCCAGAAGTTAGTCGCGTTGGTTATGCTGCTCTGCTGTAGACCTTTACATGACTGTCACATATTTATCAAAGACACCACCTCTGATGGGATACTGTCTGGAGATGTGTAATTCATATTTTGAATCATTCTTCCAGTTGCCTTTTGTTACCAAAGTTCCGATCCACTTTACGTCATTACACAAACTGTTTGAGACAGAAACAGATTAATCAGTTTTATTGTTATGTGAGTACCTTCTTTACAGAGAGTTGAGATTTGATTCGGATTCCTAACTTTAATTAGTAGTTTGTCTTATTTATGATTTCACTTCAAGACAGCTACACAAATAAAAATGATAACAATAAGCTGATTATGTTTCTATTCTGACTGCAGGTGTTGCTGTGGCTCATTAGTTTGTTATGTTTTTGTCTCCTCTCAGTGAAGTTTTAATTTTAATAAAAACAAAATGCGTATCATCATTCACAGCAACTCAGACAAAGTCGCAGAGTTCTCATCGGAGCACATCATCAATCGCATTAGAGAATTTAAACCAACTCCAGAACGTCCATTTGTGATTGGACTCCCAACTGGTAGTACTCCGATTAAGACTTACAGATTACTAATTAAAGCATACAGAGCAGGGAGAGTAGACTTTAGTAATGTTGTTACATTTAACATGGATGAGTACGTTGGGTTACCAAGAGATCACCCAGAGAGCTACCACAGCTTTATGTGGAACAATTTCTTTTCATTCATAAATGTTAAGAAAGAGAATGTTAATATCCTCAATGGAATGGCTGCTGATCCAGTTGACGAATGTGATCGTTACGAGAAGAAGATTAAAGCCTTTGGTGGTATTCAGCTTTTCATGGGAGGACTCGGACACGATGGTCACATTGCATTTAACGAACCGGGATCCTCTCTCTCATCGAGAACAAGAGTTAAGTCACTAAACAGAGAAACGATTGAGGCGAATGCTCGCTTCTTCAACAAAGACGTCACAAAGGTTCCAACTATGGCTCTTACTGTTGGAGTTGGTACTATTATGGACTCTAAAGAAGTTTTATTTATTGTTACGGGTTCTAGTAAAGCAAAGGCACTCAGTGAATGCATTGAAGGTGCGGTCAACCACATGTGGACCGGATCGGCATTGCAATATCACGCCAAGGCGACAATCGTAGCAGACGAAACCGCTACAATGGAACTCCGCGTTAGAACAGTCAAGTACTTTAAAGACCTCGAGTCTTCAGAGCAGGAGCTAGCCCGCGCAAGATCTAAGTTGTAAGAGGGTTTTTGCTTTTCTTTTTATCTTTCGTTTTCTTTTTTTTTTTCTTTTTTATGATGGTGATAGCAAGCCCGCTCAATACTAACCGGAAGAGGTAAAGTGAATTACTATCAGTCGTTATCAAATACTAACAGCAAGCTCTGACACGATACAAGGCTGCTACTACAGAGGTAGGTGTGGACGCAAACGAGACTCGGTTTTGTAATTCTAGTTAGTGGATAATTTGTAATAATTCCTATTTTTTTTTTTTCACCTTTTTTTTTTTTTTTTTTAACCCTAGAAAAAGAGGCAAAAAACCCTGTTTTTGAGAAAAATCAAAAAATTTGACAAGGGGGAAAAGGGGTGTGGGGAAGAATACAAAAGAATTACAGGGTGAAAGACACCCCCCCGCGCGTTGAAAAAAAACTGAGGTCAGTCCGCAAGGGGGCGAAAATAACTTGAGAAAATGCAACAACAGCCTAAAAAAACACTGTTGCTTAGGACCCCTAGGTTCGCTTTGATTTTGGCGATTTTGTAGGAGTAGAGTGCTTCCTTTTCATGTTTTTCGGTGGATATGATTGTGTGTAGCAAAGGTATGGTTGTTGCTGCAGCGCAAAATCATCTCATCACCTTCGAGGAACACAAGTTCGAATTTCTGCGGTTCCGTCATCATCTTCATGTCTGACATGTTCTGCAAGGACCCGTAACGTGTGCCGTTTTACCTTGGTGATTTTCTTGCTCTTTTTCGGAGGGAAATGCTTGGCTCTATTGTACTCTCTTCAGGAGCATCCAAATCTGGGATAGGTGACCCTACTGAATCATTTTCGATGGAAATAGTTTTAGGGATATTAATTTTTGGCTGAAAACATGGGATAGTCATGAGCATCCTGGCTGCAAAAAAAAAAAAAAAGAACTTTTTCTCAGAAAAAGCTGGTGATTTTTGCAGCACGATCCCACATAAAATTTGTCGTTTTTGGGCACTTCTGGCTCCACCCTTGTACTCACAAGGTACATTTTCCCCTTTGTCAAAAAATTAAAAACTCAAAGGGCCACGAAAGTTGCCTTCAGGGATTCTAAGGTTAATATAAACATCTCCTACGAATTAGTATTCTGCAGCAATTCAAATAAAGTACTCTGCGTACACTGTAGCCGTCTGTTGTTTGTTTTCTGTTGTTTGTTAATAACTGACGAGATAAACGTTAAGCATTACTACAGGTCTTTGTAAACATCGTTGTTTAGTTATTCACAAGGTGGGTGAAAGAGTGAAATGGATTAACGAAATCTTACTTTGACACAACTTTCCATCATTCGTCTCAGTTAACGGCTGATGACGTAGCATCAGCTCTGTATGATGCGTGAGGTAATATTGATATTTCGATCTTTGTTGGATGTCACACGTCTTCGTAAAAAGAAAACGGGTAGCATCTTCCAATTCGTTTTTTTTTTTTTTTTTTTTTGTTGTGCGTTGGCCGAGTACCCTCACATATACTAGATGTATCTCACTTGAGGGTGGTTGTGATTGTTTTCTTTTATATTATTGTTTTTTCTAATTTTTCTGCAAAAACGTGGTACATAAAGATTAACTTATACATTTTTTTTTTTTTTGTTTTCGAAAGCAAGAGTACTCCTTGCGACAGAAACCAACAATACGTACAGGTAAGCAGAACATAATATTACTTTTGAGCAGGATCAATTTCGCTTCTTTTTCGTAATTTGTGTTTTGGTTTTTCTACCCTCTCGGCGCAAACTATGCAGAACCCAATGAGAAAAGTTTTAAAAAAAAAAACTACAATAATAATAACAATTAATACAGTAGTGTCTCACACTACTACTTTTCTTATTTCGTTTTTTTTTCCTCTTTTTCTTTCAATTAAATTAAACAGTGCGTGCATAATGATATTGTTCTCGAGTTTTAGTAATTAGCAAAACGGCAACCCATTTCTTGTTTAGCACATGAACAATAAATGTTAATGGCGATTCCATGGCCATGCGTATTGGGTGTGCATCTGTTGAGGATGAGACTCGTAGAAATAACATTACTATCTAGTTAGTTTGGTTTTCGTAATTTTTCTATTTATTCTTTCTCAAAACAGATTTTTCTCTGAACCCCTTTTTGTGCAAAAGAAGAAAAAACATGAAGGCCATCGCAACCCTGATCACGGCGGTCGTCGCAGCTGCCCAAGCCCAAGACTCGCCTGCCCTGCAGGCGGCCCTGAGCAAGTACCCGACGGACGTCTGCTGGTGCGTGTTCGGGACGCCGGAGACGAGCAGCACGGCGACGGTGAGCAGCGGAACGTTGCTCGCTCTCGGGGGCGGGCAGGTGGCCAACTACATGCCTGGGTGGATCGACCCGTCGACCGCTGGTTCGAGGTACTTCCACATCCCCGAGTCGCAGCTCCTGAACGCCGCCTACATCCCGCCATGGAACATCGCGTCGGGTTCGTTCATGAGGTTCTGGTGCGCGGACCACCCGTCGGTGAAGAAGTGCGACATCTACATCAACATCTACAAGTGCAACGGATGCGAGGCCGGGCTGAACGCGGACTTCAGGGACTACCTGGTGACCGAGGGTTGGACTCCTTCGCAGTGCGGGCCGAAGTTCATCAGCGACGCGGGGGAGGACAAGCACAAGTTCATGTCGTTCAGGAAGCAGGTTCCGAGGAACCACCTCGAGAGAGTGGACATCGATTCGAACGTGAGGCTGATGTTCGCGTCGATGAGCAGCGAGGGCGTGGACTGCTCGGGTTTCTCGCTTGCGAAGTGCGAGACCTCGGGATACGACCAGTGCAGAGTCATCAACGGAGAGTGCGTCGACAACTGGTGCCCGAGGATGCTCCGGGGACCTTGCCTTCCTCCGTGCGGCAGCGGGGGATGCACCAACTGTGCCCTGTCGGAGGCGGCCTTTCAGTAATTCGATGTGGTAAGTTGCATTGAATCACATCACAGCTGTCTTATTGATCAAAGAGAGATGGTGTTGTTGGATGAGTTAACTCTCCATAAATTCGTATTTTAATTTGATATTATAAAAGTCAGCAGTAATGTTGTCCATCGTTGCCCCATCTCTGATGTTTGGCATTCCTTCTCTCTTCATTCGCTTCTTCGCTATTCGTATTGTTCCTGAAATGAACTGATATTAGTCATTCCTCTTTGTGTGGAAATGACCAGTTTGTATTGTCTTTTTATTGATGAGGGGACATGCGATGATGTTTTCCTCTCTTTTCGTTTATAATTATATCTATAAGGCTCCTGATTTTGTTTGTTTTTCGAGAGGTAGCTAAACTAAAATCGATATATATAGCAAACCGGGAGAAAAGCGACGCCTCAGCAGACATCCCGAATGTGATGTCTTTTGTGTCGACGGAAGTCTTATAATCGGAGAATCGTTTTCTTGCCAATTCTTTTGATGTTCTCTTGTTGATTCAGATTTCATTTGTGTGATCGGCTTTGAATTGTTTGGTAGTCACCACTCTGCTATTCCCTTGCTGACTGTACGCTGGTGTTGATTACTTCCATCAGATTCCTCTCATCTTTTCTTTCTGAAAGATCTTTTTTCTTCTTCGAGTACCACAAGCTGCAGGTATTGCACGTTGTGTCTCATTACTCTTTTATGTTACTTCTGTGTGATGGAACAGTTTTAGTTTGTGGTGTATCGAATATAGTTATTATCCTTAATTCCCTTTTATAGGTATCGAATAAATATTATTAAGAATGGAACATGAGGTCACTTTGGATATAATCTTTTTATTGAAAACAGATGTCTGGATTGGTTGAAGTTATTAATAAATTCATTCTCCCTTCAGAAAAAAAAAAAAAAAAAAAGAAAAAGAAAAAGAAGGAAGGAAGAGAAAGCAATCAGGTATACCCAATACTAACAAGGAAAAGTAAAATTGCAAAGGAATACGTCCACAATACCAAATTCCTTAATGCTTCTTCTCGAATGATGATCGTTAGATGGCTAATTGCCGTATTACTGCTACCTTATGTTGAGGGTGTCTTTAGAGCAGACACCGTTACTGTCAGCCCTCCTCTGGGTACAACGCTGTTTGGAGGCTCTGATTGTTTAATTGCTTCACTTCCCGGATGTGTGTTCTTAGCTGCGGGTACTGACGGTGTTAATTGGCTGACATTTGACAACAGCACCAGCACTTATTCAAACTTTGAAGTCAGACCTTATCCTCCAGCTTGTAATTATACCCAAATAGAATCGAATGGTAAAATCGCAATAGTTTCTGATGAGTGTAATGGATTGGAGTTCTTTGATTTGAGTGAGTTTTGGGATCCAATGGTAATTTATCCAAGACCACATAAACTATCGAAAACAGTAACCGGAACATATCGTCATATTGCTATTGGTTCAAACAATCAAGCAATTGTTTGCACTGATACTGGTGCTGTTTTATTAAATGTGACCGACAATAAAGATCCTGTTGTATTTATGTCAAATATAGTTACTTCACCTCCTCCTGGTTTTGGTGGTTTCATTCATGCTTCTTGGTATGGAGATGTTGTGTTCTTATTATCAGAAGATAGTAGTCACAGTGCGATGTATCGAATTGGAGCTAATCTTCAAGTTACGAAGTTAACGATACCCAGCTGGGTTACAAGTTCTTCAAATAAGATGACGGTATTCCAGTCTGCTGGGACATTTGGATATGGTCTTACTGAAACTAACGTCACGGTTGTTGAAGATGTTGGTTCTGGTTTTTACTCAACTCTTGTTGGTGTTAGTGAGTTGCAAGGCAATCCTCCATTCTATGCTCCAATTACAAGATCAACAGTTTCTGGAAATGAATTTTTTGCTGTCAAACAGTCTACCCCAACCGAATGGAGTGTCCAGCAGGTAGAATCTAATTTAAATAAACAAGTTGTGTACACTTTTGATGAGATCTCTATATTCTTTAATGTTCCTAGTCTGCCGCATTGTAGTTCGTTGTCAAACTTTTGTATTTTATCAATTCAAAAGGATGGTAAAAATAAAATATTATATCAAAGCCAACCCAATTCGTTGCCAACGGCGGTGCCAACAGCAACACCAACAGCAGTTCCTCCCACCGCTGTGCCACCGACCCCGGTTCCAACAACGACTCCAACTGCCGTGCCAGCAACACTAGTTCCAACCACCGCTATACCGACTGTTCCAACTCTTATTCCGACTACCATGCCAACTGCAGTTCCTCCCACCAACGTGCCCACGTTGATTCCAACTGCTGTACCCCAAACACCCAACCCACAAACTCTGGTCCCGATAACTAATTCACCAAATACACCACAACCTACTAGTAACTCAACAACATCTCCAATGCAGTCTTCTTCCTCTCCAACTGCTCAGCCAACTGATTCGCCACCGTCACCAGCTCCTCCCACTTGCGATAATTGCTCGGAGGAGGATCTCATATGTCGGAAGGTGGATTGCGAAGGTTCCAACTGCAAGTGGGTGACAGACATGTTGAAGAATGGAGTTGCTTGCGGAATTGATAAATTTGAGTGTCAAGAAGGAAGATGTCTTCCTATTGACGAAACTGTTTGTTTCCTGTGTGATCACAGCTCTGGTACCTGTAGCGGAGTGAGAATTGAAGAAGCTGCAAATAGAACTTGTTATACGAGATTTTCGTGTGGGTCCGACTGCAGAAGATCACCGACAGTCACAGTGGGTTCAATTCAAAAGATGAGCACATTACAAAAAGAAGGAGGAGTCATAACACTCTTTAGTAGTGACTCATGGAACTCTGAAGTAGATGTCGACATGTTGTTCTGGTCAAGTTTATCTGATGAAACTCTTTACCCAAATAGTTTAGCAGCAAAATCAAAGAAAGACGAGCATCTCTCTGACTTCATTGTTTTAGAAGCTCGTGTTGGAGGTAACAGTAGTGTTCTTGAAATTAGGATTTCGCCATTCCCAAACTACTTTATTGAAACTAATGAAAAGGTAACTCTCGAAGTAAGTAGCAAGGCTACTAATGCTACATTACAGCAACACACGTTGTACCCGATTCAATTTGAAATTGAAAACGACGATCACGACATCCGACAAATAGCTGGTGCTATGGCAGCCATGGCGACGGTTCTCTCAATTGCGAGCATCGCATTCGGAGGATCTGTTTTGACAGTGACGGCATCTTCAAAGCTAGCACTCTTGGGTCTTCTCAGATGTGGGATGCCTATCAGTGAAGCTCTACTACGTTGGTCCTTTTATGGAAGTCTTACTGTTCCTATATCCTCTTCAGAAGAAGGTCAAGCTCTTGGATTCTTAATTGTTAGTATGGGATTGATTGTGTCTGGTCATGTTATTCATCTTTTAATGGTCTTGATTGTTAATAAATTAACAACAGGAGGATTGACATACACTCAACAACTACTTAGATATCCTCACTTTACACTACTCATTCCGGTTCTCTTCTTCCCGGGTGTTGCTGTTTGTGGATTTTATTTATTCTTTGCTGGTCAATTAATATTCTTGGCAATCGGCATTCTGTGTGGTTGCTTTTTGTTTTTGTATTTAATCTTCAAGCAGCTTTCGCTGTTAAGTGAAATTGACTTTGAGAGTGGAGGAAAGAAAGTCCAATGTTGGGGAATCCTATTCACTCAAATAAAATATTCTCGCAAACTCTACGTTTTCTTAGAGATGTCGCATCTTATGATTCTCGCGTCAGTTATAAGTTACAGATCGTCTAGTGTGGGTAATTGTATTGGAGCTTCAGCTACTGTTGGAATATTTATTATCGCATTTGGGATTTATAATATTGTGAGACAACCTTGGATAAATATGATTGATAACATCTTCTACGGCATCGTTTCAGCTTTAGAAGTGGCTGCCATTATTGCGATGCTCTCATCGTACGCTACCTCTGACATGGGACATTCTGGAATGCGTGTTTTTGAGTACTTGAAAGTAGTGACTTCTTTTGTTATTCTCTGTAAATGTATTCAAGAGATCTCTTTTATGATTTTTTATAATTGTAGAGGAGAGCAACCAGAGCAAACAGAAATCTCACACCCTGTTGATTATTATAATTATTGTGGTAAGGAAGTTCTAATGGAAAATGAAATGGAACTCAGCACCGCCTGCTTCCTCGATGAAGAGTTCTCACCGGAACCCGCGGCGATCTTCTCCCCCGGACTTTCCAGCAACTCCGCCTTGGTTTGTAGCAGTAGCCCTGTTTCTCCACAGCGACAGAGACATGTCGTTAAAAATAAAAAGGTAAGATCTCGATCAAAGATCAACATGTCATTCAACGCCCCCGCCTTTCTGTCTGAAGACTTCATCGACAACGACAGCATGCAGGATTCAAATCAGCGTTTTCAACATACCGACGACGAGATCTCTCCGAAGTCTGCAGTCCGAAAGCCTCGATTAGATCTTTCATTTAAGAATAACGTGGACATCTCTGGAAGAAAGAAGCGAAACAGACAGCTGAGCGCTTCTTTTGGTAGTGCTTCGTTGGCACTGACACCGCGTGACGCCACAACCACTGCAACCAGAAGTGTAGGTCATTCGAGGACACCAGTTACTGTTAGGAACGAGTCAGCTCCTCGATCAATATCTCGATCAGTGTCTTCTAAGAACGAATCGGTGTCTCGGTCAGGATCTGCCTTCAGGAACGAGACAGTATCCAGATCAGCATCTCGATCAGTTTGTTCATTTAAGAACGAGACGTCAGTTTCACGATCGGGATCTGCATTCAGGAACGAGTCAGAATCCCCTGAGCCTGAAATTCCAGCGGACGCTGTTGCAGCAACAACTCTGTTTCGCGAAAACAGCGAACCGCAACAAGTGGGAGAGTCGCAGTCACTTTGTTCAAAGGCCTCAGTTGCAATGCGATCTTCAGTTATAGCTGAACTTGGTGCTCCTCGTATGACTGATGTACTTAGTGAGGTTTCGATGGATGAAGAAATATCTGAAGAAGCAATCAGTATTGCTCCAACAGCTTCAAGACCAGGGATTCATATTAAAAGTCCTTTTCTTGCGTTTAAAGTAAATTCAGGTCTCGCATTGAATGGAATATCACAACTGACGCCTACGACGGGATTGAGTTCTGGATCAGCGTTGGGATCGGATCAATTTCGGTGTCATACTGGGACTGGTTTGACTGTAACATCATCACCAAGATCTCCAGTACTTCCATCAGGTTTGACAGCATTGCCTTCAGGTAGTTTACTACATCGACATAATAATCTTAGTTCTGCTGAAGAGATTCTTTAGTATGGTAACAACATCAGTCAGCTTTAAACACGAAAACAGTAAGAGAGAAGATATATATTTACGGGTTGTATGTATTTACCAAGGATTACATCGGGGAAGAAGAGAAAAAAAAAAAAAAAAAAAAAAAGGAAACAACAAAACCCTTAAAAAGACGAAAGCTTAGTGTTTTTTTTGCAGTGGGATTTCTTACTTTAAATAAGACTTGCAAGAATAGAAAAGAAAAAAAAAAAAAAAAAAAAAAAAATACAATCTAATATGACCCCTCCTAACTATAATTAAAATATGTTCATAGCAGCTGTTGAAGAATCAGCTGCGTAACTTATTGTGCGTTTGCAATCATTTGTCTAGAGAATGTTTGTTATGAATTGAAATGATGTTGTGTTCTGATACGAATCCATTCATCAGTTTATTTTATTCAGGCATACCACTGAACTAGACGGACTCTATTCTCTTCGTTGATTGTTCCTATTTTTTTAAAACCTATTTTGCATGACATGCTTGCCTCTTGCGACAATGTTAGTTATGCGGAAACCGCTTACGGCATGTTTCTCTTTTTTTTTTTTTCTATTTTTTTTTTTTTTGTGGTCTGGTGAACGTTCTTCCCCTCATCGTTATATCTAATATGGTTCTTTGTTTTGGTTGCTTTTTTTTTTTTTTTTTTTTTTTTCTGTCTGGAATGGTTCACTGACGTAAAGAACGATGGGGGAAAAAAAAAAAAGAAAAATAGCCACTTTGCGGGCTGTCCCCCTCCCCCTGCCAACAACCGTCCTTCTGTGGATAGGGTTTAGCTATTTATTTTATTTTGTTTTATTTTTTATTTTTATTGTTTCTCTCTCATTAGGTTTCTTATATAAATTATTACCTGTTAGAAACCAACGGCCGTTATTCTCCTCCCAACTAAGACGTATCCTCTCGCAGCATTGCTCGACAGCTGTAGTAGCTTGTTGTATTGAGGTGTCCTTTCTATTTTTTTTTGTTGTTTTTGAGTTTTTCCCCTTCCCATTTATTACTACTTTTGGTATGGTTTTTTTGTTCCCGTTTTACTTTCCCCCAGACCTCTTTTTTGTGTCTAAGCTTGAGGCGACTAACCGTCGGAGATATTGTGAGGTAGCAACATTTTAAAAAAAAAAAAAAAAAAAAAAAAGTATAATTACGGGTCAGATATGAGAAACCCAATGTGAAATTGTTGGTTTTTTTTACACCCTTGTGAGACTAATATTTCAGCTCCCCTTCCCCTCTCCTGACCTGCTGTGTTTAATGGTCTGGTAATTTCCTCTTTGACAAAGTAATGGCGTAACCTTCTTAACTGTTAGACTTTTACGCTTTTATGACTCTTTTCTTTTTTTTTTTAGGGGCTGCTGGTTCGCGATTCTGATGTCTGTGGACGCAATTTTAAAAAAAGAAACAAAAATAAAAATAAAAATAAAAAGAACACCGCAAACAACTAAAACCCAACAGGAAAAGTATAAATATCCCAAACAACAACAAAAGAATTTTTTTTTTCTTACTGTGTAAAAAGCATTACGGTCTTCCAGGATATTATGTGATGGGTGAGTGCTGGAATGAATAGAGCGTGTCTTAGGGATGCTGTGACTCTTTCTGTTTAGCGTCCCTGGCAATTTAATAAATGAAATAACAACTTGCGGTGTCGTCAGAAGTCCAACATTTCGTTTAAAGCAGCCAGATTGAGGTTACGTTAGTTTTCAAGCTGATGTGTGTCCTCTCTCTGTGTTTGTTTTTCTCGCTTATCTTCTGCAATAGAAATAACTTGTCTCCGTCTCCTTTATTCTCAATTTTTTTTTTTTTTTTAAATTTTCTTTTTTGTCTTTGCAAGTTCACTGCTGCCGTGGTGCCAACTTTCTTGTTGGGGAGGAATCGTAGAACATTGTCAGTTTCATTTCTTCCTGTCAGGGAGTCGCACTTTTTGGTAGCTAAGGCTGCAACAGACAGAAGCACTCTTGAGGCAACCAGCTGACAAAAATGTGGGACTGCTGTTCCTCTGATTGCCAGTTTTACCCACGCCCTAGTCTGCGTTGTAAAAAGAAAAACGAAGTACTTCGGAATCGATACGCACGTACGTGAAAGTTATCGGACGCCATCTTTATGTTCTTTTTTTTAAAAAAAATATTTAAAATAAATGCGAATTAGTTCTATTCTCTTTTGCAGATTTCATTCTTGTCTTCTTTGTTACATTGTTTTTATTTTATTTAGTTTCGCTCCATTTCGCTTTACTTTTCAACAAGTGATGCGTATGAACGAGACAATGAAATACAGAGACCTGCCAACTGCGTGACCTTTGATTGTAAATAAAGTTATCATACGAATAACATGGAATCGATGTTGGTGTTGTGTATGAGTCAGCAATTTGTTGGTACGGAAGCCCACAAGTGTTCTCTGATCGGATTTAGGTCCCGTGTTGTGAAAGCTACCGGGGACCAATTCACCGTCACCTTTTCCCTCCCTCAACTCCTTATTTGGTCTGATTTTCTGTTTTGTTACTTCTGAGATATTGACTAGTTCAGGTGGGTAATCAATTTATTTTCTTTCTTTTGCAGTGTTTTCCAGTCCCGTTTCTTTTTTTTCTTTTGCCCCCAGCTCAGGGCGGTTACCTGTAGTTTTTTGCGGTACGCTTTTTCTTCTGCTTTTTCTTAATTTTATCTCGACACACTTCTTTTTTTTAATTTGCAAGCGCGCGAGCGTTATCCTGGCTCGGAGGACATCTTGTATGGTCCTTACTTGTTATAATTCTCGTTGCAAAGAGTGCAATGTCTTACTTTTTTTCAGACTTCATCTCCTCGTATGTTTTCTCCAAAGCAGTGGTCGGGACAGTCACAAAAAAGAAGAAAGCGATTCACTTAAATATATTAAAAGCAGTAGAGGAGTTTGTCCTTTAGAGTTGGGTTTGTTTGTTATTTTCTTTTTTTGTTGTATTTCTCACGTGCAAGAAATGCTCGTAGGGTGGCATGAATGCTCCATATTTGCTTTTTTTGTTCTTTTTCTTTTTTTTCCTAAGAGTTCTTTAATTGCCATGGTGTTTGTTCACCAGCAACGGTATTTTTGATTGTTTATTTATTATTTTTTTTTTTTTTTTTTAATTCCTTCCTCCTCTTTCCCCACCTCAACATTTGTAGTTGTTTGTTCGGTACCGCAATGTTGGGTTGGGGAATACAACCTAACTTTAGAAAATAGTCAAAAACCAGGATTGTTTGAAGCTGTAATTCAACGCTTCCGCTTAAGCTGAAAGAATAATATTTGTTTGGACGGGGACACCGGCTTCAAAAAGTAATCAGTTGAACTGCCGTTAAGGATCCGAACACGGCGTTGAAAGTCCACTTGCGAGCTATACAAACGAATCATAGCTATTTTCTAAATGAGAAGCCAAAAAAAAAGTATTTTCAAAAATTTTGTGTCTTTGAATAACCGTGTTTTTCAAAATTGTTTATTTTTATTGTTGTCTTGTTGCGATTCGTTTTTATTGTTGTCACAGCGACTTAACCCAATCCACATATAAGTTGTGGATTGGGATCGCTCTTTTGGGTAATAAGATGACAGGTCTAAGCAGACGTATCAAACAGTTTGAGAGGGGGAAGGAACAAAGGAGAAAAAGAATCCCACAAAATATATTCCTGCAGGGAATACCTTATTCACAGTTTGTCTAGAAGGTGTCATTATATCTCTGTACAGCAGGTTCGCTTTCGCTTTTATTTTTTGTTTTTTTCATGTCATTTATTTTTAACAAAAGTGTTCCAAGGAAACGAGTTTTTTTTATTTTGGGCCATGACCCTTTTTTTTTTTTTTTTTTTAAAACTTATTTTTACACTATTCATCTGGTTGTCGGATTTTTTGTTGAAGCCACGAAAGCAACATGAGATGAAAAAAAAGGGTGAGGGAGAAAAGAAGTATACTGAGAATCAAAGAGTACATTATTTCCCTTCATTTTGTTTCACCTGCCTTTCTTCATTTTGTTGTGTTTTTTTTTTTTTTTTTTTTTTGAAATTATTTTTTTCTTTTTTTTACGAGTCCAACGAAATAAGAAAAAAGAAGAAGAAGAAGAAAAAAAAAAAGAAAAAAAAAACCCAACTCATCCTCATATATTGAGGTACGGTGAGGTGATATATTTTTAAGTCTTCCCCTCAAGAAGACTATTGGTGCCGATTACTGCTCATCCGCATCATATGGGAAGTACCTTGTAGGTCAGGAGAAGTGGAGACTGCAGTCACTTTCAGGTTGTGTTCTCCAAATCATATCAACAGCAGCGTGTGTGTGGTAGAGCTTTGGGGCTATTCATTCTTGCGATGTCTACGTCGTGGTATTGTACTCGACTTTTGTTATTGCTGTTTTGGATTTACTGTTGTTTTAAACATTTATCTATTTGTTGGTTATCTTTTGTTCCCTATCATGCTGTGAACATTCTCATCACCCAATTTTTCCTTCTTTTTTTTTTTTTTTAACAGCGTCCAGTCCTTTCCTCAATACTCAATGCGCAGATGCGCGAAAAAAAGAAAAACGAAAAAAAAAAAAAAAAACGAAAAACGAAAAACTAAAAATATCAGGTTCCCTTATATAAATACTCGTGCACTACAATCAACCACAAATAGAGAGGTTATTGAATTGAAATCTCTTATTAACGCACACCATTGGAACTGTTTTTTTTTTGAAACGCAAACACGGTAAGAACAACGTAGCTTCTATTTTGTCTGTTAACTAGTCTACGGTATTTCCAGGTAACACAAAAATTATTGGCATCAATCGCATGTTAATTATTATTATTTTTTTTTATATTTTTTTTTATTTCAGTAGGAACAATCCCTTTTGCAGTACAAAAAACAAAAACAAAAAAAAATCAAAAAGATAATTTTGCGTACGCCACCAATCTCATTCGTCAACAATGGAAACCCACAAGAAAAATTTGTAAAAACAGAGGTCTTCCTCTTCGGACAAAATACATTCTCGGAGGAGCTTTTTTTTTTTTTTTTTTTTTTTTGACATAAGGTTAAAACAACAACAACAAAAAAGAAGGGAAAAATATTGCATTTATTTAAATGGTATCAAAACGTAAATCACAATCACTTCTGTTGTAGTTTGGGAGGCCTAAAGTCTTTTGCAAATTTTATCGACAGAGAATTGATTGTTTTTTTTCTTCCCGTAGCGACGTGTTACATTCTTCCTCGTTAGTGATTTATTTATTTTCTCACATATAAACACAATGAGTTCCAGAGATAATGTTTTCCTTTGAAATCTTTTTTTTTTTTTTTTTTTTTTTTTTGGAGTTGAGTGAAAATTTAAAAAAAAAAAAAAAAAAGAGAGAACGAAGAAGGAAGTTGTTTTTCTGGAGCTAAAACCTGTATGCGCGAAAGATACCTCCCTCTTTGATAAGATTATTTTTTGTATTCTTCGGAATAAAAGTAGAAGTCTCTACCACGGCAGTTATCTGTCATCATAACCAATTTAATTAACTAAGAGAACAACTTGCGCATCCGAAACATGTCAGGAATCTCATTTTAGTTTGAGTATATTTTTTTCCCCCCCCTTTGTTTTTTTTTACAACAAATCGGACAATAGAATAATGTTGTGGAAATTATTCTCCTGTGACTGTGTCACAGGAGGACAGTACAATAAACTCTTCCCGAGACTAACAATTGGGTATCTTCCCCTGGCGCAATTCCAAGATATTACATTGAGACCCTTTTTTTTCCCCCCCTTTTTGTTGTCCCCCCTTTTCGAGAATGTTCAATTTTTTTTGTGGAACCATTTTGCGATTATAATTTTATTTGTTTTATAAAAAACTCAAACAAAAAAAAAAAAAAAAAAAACTTAAATATTTTTTTTAAGTACGACGGGTTCTTTCACTTTTGTCTATATTTTTGTTTCCTCCAAAGAAAAATTCAGAGGAAGAGTCCGACAGGAAGTAACGCGTTTTTACGGTTTTTTGTCACTTTTAGAAGACTCGTAGCTCTTTAGAATTTAGTAAGTCCTCAACGAACAATCAGTTTCACTGAAACGGTTTAGAGAAAAAACCAACTGACCGCAACAAGAAAGGCGCTACGATTTCTGGACTCTGTTCTCATTTTATTTGCTCTTTTTTTTTTTTTTAAAAGAGCATTCCCTCCCTTGCCCTGAGTACATATCATCGCAACTTAATGAGAGACGCGTGATAATATTTCGATTGACTGAGAAGAATCTTTTTTTTATTATTATTATTTGTTTTCTATACAAATGGAAAATTTAAAAAAAAAAAAGAAAGATTTTATTAAATTAGTTTTTTTTACTACTTTCGAATATATTATTTAACGGCGTGCGGTGTCTTATAATTTGGTTAAGATAGTTCCCTCACTTGTGGTTCGTCAAGTAGCTGCACATGATTAGTCATGATGTGAGATTTTTTTCCTGCGCCTATTACAACCCGTGAAGACACTTCTACACGGTCTTCTTATTTAAATAAACTCTTGTTACCTTTTTTTTTTTTTTTTTTTTTTGCTGCCTTTCCCCGATCTATTTGCTTTGCAGTCGGCAGAGCCCTCTACTACACTGCTGACAGTTAACCCCGATTAAGTTTTTTTTTTTTTTTTTTTTTTTTTTTTTTTTAATTCTCTTGCAGCATTGTGATGTGAACCAAAAAAATTTCCCCTTTTTCAAGTTGCTATATTTAATTACGGTAGTCAAGTTATCCAATAACAGGTTTCTTAGTAACATCCTTCCATGCCATGATGTTTTTTATTCGTGTGCCTCTCTCGGTTAGGTTTTAATTGTTTCTGTTGCTTTCTCCTGTTTGAAGACTGCAATTGCGTAAACCACGGGAAGGCAAAAATAGTTTTTCGATGATTTGTTTCAAATGTTCTTTTTTTTAATTTTTTGAGAGAGGGAAGCAACTTGCAGAAACTGAATTTTCTGAGGAACTTGCGGTCTCAGGGAAGTGTTCCCTCCTTTCAAAGTGCAGCTTCATAACGCTCTTAACACAACAGTGATTAGTGCGGCAGCTTTACGTCTGTTGGTACTCTTGTCTTGGAAGTTTTCAATTTCTTGTTTCAAAGAACTCTTTTTACCAGCTTACTGTTAATACCCATCGTTTTTTTTTTCATCTCAGTTTCGGAAAAGCTGGTGACCCTTATTCGGAAAGCCCTTTCTCTTTATTCACAATTCAGAAGTATATTAAAAAGTAAAGTAAATAATAAAGTGTCATCCTTAGCCGCTGTATCCTTAACCAATATCGATATCATTGTGTTCTGTGGTATACGGTACATTGATTGTTGGGATTCATACGAGAACTCAATTCTCTTTTTAAGAAATTTTATTTACTTCTTATTCTTTATTAGTGTCCCTCCCCCGAACATAAGACTTGGGAAATTATTAGTGTTTGAGTGATTGGTAAATACTGTGAAGCATACAAGCAACTCTTGAGAAGAAGATACGGATGTGAGGGAGTGCAAAAAAAAAAAAAAAAAAAAAAACAGTTTTTTAGCAAAAACAATGAAGATGAGATTTTAAAAAAAAATACGATAGGAAAAGAAGCCTCTTTTCCATAACTTCAGCACTCATTGTATTTTGTAACTTCAATTCGTGGTCTTTTGATGATTTTTTTTTCTTTTTTTTCTTTTTGGTTTCCTTTCACTTACTTTTGTTTTGTGATCTAAACTGCGATAGCAAATACTAATTAAAGAACAACAAGTGTCTCCCACTCCAACCGTCCCTTCCCTTTCCTTGAAGAAGAAGAAGAAGAAGTTTTTTTTAACTAAACATAACTTGAGAGAGTTGTTGTTGTCAGACAACAGGGAATCTTTTCATCCTTATTATCGTTGTACCACCCGTCCAACGTTTTTTTAAGGAGAAAATAACCTGAGATTGGAAAGAATGAGAAAACCGAATATTTCCTTAGTACGTATTCCATGGTTGCCGTGCGCCCATTGAATCGTGTTACCCCACCCAGTTGTGAACTTCGAAGCAGCATATCAGCGACAATACTTCGTAAGCACCTACTAAACGATTTACTTAATTCTTGTGTAACAAAAAGTTTTATCGTTCACTTTAGTTGATGCTACGTAGTTGTCTGATGCCTGTTTCTCCTTCCCAATTCCTAAAAGAAAAAAAAATCGTTTTTCTGCAATATATAACAAACGAAGTAGGATCAAGTGGGTGTACCCCCATCCCGTCGTGCCGAAGTTTTTTTCCCCCTTTTTTTTTATTCTTTATTCTTTTTCATTTATTTCTATTTCCGCAGTCCCAACCCCCTATACCAGTATTGTTGTGACTTCAGCGATTATTTCGAGCTGAGTCCCACTGTTGTGAGGAGAGTTATTAATAATCGTATGTCTCGTAATTTAGTTAATTATTTCTGCAGGATAATAATTTAGAACATCTGAAGTCTCGATTAGAGTTTACGATCTTCTTAACTCCTCAGGTTCCACAACTAACAATGAAACCCGTTATTCTATTAATGGGGGCAGCATGCTGTTCTGCAACACACGTGTTACACTTAAGCCCGAACGACCTGACTCGCGCCTACACCAGCAAACCTGGTTCTGATTCTGCTGTTGCAGCGAGTTCGCCATCCGATGTTTTCCCGACAATCAGCAAATACGTTGCCAAGAATGTGAAGGAACTCGGAGGTGAGGTAGTTGCCTGTGAGGACTTAACACACACAGAATTAGATGAAATAACCAACAAGGTACACAAGAAGAGCGTATCAGCATTGATGGATATTTACAAAAAGCGTAACGACAACAGAGCGTTCATTTCTTACGAAGGAACTGATGAGAGTGTCTTTCACTCTGAGGCTTACAACATGACGAGGGATGGAAAGTGTGCGCAAGCAGTTATGATGTGGGCCCATCACATTCCTTATGAAGCTCGTGAAACCCTCATCAGCGAGGGGTTGAGAATTCCTCTGATGCCGAAGGTGTCGCAGACTGAGCGTAAGAACCCAACAGCTCTCTACAAGTCGCAGGCCTCTTGTGGAGCGTGTCACGCCTCACCTCGTGCTCTCGAGACAAAGAAAGTAAACATCAGTCAGAAGGACCTGATTCGCGCCTACACCAGCAAACCTGGTTCTGATTCTGCTGTTGCAGCGAGTTCGCCATCCGATGTTTTCCCGACAATCAGCAAATACGTTGCCAAGAATGTGAAGGAACTCGGAGGTGAGGTAGTTGCCTGTGAGGACTTAACACACACAGAATTAGATGAAATAACCAACAAGGTACACAAGAAGAGCGTATCAGCATTGATGGATATTTACAAAAAGCGTAACGACAACAGAGCGTTCATTTCTTATGAAGGAACTGATGAGAGTGTCTTTCACTCTGAGGCTTACAACATGACGAGGGATGGAAAGTGTGCGCAAGCAGTTATGATGTGGGCCCATCACATTCCTTATGAAGCTCGTGAAACCCTCATCAGCGAGGGGTTGAGAATTCCTCTGATGCCGAAGGTGTCGCAGACTGAGCAGAAGAACCCAACAGCTCTCTACAAGTCGCAAGCCTCTTGTGGAGCGTGTCACGCTTCACCTCGTGCTCTCGAGACAAAGAAAGTAAACATCAGTCAGAAGGACCTGATTCGCGCCTACACCAGCAAACCTGGTTCTGATTCCGCTGTTGCAGCGAGTTCGCCATCCGATGTTTTCCCGACAATCAGCAAATACGTTGCCAAGAATGTGAAGGAACTCGGAGGTGAGGTAGTTGCCTGTGAGGACTTAACACACACAGAATTGGATGAAATAACCAACAAGGTACACAAGAAGAGCGTATCAGCATTGATGGATATTTACAAAAAGCGTAACGACAACAGAGCGTTCATTTCTTACGAAGGAACTGATGAGAGTGTCTTTCACTCTGAGGCTTACAACATGACGAGGGATGGAAAGTGTGCGCAAGCAGTTATGATGTGGGCCCATCACATTCCTTATGAAGCTCGTGAAACCCTCATCAGCGAGGGGTTGAGAATTCCTCTGATGCCGAAGGTGTCGCAGACTGAGCGTAAGAACCCAACAGCTCTCTACAAGTCGCAGGCCTCTTGTGGAGCGTGTCACGCCTCACCTCGTGCTCTCGAGACAAAGAAAGTAAACATCAGTCAGAAGGACCTGATTCGCGCCTACACCAGCAAACCTGGTTCTGATTCTGCTGTTGCAGCGAGTTCGCCATCCGATGTTTTCCCGACAATCAGCAAATACGTTGCCAAGAATGTGAAGGAACTCGGAGGTGAGGTAGTTGCCTGTGAGGACTTAACACACACAGAATTAGATGAAATAACCAACAAGGTACACAAGAAGAGCGTATCAGCATTGATGGATATTTACAAAAAGCGTAACGACAACAGAGCGTTCATTTCTTATGAAGGAACTGATGAGAGTGTCTTTCACTCTGAGGCTTACAACATGACGAGGGATGGAAAGTGTGCGCAAGCAGTTATGATGTGGGCCCATCACATTCCTTATGAAGCTCGCGAAACCCTCATCAGCGAGGGGTTGAGAATTCCTCTGATGCCGAAGGTGTCGCAGACTGAGCAGAAGAACCCAACAGCTCTCTACAAGTCGCAGGCCTCTTGTGGAGCGTGTCACGCTTCACCTCGTGCTCTCGAGACAAAGAAAGTAAACATCAGTCAGAAGGACCTGATTCGCGCCTACACCAGCAAACCTGGTTCTGATTCCGCTGTTGCAGCGAGTTCGCCATCCGATGTTTTCCCGACAATCAGCAAATACGTTGCCAAGAATGTGAAGGAACTCGGAGGTGAGGTAGTTGCCTGTGAGGACTTAACACACACAGAATTGGATGAAATAACCAACAAGGTACACAAGAAGAGCGTATCAGCATTGATGGATATTTACAAAAAGCGTAACGACAACAGAGCGTTCATTTCTTATGAAGGAACTGATGAGAGTGTCTTTCACTCTGAGGCTTACAACATGACGAGGGATGGAAAGTGTGCGCAAGCAGTTATGATGTGGGCCCATCACATTCCTTATGAAGCTCGTGAAACCCTCATCAGCGAGGGGTTGAGAATTCCTCTGATGCCGAAGGTGTCGCAGACTGAGCGTAAGAACCCAACAGCTCTCTACAAGTCGCAGGCCTCTTGTGGAGCGTGTCACGCCTCACCTCGTGCTCTCGAGACAAAGAAAGTAAACATCAGTCAGAAGGACCTAACTCGCGCCTACACCAGCAAACCAGCTGTTGATTCCTCCCTGGCGGCAAGCTCACCATCGCAGGTGTTTTCAACAATCAACAACTACGTCGTTAAGAATGTGAAGGAACTCGGAGGTAAAATGGTGGCCTGTGAGGACTTAACACACACGGAATTAGATGAAATAACCAACAAGGTACACAAGAAGAGCGTATCAGCATTGATGGATATTTACAAGAAGCGTAACGACAACAGAGCGTTCATTTCTTACGAAGGAACTGATGAGAGTGTCTTTCACTCTGAGGCTTACAACATGACGAGGGATGGAAAGTGTGCGCAAGCAGTTATGATGTGGGCCCATCACATTCCTTATGAAGCTCGTGAAACCCTCATCAGCGAGGGATTGAGAATTCCTCTGATGCCGAAGGTGTCGCAGACTGAGCGTAAGAACCCAACGTCACTGTACAAGGCTCAGGTCTCTTGTGGAAGCTGTCACTACACTGCTGGTGCTCCAGGTCCGTTCACTGACAAAACCTTTCCGAGATGGGGAGGAAATGATTCAGTGACTGAGTACTCTGTGAAGGTTAATATGACTGACATTTCTGATTCTCCTAAACACCCAAAGTGGGAGTTCCTTTACTACTACAACGATGACATCAAGGCTGAGCGTTACGAACACGCTGCTGGTCAGGATGATGAAGTCTGTGTGCACATCGCTGGAGTTAAATACGGCCAGCCATGTAACGTTATCTTCTCAAGTGACGGATGGTCGTACATCAGTTCACCAGAATCTGGTTGTTGTAAGTGTGCGAAGGGGAAGATGGGAGCTGTCAGATCGGATTGGCTTCGTGATGGTACAGCCAAAGCTCTCGGAAACACCACAATTAACGGAAGAGTTGTTAAAGAATGGTTTAAGCAGGGAGCTTCTGACAATCATTATTACACTCTCCCTAACGCAGCTCAGACACCAGTTAGATTTATGGAACACAAGAATGGTATATTGAAGCAGTGGGACTTCTTAGTTGACACCTACGCTCCAGGTCCACAACCTTCCTTATTATTTCAAAAGCCAGAAAACTGCAACTCTATGTGCCGAAACCCGTACTGCATGTAAGAGTGTTTTAAACAGCGATTACGAACAATGATAAAACACCTATTCACTTTCGTGCAATTCTCATGGCTGGGGGAGGAGGCATTACCCGCCATTGAGCTTTTCTCCTCATTACACCTCGTGTTATATTCTGAATTGATATTAACAGCGCAGGTGGCTGGCAATGTTAAATTGATCCCGGGGCTTGCAACTTTCTGTTAATTCTCCTTTCCTTTTACGTTTCCTTTTTTTTTTTTTTTTTTTTTTTTTTTTTAATTCATATAATTTTTTTTTTAATGTCTCTCTCTTTTCATTGTTGAGAAATAAAAAAAAAAACAACAAAAAAAAAAAAAAAAAAAAAGCACCAAAATAAATTTTTTTGAAAAGACAAAAAACACTTTTGAACTGAACAAAAGTTGAATATAAATGTAATCCAAAACTACTTCAATGATAGTCGTGCTATCGCTCCTGAGTAGTATTAGATTTTCTTTACCGAGTGTACCTCCTCGGGTGATTTCTATTTTATTATTCTTCACAGTGTCCCAAACTGACAATAGGGAATAAGTACTTCCATTGTAAAGCTTTTTCTGTAAAAATGTTTTTTTCTATTTGGGAAGTACAAACTAACGTTCGAAAAAGTTGTAATGTCCTCACTGTTGAATGGAGGCAGTAATTCCCATTAGTGTGGTTTTGTGATAAAAAGGATCCTTACTGTCGGATATCACTAAGAAAACCGCGAAGCTCATTTCTGTTGTTTATTTATTGCGAAGACCAAGCGTGCTATGAGCTAGGATTCCCCTCGTTATCACAACATCCAACGTCCCTCTCCTTTTGTGAAGTGACTGAAAATGCGCCTCCCGTGTAATAATACATTGTGTTCCCCAATTGATATTAATTCACTCCTTTAACAATAATCATAAATATGAAAACAGATCGACTAGTCACGTTGTCTCTTCAAAGACTGATTGTTTAATTAAGACAGCAGTCGGTAGTAAATATAAGTTTCCTTCTCAGTCTTTAATAAATCTATTAGAGTAAACAAACAGAGCTTACATGACTTGTATTTCAACCTCCTCACAGAAGGCCCAGCGACACACAACTCCTTTGAGTAAGTATTTTGATCTGAAAGAGTTACATTTCATTTTCAGTTTACTTACAAAATGAAATCCGCACTCCTACTGGTGAGTATGTCAGCAGTCAGTTGCTCTGCGACTTTAGAGCAAACCGACCTGACTCGCGCCTACACCAGCAAACCTGGTTCTGATTCTGCTGTTGCAGCGAGTTCGCCATCCGATGTTTTCCCGACGATCAGCAAATACGTTGCCAAGAATGTGAAGGAACTCGGAGGTGAGGTAGTTGCCTGTGAGGACTTAACACACACGGAATTAGATGAAATAACCAACAAGGTACACAAGAAGAGCGTATCAGCATTGATGGATATTTACAAGAAGCGTAACGACAACAGAGCGTTCATTTCTTATGAAGGAACTGATGAGAGTGTCTTTCACTCTGAGGCTTACAACATGACGAGGGATGGAAAGTGTGCGCAAGCAGTTATGATGTGGGCCCATCACATTCCTTATGAAGCTCGTGAAACCCTCATCAGCGAGGGGTTGAGAATTCCTCTGATGCCGAAGGTGTCGCAGACTGAGCGTAAGAACCCAACAGCTCTCTACAAGTCGCAGGCCTCTTGTGGAAGCTGTCACTACACTGCTGGTGCTCCAGGTCCGTTCACTGACAAAACCTTTCCGAGATGGGGAGGAAATGATTCAGTGACTGAGTACTCTGTGAAGGTTAATATGACTGACATTTCTGATTCTCCTAAACACCCAAAGTGGGAGTTCCTTTACTACTACAACGATGACATCAAGGCTGAGCGTTACGAACACGCTGCTGGTCAGGATGATGAAATCTGTGTGCACATCGCAGGAGTTAAATACGGCCAGCCATGTAACGTTATCTTCTCAAGTGACGGATGGTCGTACATCAGTTCACCAGAATCTGGTTGTTGTAAGTGTTCGAAGGGGAAGATGGGAGCTGTCAGATCGGATTGGCTTCGTGATGGTACAGCCAAAGCTCTAGGAAACACCACAATTAACGGAAGAGTTGTTAAAGAATGGTTTAAGCAGGGAGCTTTTGACAATCATTATTACACTCTCCCTAACGCAGCTCAGACACCAGTTAGATTTATGGAACACAAGAATGGTATATTGAAGCAGTGGGACTTCTTAGTTGACACCTACGCTCCAGGTCCACAACCTTCCTTATTATTTCAAAAGCCAGAAAACTGCGACTCTATGTGCCGAAACCCGTACTGCATGTAAGAGTGTTTTAAACAGCGATTACGAACAATGATAAAACACCTATTCACTTTCGTGCAATTCTCATGGCTGGGGGAGGAGGCATTACCCACCATTGAGCTTTTCTCCTCATTACACCTCGTGTTATATTCTGAATTGATATTAACAGTGCAGGTGGCTGGCAATGTTAAATTGATCCCGGGGCTTGCAACTTTCTGTTAATTCTCCTTTCCTTTTACGTTTCCTTTCCTTTTTTTTTTTCTTCTTTTTAATTCATGTAATTTTTTTTTTTAATGTCTCTCTCTTTTCATTGTTGAGAAATTAAAAAAAAACAAAAACACCAAAATAATATTTTTTGAAAAGACAAAAAACACTTTTGAACTGATTGATTGTTGTTGTGAACAGAAGTTGAATATAAATGTAATCTAAAACTACTTCGATGATAGTCGTGCTATCGCTCCTGAGTAGTATTAGATTTTCTTTACCGAGTGTACCTCCTCGGGTGATTTCTATTATAATATTCTTCACAGTGTCCGACAACTAACAATAGGGAATAAGTACTTCCATTGTAAAGCTTTTTCTATAGAAATGTTTTTTTCTATTTGGGAAGTACAAACTAACGTTCGAAAAAGTTGCAATGTCCTCACTGTTGAATGGAGGCAGCAATTCCCATTAGTGTGGTTTTGTGATAAAAAAGGTTCCTTACTGTCGGAGAACACCGCGAAGCTCATTTCTGTTGTTTATTTATTGCGAAGACCAAGCGTGCTATGAGCTAGGATTCCCCTCGTTATCACAACATCTAACGTCCCCTCTCCTTTTGTGAAGTGACTGAAAATGCGCCTCCCGTGTAATAATACATTGTGTTCCCCAATTGATATTAATTCACTCCTTTAACAATAATCATAAATATGAAAACAGATCGACTAGTCACGTTGTCTCTTCAAAGACTGATTGTTTAATTAAGACAGCAGTCGGTAGTAAATATAAGTTTCCTTCTCAGTCTTTAATAAATCTATTAGAGTAAACAAACAGAGCTTACATGACTTGTATTTCAACCTCCTCACAGAAGGCCCAGCGACACACAACTCCTTTGAGTAAGTATTTTGATCTGAAAGAGTTACATTTCATTTTCAGTTTACTTACAAAATGAAATCCGCACTCCTACTGGTGAGTATGTCAGCAGTCAGTTGCTCTGCGACTTTAGAGCAAACCGACCTGACTCGCGCCTACACCAGCAAACCTGGTTCTGATTCTGCTGTTGCAGCGAGTTCGCCATCCGATGTTTTCCCGACGATCAGCAAATACGTTGCCAAGAATGTGAAGGAACTCGGAGGTGAGGTAGTTGCCTGTGAGGACTTAACACACACGGAATTAGATGAAATAACCAACAAGGTACACAAGAAGAGCGTATCAGCATTGATGGATATTTACAAGAAGCGTAACGACAACAGAGCGTTCATTTCTTATGAAGGAACTGATGAGAGTGTCTTTCACTCTGAGGCTTACAACATGACGAGGGATGGAAAGTGTGCGCAAGCAGTTATGATGTGGGCCCATCACATTCCTTATGAAGCTCGTGAAACCCTCATCAGCGAGGGGTTGAGAATTCCTCTGATGCCGAAGGTGTCGCAGACTGAGCGTAAGAACCCAACAGCTCTCTACAAGTCGCAGGCCTCTTGTGGAAGCTGTCACTACACTGCT
This sequence comes from Flectonema sp. DT1601, assembly GCA_964019425.1. NCBI lineage: Eukaryota > Euglenozoa > Diplonemea > Diplonemida > Diplonemidae > Flectonema > Flectonema sp. DT1601. Next base: position 132,341 of record OZ025824.1, on the reverse strand, counting down.
GGTGCTCCAGGTCCGTTCACTGACAAAACCTTTCCGAGATGGGGAGGAAATGATTCAGTGACTGAGTACTCTGTGAAGGTTAATATGACTGACATTTCTGATTCTCCTAAACACCCAAAGTGGGAGTTCCTTTACTACTACAACGATGACATCAAGGCTGAGCGTTACGAACACGCTGCTGGTCAGGATGATGAAATCTGTGTGCACATCGCAGGAGTTAAATACGGCCAGCCATGTAACGTTATCTTCTCAAGTGACGGATGGTCGTACATCAGTTCACCAGAATCTGGTTGTTGTAAGTGTTCGAAGGGGAAGATGGGAGCTGTCAGATCGGATTGGCTTCGTGATGGTACAGCCAAAGCTCTAGGAAACACCACAATTAACGGAAGAGTTGTTAAAGAATGGTTTAAGCAGGGAGCTTTTGACAATCATTATTACACTCTCCCTAACGCAGCTCAGACACCAGTTAGATTTATGGAACACAAGAATGGTATATTGAAGCAGTGGGACTTCTTAGTTGACACCTACGCTCCAGGTCCACAACCTTCCTTATTATTTCAAAAGCCAGAAAACTGCGACTCTATGTGCCGAAACCCGTACTGCATGTAAGAGTGTTTTAAACAGCGATTACGAACAATGATAAAACACCTATTCACTTTCGTGCAATTCTCATGGCTGGGGGAGGAGGCATTACCCACCATTGAGCTTTTCTCCTCATTACACCTCGTGTTATATTCTGAATTGATATTAACAGTGCAGGTGGCTGGCAATGTTAAATTGATCCCGGGGCTTGCAACTTTCTGTTAATTCTCCTTTCCTTTTACGTTTCCTTTCCTTTTTTTTTTTCTTCTTTTTAATTCATGTAATTTTTTTTTTTAATGTCTCTCTCTTTTCATTGTTGAGAAATTAAAAAAAAACAAAAACACCAAAATAATATTTTTTGAAAAGACAAAAAACACTTTTGAACTGATTGATTGTTGTTGTGAACAGAAGTTGAATATAAATGTAATCTAAAACTACTTCGATGATAGTCGTGCTATCGCTCCTGAGTAGTATTAGATTTTCTTTACCGAGTGTACCTCCTCGGGTGATTTCTATTATAATATTCTTCACAGTGTCCGACAACTAACAATAGGGAATAAGTACTTCCATTGTAAAGCTTTTTCTATAGAAATGTTTTTTTCTATTTGGGAAGTACAAACTAACGTTCGAAAAAGTTGCAATGTCCTCACTGTTGAATGGAGGCAGCAATTCCCATTAGTGTGGTTTTGTGATAAAAAAGGTTCCTTACTGTCGGAGAACACCGCGAAGCTCATTTCTGTTGTTTATTTATTGCGAAGACCAAGCGTGCTATGAGCTAGGATTCCCCTCGTTATCACAACATCTAACGTCCCCTCTCCTTTTGTGAAGTGACTGAAAATGCGCCTCCCGTGTAATAATACATTGTGTTCCCCAATTGATATTAATTCACTCCTTTAACAATAATCATAAATATGAAAACAGATCGACTAGTCACGTTGTCTCTTCAAAGACTGATTGTTTAATTAAGACAGCAGTCGGTAGTAAATATAAGTTTCCTTCTCAGTCTTTAATAAATCTATTAGAGTAAACAAACAGAGCTTACATGACTTGTATTTCAACCTCCTCACAGAAGGCCCAGCGACACACAACTCCTTTGAGTAAGTATTTTGATCTGAAAGAGTTACATTTCATTTTCAGTTTACTTACAAAATGAAATCCGCACTCCTACTGGTGAGTATGTCAGCAGTCAGTTGCTCTGCGACTTTAGAGCAAACCGACCTGACTCGCGCCTACACCAGCAAACCTGGTTCTGATTCTGCTGTTGCAGCGAGTTCGCCATCCGATGTTTTCCCGACGATCAGCAAATACGTTGCCAAGAATGTGAAGGAACTCGGAGGTGAGGTAGTTGCCTGTGAGGACTTAACACACACGGAATTAGATGAAATAACCAACAAGGTACACAAGAAGAGCGTATCAGCATTGATGGATATTTACAAGAAGCGTAACGACAACAGAGCGTTCATTTCTTATGAAGGAACTGATGAGAGTGTCTTTCACTCTGAGGCTTACAACATGACGAGGGATGGAAAGTGTGCGCAAGCAGTTATGATGTGGGCCCATCACATTCCTTATGAAGCTCGTGAAACCCTCATCAGCGAGGGGTTGAGAATTCCTCTGATGCCGAAGGTGTCGCAGACTGAGCGTAAGAACCCAACAGCTCTCTACAAGTCGCAGGCCTCTTGTGGAAGCTGTCACTACACTGCTGGTGCTCCAGGTCCGTTCACTGACAAAACCTTTCCGAGATGGGGAGGAAATGATTCAGTGACTGAGTACTCTGTGAAGGTTAATATGACTGACATTTCTGATTCTCCTAAACACCCAAAGTGGGAGTTCCTTTACTACTACAACGATGACATCAAGGCTGAGCGTTACGAACACGCTGCTGGTCAGGATGATGAAATCTGTGTGCACATCGCAGGAGTTAAATACGGCCAGCCATGTAACGTTATCTTCTCAAGTGACGGATGGTCGTACATCAGTTCACCAGAATCTGGTTGTTGTAAGTGTTCGAAGGGGAAGATGGGAGCTGTCAGATCGGATTGGCTTCGTGATGGTACAGCCAAAGCTCTAGGAAACACCACAATTAACGGAAGAGTTGTTAAAGAATGGTTTAAGCAGGGAGCTTTTGACAATCATTATTACACTCTCCCTAACGCAGCTCAGACACCAGTTAGATTTATGGAACACAAGAATGGTATATTGAAGCAGTGGGACTTCTTAGTTGACACCTACGCTCCAGGTCCACAACCTTCCTTATTATTTCAAAAGCCAGAAAACTGCGACTCTATGTGCCGAAACCCGTACTGCATGTAAGAGTGTTTTAAACAGCGATTACGAACAATGATAAAACACCTATTCACTTTCGTGCAATTCTCATGGCTGGGGGAGGAGGCATTACCCACCATTGAGCTTTTCTCCTCATTACACCTCGTGTTATATTCTGAATTGATATTAACAGTGCAGGTGGCTGGCAATGTTAAATTGATCCCGGGGCTTGCAACTTTCTGTTAATTCTCCTTTCCTTTTACGTTTCCTTTCCTTTTTTTTTTTCTTCTTTTTAATTCATGTAATTTTTTTTTTTAATGTCTCTCTCTTTTCATTGTTGAGAAATTAAAAAAAAACAAAAACACCAAAATAATATTTTTTGAAAAGACAAAAAACACTTTTGAACTGATTGATTGTTGTTGTGAACAGAAGTTGAATATAAATGTAATCTAAAACTACTTCGATGATAGTCGTGCTATCGCTCCTGAGTAGTATTAGATTTTCTTTACCGAGTGTACCTCCTCGGGTGATTTCTATTATAATATTCTTCACAGTGTCCGACAACTAACAATAGGGAATAAGTACTTCCATTGTAAAGCTTTTTCTATAGAAATGTTTTTTTCTATTTGGGAAGTACAAACTAACGTTCGAAAAAGTTGCAATGTCCTCACTGTTGAATGGAGGCAGCAATTCCCATTAGTGTGGTTTTGTGATAAAAAAGGTTCCTTACTGTCGGAGAACACCGCGAAGCTCATTTCTGTTGTTTATTTATTGCGAAGACCAAGCGTGCTATGAGCTAGGATTCCCCTCGTTATCACAACATCTAACGTCCCCTCTCCTTTTGTGAAGTGACTGAAAATGCGCCTCCCGTGTAATAATACATTGTGTTCCCCAATTGATATTAATTCACTCCTTTAACAATAATCATAAATATGAAAACAGATCGACTAGTCACGTTGTCTCTTCAAAGACTGATTGTTTAATTAAGACAGCAGTCGGTAGTAAATATAAGTTTCCTTCTCAGTCTTTAATAAATCTATTAGAGTAAACAAACAGAGCTTACATGACTTGTATTTCAACCTCCTCACAGAAGGCCCAGCGACACACAACTCCTTTGAGTAAGTATTTTGATCTGAAAGAGTTACATTTCATTTTCAGTTTACTTACAAAATGAAATCCGCACTCCTACTGGTGAGTATGTCAGCAGTCAGTTGCTCTGCGACTTTAGAGCAAACCGACCTGACTCGCGCCTACACCAGCAAACCTGGTTCTGATTCTGCTGTTGCAGCGAGTTCGCCATCCGATGTTTTCCCGACGATCAGCAAATACGTTGCCAAGAATGTGAAGGAACTCGGAGGTGAGGTAGTTGCCTGTGAGGACTTAACACACACGGAATTAGATGAAATAACCAACAAGGTACACAAGAAGAGCGTATCAGCATTGATGGATATTTACAAGAAGCGTAACGACAACAGAGCGTTCATTTCTTATGAAGGAACTGATGAGAGTGTCTTTCACTCTGAGGCTTACAACATGACGAGGGATGGAAAGTGTGCGCAAGCAGTTATGATGTGGGCCCATCACATTCCTTATGAAGCTCGTGAAACCCTCATCAGCGAGGGGTTGAGAATTCCTCTGATGCCGAAGGTGTCGCAGACTGAGCGTAAGAACCCAACAGCTCTCTACAAGTCGCAGGCCTCTTGTGGAAGCTGTCACTACACTGCTGGTGCTCCAGGTCCGTTCACTGACAAAACCTTTCCGAGATGGGGAGGAAATGATTCAGTGACTGAGTACTCTGTGAAGGTTAATATGACTGACATTTCTGATTCTCCTAAACACCCAAAGTGGGAGTTCCTTTACTACTACAACGATGACATCAAGGCTGAGCGTTACGAACACGCTGCTGGTCAGGATGATGAAATCTGTGTGCACATCGCAGGAGTTAAATACGGCCAGCCATGTAACGTTATCTTCTCAAGTGACGGATGGTCGTACATCAGTTCACCAGAATCTGGTTGTTGTAAGTGTTCGAAGGGGAAGATGGGAGCTATCAGATCGGATTGGCTTCGTGATGGTACAGCCAAAGCTCTAGGAAACACCACAATTAACGGAAGAGTTGTTAAAGAATGGTTTAAGCAGGGAGCTTTTGACAATCATTATTACACTCTCCCTAACGCAGCTCAGACACCAGTTAGATTTATGGAACACAAGAATGGTATATTGAAGCAGTGGGACTTCTTAGTTGACACCTACGCTCCAGGTCCACAACCTTCCTTATTATTTCAAAAGCCAGAAAACTGCGACTCTATGTGCCGAAACCCGTACTGCATGTAAGAGTGTTTTAAACAGCGATTACGAACAATGATAAAACACCTATTCACTTTCGTGCAATTCTCATGGCTGGGGGAGGAGGCATTACCCGCCATTGAGCTTTTCTCCTCATTACACCTCGTGTTATATTCTGAATTGATATTAACAGTGCAGGTGGCTGGCAATGTTAAATTGATCCCGGGGCTTGCAACTTTCTGTTAATTCTCCTTTCCTTTTACGTTTCCTTTCCTTTTTTTTTTTCTTCTTTTTAATTCATGTAATTTTTTTTTTAAATGTCTCTCTCTTTTCATTGTTGAGAAATTAAAAAAAAACAAAAACACCAAAATAATATTTTTTGAAAAGACAAAAAACACTTTTGAACTGATTGATTGTTGTTGTGAACAGAAGTTGAATATAAATGTAATCTAAAACTACTTCGATGATAGTCGTGCTATCGCTCCTGAGTAGTATTAGATTTTCTTTACCGAGTGTACCTCCTCGGGTGATTTCTATTATAATATTCTTCACAGTGTCCGACAACTAACAATAGGGAATAAGTACTTCCATTGTAAAGCTTTTTCTATAGAAATGTTTTTTTCTATTTGGGAAGTACAAACTAACGTTCGAAAAAGTTGCAATGTCCTCACTGTTGAATGGAGGCAGCAATTCCCATTAGTGTGGTTTTGTGATAAAAAAGGTTCCTTACTGTCGGAGAACACCGCGAAGCTCATTTCTGTTGTTTATTTATTGTGAAGACCAAGCGTGCTATGAGCTAGGATTCCCCTCGTTATCACAACATCCAACGTCCCTCTCCTTTTGTGAAGTGACCGAAAATGCGCCTCCCGTGTAATAATACATTGTGTTCCCCAATTGATATTAATTCACTCCTTTAACAATAATCATAAATATGAAAACAGATCGACTAGTCACGTTGTCTCTTCAAAGACTGATTGTTTAATTAAGACAGCAGTCGGTAGTAAATATAAGTTTCCTTCTCAGTCTTTAATAAATCTATTAGAGTAAACAAACAGAGCTTACATGACTTGTATTTCAACCTCCTCACAGAAGGCCCAGCGACACACAACTCCTTTGAGTAAGTATTTTGATCTGAAAGAGTTACATTTCATTTTCAGTTTACTTACAAAATGAAATCCGCACTCCTACTGGTGAGTATGTCAGCAGTCAGTTGCTCTGCGACTTTAGAGCAAACCGACCTGACTCGCGCCTACACCAGCAAACCTGGTTCTGATTCTGCTGTTGCAGCGAGTTCGCCATCCGATGTTTTCCCGACAATCAGCAAATACGTTGCCAAGAATGTGAAGGAACTCGGAGGTGAGGTAGTTGCCTGTGAGGACTTAACACACACAGAATTAGATGAAATAACCAACAAGGTACACAAGAAGAGCGTATCAGCATTGATGGATATTTACAAAAAGCGTAACGACAACAGAGCGTTCATTTCTTATGAAGGAACTGATGAGAGTGTCTTTCACTCTGAGGCTTACAACATGACGAGGGATGGAAAGTGTGCGCAAGCAGTTATGATGTGGGCCCATCACATTCCTTATGAAGCTCGTGAAACCCTCATAAGCGAGGGATTGAGAATTCCTCTGATGCCGAAGGTGTCGCAGACTGAGCGTAAGAACCCAACAGCTCTCTACAAGTCGCAGGCCTCTTGTGGAAGCTGTCACTACACTGCTGGTGCTCCAGGTCCGTTCACTGACAAAACCTTTCCGAGATGGGGAGGAAATGATTCAGTGACTGAGTACTCTGTGAAGGTTAATATGACTGACATTTCTGATTCTCCTAAACACCCAAAGTGGGAGTTCCTTTACTACTACAACGATGACATCAAGGCTGAGCGTTACGAACACGCTGCTGGTCAGGATGATGAAATCTGTGTGCACATCGCAGGAGTTAAATACGGCCAGCCATGTAACGTTATCTTCTCAAGTGACGGATGGTCGTACATCAGTTCACCAGAATCTGGTTGTTGTAAGTGTTCGAAGGGGAAGATGGGAGCTATCAGATCGGATTGGCTTCGTGATGGTACAGCCAAAGCTCTAGGAAACACCACAATTAACGGAAGAGTTGTTCAAGAATGGTTTAAGCAGGGAGCTTTTGACAATCATTATTACACTCTTCCTAACGCAGCTCAGACACCAGTTAGATTTATGGAACACAAGAATGGTATATTGAAGCAGTGGGACTTCTTAGTTGACACCTACGCTCCAGGTCCACAACCTTCCTTATTATTTCAAAAGCCAGAAAACTGCAACTCTATGTGCCGAAACCCGTACTGCATGTAAGAGTGTTTTAAACAGCGATTACGAACAATGATAAAACACCTATTCACTTTCGTGCAATTCTCATGGCTGGGGGAGGAGGCATTACCCGCCATTGAGCTTTTCTCCTCATTACACCTCGTGTTATATTCTGAATTGATATTAACAGTGCAGGTGGCTGGCAATGTTAAATTGATCCCGGGGCTTGCAACTTTCTGTTAATTCTCCTTTCCTTTTACGTTTCCTTTCCTTTTTTTTTTTCTTCTTTTTAATTCATGTAATTTTTTTTTTAAATGTCTCTCTCTTTTCATTGTTGAGAAATTAAAAAAAAACAAAAACACCAAAATAATATTTTTTGAAAAGACAAAAAACACTTTTGAACTGATTGATTGTTGTTGTGAACAGAAGTTGAATATAAATGTAATCTAAAACTACTTCGATGATAGTCGTGCTATCGCTCCTGAGTAGTATTAGATTTTCTTTACCGAGTGTACCTCCTCGGGTGATTTCTATTATAATATTCTTCACAGTGTCCGACAACTAACAATAGGGAATAAGTACTTCCATTGTAAAGCTTTTTCTATAGAAATGTTTTTTTCTATTTGGGAAGTACAAACTAACGTTCGAAAAAGTTGCAATGTCCTCACTGTTGAATGGAGGCAGCAATTCCCATTAGTGTGGTTTTGTGATAAAAAAGGTTCCTTACTGTCGGAGAACACCGCGAAGCTCATTTCTGTTGTTTATTTATTGTGAAGACCAAGCGTGCTATGAGCTAGGATTCCCCTCGTTATCACAACATCCAACGTCCCTCTCCTTTTGTGAAGTGACCGAAAATGCGCCTCCCGTGTAATAATACATTGTGTTCCCCAATTGATATTAATTCACTCCTTTAACAATAATCATAAATATGAAAACAGATCGACTAGTCACGTTGTCTCTTCAAAGACTGATTGTTTAATTAAGACAGCAGTCGGTAGTAAATATAAGTTTCCTTCTCAGTCTTTAATAAATCTATTGGAGTAAACAAACAGAGCTTACATGACTTGTATTTCAACCTCCTCACAGAAGGCCCAGCGACACACAACTCCTTTGAGTAAGTATTTTGATCTGAAAGAGTTACATTTCATTTTCAGTTTACTTACAAAATGAAATCCGCACTCCTACTGGTGAGTATGTCAGCAGTCAGTTGCTCTGCGACTTTAGAGCAAACCGACCTGACTCGCGCCTACACCAGCAAACCTGGTTCTGATTCTGCTGTTGCAGCGAGTTCGCCATCCGATGTTTTCCCGACAATCAGCAAATACGTTGCCAAGAATGTGAAGGAACTCGGAGGTGAGGTAGTTGCCTGTGAGGACTTAACCCACACGGAATTAGATGAAATAACCAACAAGGTACATAAGAAGAGCGTATCAGCATTGATGGATATTTACAAAAAGCGTAACGACAACAGAGCGTTCATTTCTTACGAAGGAACTGATGAGAGTGTCTTTCACTCTGAGGCTTACAACATGACGAGGGATGGAAAGTGTGCGCAAGCGGTTATGATGTGGGCCCATCACATTCCTTATGAAGCTCGTGAAACCCTCATCAGCGAGGGATTGAGAATTCCTCTGATGCCGAAGGTGTCGCAGACTGAGCAGAAGAACCCAACAGCTCTCTACAAGCAACAGGCCTCTTGTGGAGACTGTCATTACATTGCTGGTGCTCCTGCCCCGTTTACGAATTCGAGTTTTCCGAGATGGGGAGGAAATGACACCACCACACAGTACTCTGTGAGGGTTAATATGACTCAGGTGTCTCACAGTCCACCTCAGTGGCAATTTAACTACTACTACAACGATGATGTTAAGGGTGAGCGTTACGAACATTTAGCAGGTCAGGATGACGATACCTGTAAGTTGAATACTAAGATAAAGGTTGGTCAGACATGTAACGTCATTTTCTCTGGTGATGGATGGACTTACATCAGTTCACCAGAAGCTGGTTGCTGTAAGTGTGCGAAGGGAGTAATGGGAGCTGTCAGATCGGATTGGCTTCGTGATGGAGTTGCTAAGTTTGTTGGGAACACCACAATTAACGGAAGAGTAGTTCAAGAATGGTTTGAGCAGGGGATTTACGACAACCACTACTACGCCCTTCCGGATGCAGCGCAGACTCCTGTTCGATTCCTTGAGCACATTAAAGGATTAAAAAAGCAGTGGGACTTCTTATATGATACCTACTCACCACGTCCGCAATCCGATTCTCTATTTACGAAACCAGCTAACTGTGATGCTGTGTGCTCACCTGCATTTTGTCAGAAGTAGTTGGAAGAAACTTTCGAGTAAAGTCGTTCTATTAAATATTCTTCTTCCTAATTCTATTGTTCATTCTTTTATTATTTAATCGCACGTTGCTTTTGAGTGGCCGCCAAGGCTCTCATTGCTGATACTGTTCTCTCTCCACCCCTTCGAAGACTTTTCCTGGTCTAACTTTTATACCATCCAAAGTAAACTAAGAAGTCAGTTTGATTGAAAAGGAACCCTTATCAACTGTCTGTTTATGAGAACTTCAATAGCGAGATTAGCTGTTCTTCGAAAGGAAGTTAACTTGCCAACAACAGCTCCTGGCAATTGGACTGATCGAAAATAGCTGTCTACGTTATGTGTATTTTCTCTATTTAGTTGTTTTCTTGGTTGATATGTCTTAAAAAGCGCATTACTTTTTGGACTCGGGTTTGGTGTGAGAGAAGTCTGATAACTACGTTTCCACACCCCACGTGATTTCCTCAAATCTCATTTCGTTCCACATGAGAATCAACTTATTCTCAGTACACATTTTCATATCTAAAGCGTGGCAATCTAGCGTGTCGTAAATGAGTTACCTCGTTATTGTAATTATGTTCTCTTTGCCTTTAGTGAAGTCCGATATTTCCGTCTGTTCTGAGTCGTGAATTGAGAGTTGATTGGTATTTCATTTTCAGTTTACATACAAAATGAAATCCGCACTCCTACTAGTGAGTATGTCAGCAGTCAGTTGCTCTGCGACTTTAGAGCAAACCGACCTGACTCGCGCCTACACCAGCAAACCTGGTTCTGATTCTGCTGTTGCAGCGAGTTCGCCATCCGATGTTTTCCCGACAATCAGCAAATACGTTGCCAAGAATGTGAAGGAACTCGGAGGTGAGGTAGTTGCCTGTGAGGACTTAACACACACAGAATTAGATGAAATAACCAACAAGGTACACAAGAAGAGCGTATCAGCATTGATGGATATTTACAAGAAGCGTAACGACAACAGAGCGTTCATTTCTTACGAAGGAACTGATGAGAGTGTCTTTCACTCTGAGGCTTACAACATGACGAGGGATGGAAAGTGTGCGCAAGCAGTTATGATGTGGGCCCATCACATTCCTTATGAAGCTCGTGAAACCCTCATCAGCGAGGGATTGAGAATTCCTCTGATGCCGAAGGTGTCGCAGACTGAGCAGAAGAACCCAACAGCTCTCTACAAGCAACAGGCCTCTTGTGGAGACTGTCATTACATTGCTGGTGCTCCTGCCCCGTTTACGAATTCGAGTTTTCCGAGATGGGGAGGAAATGACACCACCACACAGTACTCTGTGAAGGTTAATATGACTGACGTGTTTAGCTGGCAATTTAACTACTTCTTCAACGATGATGTTAAGGGTGAGCGTTACGATCATTTAGCAGGTCAGCATGACTCCACTTGTAAGTTGAATACTAAGATAAAGGTTGGTCAGCCGTGTAGCGCAATTTTCTCTGGTGATGGATGGACTTACGTCAGTTCACCAGAAGCTGGTTGCTGTAAGTGTGCGAAGGGAGTAATGGGAGCTGTCAGATCGGATTGGCTTCGTGATGGAGTTGCTAAGTTTGTTGGGAACACCACAATTAACGGAAGAGTAGTTCAAGAATGGTTTGAGCAGGGAAAGTACGACAACCACTACTACGCCCTTCCGGATGCAGCGCAGACTCCTATCCGTTTTATGGAGCACGATCATGGTCATATCAAACAGTGGGACTTCTTATTCACTACCTACTCACCAGGTCCGCAATCCAGTTCTCTCTTTTCAAGACCAGCTAACTGTGATGACAGATGCAAGTCAGCACTCTGCATTCTCTAAAATATTATCCAGCCACCCTGGCTGCTATAGTTAACAATTAGTACTGTCTGTGAGTGTTTTGAATTATTGTTTTCTTATTTTAATTCCTTTTGTGTACTTTATGACCTCTATTACACTTCACAAACTACTTGAGTGGCCACCAAGGCTCTCATTGCTGGTGGTGATGTTCTCCCTTTTGCTTTATTGAAGAAACAGACTGATCTGTTTATTTTACTTTTATACCATCCAAAGTAAACTAAGAAGTCAGTTTGATTGAAAAGGAACCCTTATCAACTGTTTCATAGGTATCTTTGCTCTGAAGATTAAGTAGTTGTATTCTCTCTTTTATATGTTTGGTGATGGTTTCTGATGTAGGATTTCTTTAATACTGGTATCGTGTGGCCACCAGTTGTGTACTCCCCAAAAGTGTTCTAATCCTCTGATTCCTTCTGCGGTTGATAAATATCTTAAAAGATGTTACGTAATATTACTTCCCTTTTCGAATGTTAAAAATGTGATCAGCGAGTGTCGTAGTACGTGAGAAGTCAGTCATAGGATTGCTTTATTAGAGAAAAGATAATGAATAGGATAAATAATACAAACGCACCATTGGCCACCAATTGGAGATATAGAAAAGGAAGTATTTACATCCAAGGCGGGCGCCGAATATTAGTGACCTGCTCGCGGAATCTATTTTACTGAAGTTTTTCTTAATCGACATTTTGCGATAAAAAATGGTAAGAAGATTTCCCCTCCCAACGGGTATTTTATTTTCTCTCTCAGATAAACAAAACAGGAATTCTAATGTTCTCATCGCCACCAAACTGGAGACATGCTATCGGAAAGGTAGTTTTTGACAGAGAAGTTAATGGTAAACAAACACCACTTCACAATGTTCTCGTGAAGCTGGTTGACGATGATTACCTGAGTTCAAAATATTTAGGGACTGCGAGAACTGACATGGATGGCAAGTTCGACGTCAAGTACGACAGAAACGCCATTAACATGTTCGACAAACCAGATCTTCGAATTATAATTCAACTCGAGGAAACTTATTACAATGAAGACGGTGATATTATTAAGAAACCTGTTGACCTTTCTGTCTTTAGAGGACGGACTTACAATAACGTTGATAAGGAAATCTTTGATTTCGGAGTTGTTAAAGTCGCCTGCTACGAATACAAAAACCAAGGGGTGACGCCAACTCCAAGAATCGACCACTTGAACTACGTCTTACCAAACTCTCAGCGCAAAGGCAGAAAGCGTGCTGGTTATGGAACGTTATCGAAATTTCTTGCAGTCAAAGCTGGTTTGAAATCCTATCCGTTAAATGAAAGCCGTCTTATGGGTGAAGCATCACAGGGTGATAAACATTTCGTTCAGTACGCTCTAAACGGGTTTACTCCATTCTTATTAAAAGTAAAAGATAAGAATACATACTACATCGACTTGAAGTACGATGGCTACCACCAGGATGAGACTCATTTTGGACCAAACTCCACCGCATACTTCAAGAAAGAAGGAAACGACCTAATTGTGTCTGGTATTGAAGTTCAGAAGAGAACTGGTAGTTGGCAGCCAAGTGCAAATGCGGATTTGGAGAAGCCGAAGATGTACACCCCCAATAATTGTTCAGAAGAGATGTGGAAGAGAGTTAAGTTCTTGTGGAGGATGAACAGTTTTGTATTCGGACAGGCTGTCTCTCACGTAGCTGATTGTCACTTTAATGTCGAACAATATTTGATTCCAGTCATGAGAAATGTTCGACTGAATCCTATCAACTCGTTACTGTCTCCCCACTTTCAGGGAACACTTGAAGTAAACGTTGGAACTAACAAGTTAATAGGAGACAGCGATCAAATGATTGGAATCGCATCTGCTTTCACACCCGGCTCTGTTCAGGATTTAGTTCGCAATGAGTTTGGTGCTAGAAACTGGTATGGTTTTAAGCCGAGAAAGCCTCTGTATAAATCACACACTTACGCCAAGGCAGCCAACCTCTTTTGGGGCATCTTAACTGACTACGTGAATGAATTCTTTGATAAACACAACAAAGAAATAAAAGAAAACTGGAATGAGATTCACCTGATGTCTAAAGACCTGGTGAGGAAGAGTGTTCCTCTTTTTGAAGATGCCGCGAAGTACTACGACGACAGCGAAGTAAATACAGAGAATGCACCGAGAGGTGTAAATAGTGATGGCAGAACGTCTGCAGTCTCTCCTGTCACGCTGTCGGACACCTGCTGTGATAAGGACTTCGATAATTTAAAACAAATGTGTTGTTACGTTTTATACAAAGCTACCTTTCAACATCATCACGTTCATGACCATCAATTTCATGTTGCTGGTGATACGGATTTTGCGTTGTTTGGATTTGAGTTCGATCCTCTTCTCGATGATGAGCGTCCATTAGATGACATCGCGTCATCGGATATCAAGAAAAAGCAACTCGATCTCGCATTTGTTCTTCCACTTACAAAGTACGGGTTAATAACGAAGAATGAAGATGGTGATATCAACCCGGCATTCTCAAAGAGAGTTGCTGAAAAGAAGCAACAGTTCGCAGAGCTGGGTTACGACGTGGATCTGATTCGTTGCGTTATCAACTCTTAAGAATGTACTTCTGCAGGTTATGATTTCTGTTGTAGTCGAGTCTATTCTGATTTACCCAATCCTTTCCAAGTTCACACACCTCCAAAGGTGATGCGATCTTGTTTTCTAGTGACCTCTTCCCGTTCTTACCAAAGCTTCTCTTATTTTATTTCTGTTGTACTTGGTGATGGTATTCGTCAAATCTTTTATGATTCCAGACGACTGTAGACTATTTATTCCATTCGATTGTTCTTTTCCGTTACCATCGGCAGCAGTTATACTTCCCATTTGTTTCGCCCTCACCCCTTTCTACTGTATTTCTTTGGTTCTCAATTCACGCACATTTAGTAACTCGCTGTTATTTTATTTTATTTTATTTTATTTTCCGAAGTAGTTGGTCGGAATGCACATTCTGGAACTAACCAGAATTCCACTCAAACAGTTCTCAGTTATGATTGCTTGTCTGTCCTGTTCCCTAACTCAAACACGAATTAAGTTGTTGCGACTTTGTATCAGAGGAAGTAATCTTCACTCTAACACCGATTCTTACTCTCGGATTCAAAGCCGTTCTTGTGATTTCATTTTTGTTTCATTTCCTAAACATAAAACCTGTCCAATTAAGAGCTTCTGGCAGGTGGTAAACCAGACTAGGAATTGAGAACAAACTGCTGCAGGGAACTGCTGCTAAAGTTACATTATCTCACCCACTTGACCTTTTATTTTTGTGAACAACTACTCAGCGAGTGATACAACCATTTTCCTCATGGGGGAAAGTAATTGCAAGGAGAATACTTTATCGTAAAACGAAGTGCAATTATTCATTCAGCTATGGGAGGGTCGGAGTAGTACCACTTATCGATCGAACAAAAGAAAAAAAAAAAAAAAACAATGAACAAAAAAAAGGTAGAAAAAAAGAGAAACCAGCATCGCACCATACGTCACAAGACATCTCTTTCTTTTTATACAGATTGATCAGCAGAGAGATTGAGCTGTCAGAGATTACTAACTTTTTTATTTATTTAAATAATTCCTCTTCTCAAGTATGTCAACAGCTCATGAAAAGGTCCGCCAGCAGGTTAATGTTTTAATTGATGCGACACTACACGCTGGTGTCTTATTGAGTGGATGGCAGCACTGGTCAGCTCTCCGAATTGAGAATTGTCTCAGCGGAGGAGCAGTTGCGAAAGACTTTGGAAAGGCGTTCTTTCTCTACGTTGATATGTTTTATACAAAACATGACTTATGTACACATGACTTATGGGAACTCTTATCAGATGGAATCGTATCCGAGGAATACAAGAAACGTGCGAGAGGAGCTGAGAAAGAAGTACTCTTACTGGAAACTATATTAAACTGTCAGTTTGGTGAAGGTGACTTTACTCTTTTCTTAAAGAGAGAACTTGCAACTTTAATAGTTGGGGAACTGTCGAGTACGAAAGCACAAATGAGAGAGCTCCACATTTCATTAATAAGATGGTTGACATCATATTCAGGAAGTGTTGATAATGAATGCATTATTAATTATATCGCTTTCACAAAAGAGAAACTCTCAACTGTCGGAATGCGTGACACCCTTCCGAAATCATGTGCCCTCTGCTCCATCCGCCACGTTGAAGACGAACCCAACATAATTGTTGACCTTTTATTTATGTTGGCAGCTGCAGCACCAGCAAGTGATCAGAATCTTTTTACAACAGTTTTCCCCTGTATTATTCTAAACCTTAGTATTGATTATTTACACACCAGGAAGATAGGAGATGTTATAAAAAGACAATGTCTCAGGTTATGTAGTATTTCAGCAGAACGAGAACATGGAACGTTCACCATCAGGAGGTACCACACACTACTGACGGTTATATTAAACGGAGCGTTATCAAATGCATTCCCAGCCTGGTACTTCCTGAGAAGGATGAATGATGATGACAGCGCTCGTCACTCGGCTCTGCAATTCTTTGAGGACCTCCCTCGAGCTTGTCGAACTCTCGGTCAGAGTCGTGATCCTGAGAGACACAAAACACTTCTCGCAGAGCATCAAATTAATCTTCTTATTATGCAAATAGTAGCGGCTTCTGATCAACATGTCTTCTCACAAATGCACCGCCAATACAAAAAGATGTCTGCAGTCATGTCGGATGCTGAGACTTCTACACTTCGGTATGTCAACACTGTTTGGTTATTACTTTAAATAACTATTTCATCAAAACACATATAAACAATCAGTTACATTAATGATCTTAGAGCTGTTGATCAACATACTCTCAGTGAATTCGGAGAAGGTTTTATAAAACACGTCGTTAACTTTAATTGGGATGGACCAGTCTGGGGTGTGATGTTCTCAACAATTGAAAAGATGTTTTGGCAGAGAGAACTTCATCAAGGAGATGAGGCATTTGATCTACAAGTTAGAGGGATAGCTGATGGGACGGTATTGAGATCTTTAATATTTCCATCGCAGACGGGGGCGTTCATTGGTCATCCAGAACTTTCTGAAGTAGCCGAGGGATCGACAGAAGTGAGACAGCGACTTGCTACAGATCTCTACAAACTGTTGGTAGCAAATAAACGAAATGTGACTCACCTTTCTGATAGCAATTTTAAATTCCCATTTCTAACAATTCTCTGTAGGGAACCACAAGAAGTCGCGATGGTCATTTCAACAGAACGACAATGGCTTTCTATTGAGAGTTTACTATCGACTTCTGAACCTGAATATCATATTGGATCTCGAGTAGTGATTGCAATCCCTCCTCATAATGTAATTAAGGAAGCTGAGATTCTTGATAAGACGCAAGTTGGAATCTTTTTTGAATACATCGTTCAGTGGGAAGAAGCTCACAGCGTGTCTCGTGTCCTTGGGAGAGACATTGTTAGATCCCTCGGTAATGGTATTGGAGTGAAGCAGACAAATAGAAACTCAACAGTCAAAGAGATGCAACTTCAGCTTTGCTTAACTCTCTTCGATAATAAGGAAGTAGAACAGTCTCAAAGTCAGCTCTCCACTCAACAAGTCCTCCGTTCAGAAACAGAAGACGTTCAAACAACAGCCAGCGAAGAAGACTTCCTTCCAATTGAAGAAGAACTTCAATCTGCTGATGAAGTTTGTAAACTGAAAACACCCCCTCAGAAACCAATAACAGTTTCAAAGGCGGAAACAACACCAACACCAGCTCCAGTAACACCAAAAGACTTATCCTCAACTAACGGAGCTGCTAAGGTTCGAAAATCTTCCTCCACTTCCACTACTAATGAAACTCTAAAAAGAATAAAACCTGACACTCTACCTGACACCACTCTACTACATTCAAGTAAAGATTCTATGCGTGATTCGAGTTGTTCGAAATCAGTCCCTCGATCGCAATACGACTCCCTTCAGAGACGTTACGATCGGCTGCTTGTCGACCACGAGAATCTAACTTCAGAACGCGATCAAATAAAACGTGACTTTGAATTCCTTTGGAGGAGACACGAAGATGCTCTGAAAAAACTGCACCAGAAGAAAGAGGAATAAATGAGCCGATTTATTTCTATTTGTATTACCCAACTAGTCTTCGGATTGCAGCAACTCTCTGCTCAGTTTAGATTATTGATATTGTACCGTAATCACTTTTGTTTTGTTTTTGATGATTTCTTTTGTGAGATTCGTTCTTCTCTCACAGATTTTACATGTCGTTGGTAGGTTCCCTTTTTTTAAATTTTATTTAAAACGAAAAATAGAACTAAGAAATTCATGACAACAACTTCCTTCATCAGAATTAAATTACTTGAAAAGTGTTGAGTGAACTGCTGCTGTTGTTGGAATGGAGGAATTAGATTCATGGAGTGAGTCGACTAACTTTACGGTTTCACAACCACCAGCTGATATTAGTTCACTTGAGGGAATGATTAGAATGAAGATGAGAGGCGGAGAGTTCACTCCTCCGAGAAAGGGTCGAATTCTTGACGATGAGAGTGTTCCGATACCGACAGTACCAACAGCTGTAACATCATCAGCTGGTCGATTAACAGTTCAACAATTTAATTATTCAAATCAAAGAGGATCTTTACAAAGAGAATCAAAACCTACTTATGAATCAATTTTAAATAAGAACTTCCTTCCTAAAGATATCAATGAACCACTCCACTCTCCTCTCACACACAACAGTGTAGATGGAATGAGAGAACGAGAGAGAGTATACAATATGCAACGAGAAGACTTCTTATCTGAAAAGACAACTATCGCAGCAAACACTTCAAAGCAAGACGACATTAATAAATTACGAAGATGGATATTAACGGCTGCCTCAACAGATGACAACAGTGTTGACCTTCTACAGAGTTTACAAGGTCTTAACTCAAAACAAGATCACTACTCAGGTTCCGATCCAGAAAACGAAGCCATTGAAATGATGTTAGAAAAGTGTATTCGTCGAGAATACGAAAACGACCATCAAGTGAAGGGAAGGAAATCAACAGCTGTTCCAATCGAAAGCGACACCTCAACAGAAAGCTCTTCATCTTCTTACAAAAAGAGACGACGAAGACGAGGGAGAAAATCTCGAAACAGACGAAAGTCGCGGCATTCATCTCACAGATCCTCATCCTCCGCCTCCTCTTCCTCTTCTTCATTTGTGTCTCGTAGGACTCGTAGAATTCAGAGAGAGCAGGACAAGGTTATCGAAAGACTTGCAATGCAGAATGCTTTCTTTCATCATAATCAAAACATGCAGGGAGCATCTCAACAACAACATCTTCAACTTGTTAACAATGAGATCTCTCAGTACTATAACTCTATGAGAGATCAACAGGCCAGGATGTTAGCAGAAGTACGAACTCTAATGGAAGAGGACAAGAAGGGAAGGGAAACTGAAATGCGGCAGGCGATAACAAACTTAAAAGAAGAAGCGAAGGATATAATAAAAGATATCGCAAAGGCTGCAACTCCAGTTGTGCACCCGCAGCCATCTCCTCTCTCTGTCCCATCTGCTGCTGAAGTATTTTATGATAAAAGTAAATTAAGACCAAAGATTCCGATCTCAAGTCCAATACTTCAACGAAACAGAAAGTCAACTTCTATGATACCAATCCAACCGAAGTCGATGTCTTCACCAGCGTCAGTTCCTTCGCATCCACCAACTCCAACTACGACACCAGGTACGTCTCCTCAAGTTGTGCCATCGTCTGCAGCTGCTCGACCTCCGATAAATCCAACTTATCAAAAACATAATAATCCGATTACTATTCATCAATCAGATTCCTCATCTCAATTAATTAAATCAGCTCCACAACGTCCTGAGAAGTCACCAGTTTTGATTCCACAAACTTCTCAACCTCCTTCTCCTGCTTCAGATCCAACTCCGGCACCCGCTGCGTCTACAAAGTCAGCTCCGAAACCCAACAAGTCGGAAAAGGGCAAACCTGGAATGCTGTCTCGCTTGTTTCCGAGAATGGCGTCGAAATCTGACAAGTCGGATAAGAAGCCAGACACAAAGCCTAGCAAGAGTAACGCTAAGAAAGATGTGAAGACAAAGGCAAGGAAGAAGTCAGCTGAGAGTGAAACAACAGAAAGCGAGTCTGGTGGCGGAGAAGACAGTCCAGTGCCGGCGAAGTCGAAGAGTTTCTTTGGGAAGGCGAGTGGGAAGCCATCTGATGTAAAGCCTCCTGACTGTCTGGCTGGTAGATATATATTTCAGCTATCAGAGAGTTCATGTCTTGGTAGTATGAATAAACTCGAACTGTTAATGAAATCAGCTACTCGTGATGATGATTGCTACGCCTTCACTGGACTCTCAAGTACTGCCATCCCAGCAATTGACGTCAAGGAAATGCTTCAACACGTTTGTGAAAACAGACCGCTCACTTCTGACAGTCGCAAACTAGAGAAAGCTGGTGCTGCTCACATGGAGTTGTGTAAGTTTTATAACAAGTCGGGAATGATTCAGAAGAAGCTCCTCGACAAAATAATAAAACAAAAAGGAAAAGTTAAAACTGACTCCAAATTCGAAAAGAAGTATCTGATAACGACCGAGAAGAAAATAGCGTTTTACGGAATTGCAAATCATTTGAAGGCCACCTTCAGTAAGGAACCAGCCCAAGGTAAACATCGAAGACTCGCAAAGAACTACATGGAATACATGTGTCGAGTTGGAGAGATGCCTGAAGCAAAGAAAGAATACCTCGCTGACTTCTTACTCGGAGTAATAAAAGGAGGAGAGAGAGTCATTCCGTCAGACTTTCAAATGCCGACTCCGGTAGGACCAGCGCCTGTAGTGACATCGATGGGAGCAGCTGACGAGGACACGTCTTCTGACGAGATTCAGTCTGTCAGTGAGCCAACAGCATCAGATCCTCCTCAAGAGAGTCGAAGACCCACTCCATCCCCTCGAGTTGAGAACAGTAGCGATGATGAACCGGAGTCTGAAAAGTTTGTTCCTTCTGGAACTATTGATGGCTACCGTCTTAAGAAGACTCCTCACATGAGAGCAAAGATAATGACTGCTGATTAACTGCTTTCTTTATTAGTACCTCCTACTGTTTACTGTGACAGTAGATATTAGTGTTTTCTCACTTTTATTTTGTTAAGTCATCCGTTTCGATACAATCAGTTGTCATGTTCTAATTAAATTACCCTCCTCGAATAGAAATAGATTATTGTTTGAATAGACTTGAGGAGTGTAATATGTTGCACCCTCTGGGAAGCAGCCGATTAGTTTTTTTTAATTTTTTTTTTTTTTGATAATTAAAAATTATTTTACGAATCTTTTTTTTTTTTAAAACTTTCTTTGACTTGTTACTTATAGAAAACTGTTCCTCATTGTTGTTTTGAATTTTTTTTTTTTTTTTTTTTTTTTTTTTGAATAAAAAAAATAATTTCTTTCACAAGGTGAACCACCAGTTATGAACTAATAAAGTTACTCTGATTAAATAAAACAACAAAATGGAGAACCACAGAGAACTGATGTGCAGCTCACTCGATGAGTGGTTTCAAGAGAATTCAGAAGAACATCTAAAAATCTCAGTTGGATCTGATACAATGTTAAATTATGAAAAGGTTAGAGCTGTATCACTGCCCTCATCAGAAAAGGGTTGGATGCTAATAGTGAATGGAACTATTGGGGAATTGAAGTTCGGTGGTGAATTCCGATTGGTGTTAGAAAGAGGTTTATACAAAATGTACATGACTAAGTTAGTCACAATCGATCAAAATAGAAAAGAAGAAATCGCTAGAAATGCCGCTAAGAACGTCTCCATTAAGAGCACACAACCGAACCCTGATAAAGTAAAACAAGGAGCTGAGCAGTATTCAATCACTAGAGGTGGTAGAACACCAGTACTTCAAGAACTTAATGATTTCACAAGAAAGTTAATAAATTGTTACGATAGTAAGCCAGGAAGTATTATTGATGAGTTGTGTGATAATTTAGTAGTTCCTGTTGGAGGTGACCCGACCAGTATTTTATGTGGAATATCATCTGCTCTAGCGAATGACTCGACGATATCAAAACAGTACTCCGTCTATTCTGAGATCGAACTGTTAGTACTTCGTGCTTACACACAGAAACCATCAGATGTAGATAGAGACATGGGATTCAGTGACGTTCCTATGATAGATTCTAATCAAGTTTCAGCTTACGAATCTGAATTCTCAAATTGGATGTGGAGTCCTTCGAATGCCGCTGATAAAAGAAACGGTTCTGTCTACTCCGCCGTGTGCGGTACTTGTAGAGATCAGGGACCGCAGGGTACTAAATCAGAGTGGTCAGAAATCTCTCTTAGGAAATGGATAAAAACAATTTGTTTAATAACTGCCATGGCGAGTACTGATAAAGTAAGTGACAAAGGATTATTTCGAGGATTAGGAGGAGGTGGTTTGCCCTCATCAGTTGTTGACTTCCACAGGTCTCTTGATGAGAATGAAAGTCTTTCATGGCCAGCTCCATCTTCGACATCTTTTGATGAACGTGCTAGTCGAGAGTACATGTTGGGTACTGCGGTGAACTCTGTTTCTAAACCAAACTCTGATAAACCAGGTACGATAATGTTTAATATTCGAGGTGGTCAGGGTGTTCAACTTCAAGGAATATCTCAGTATCCGAATGAAGCTGAACTACTACTTCCTCCTCTGACCATGTTTTCAATTAAATCTGTTTCTGAGGATGCTTCCAACGATTTCAACTGCGGTCTTAACATTTCGATGGAATGCTTGGGACCACTCGGAGGGCTTTCAATTGAGACTCCGTATTTAAAGTCATTCTTAGACCGCGTTAGAAAAGATACGAAAACAGCATCAGAAGTAATCAGGTCATCAGCTAAACAACTCAGATGTTCATTACCAAATAATGATTTAAAAGACATCAACCTCGTTAGAGTTCTGAAGGATCAGTTGACGCAATCGAATTCTCGATCGACGGATCTGACGGACGAGTTGTCGAAGATACGGAAGCAGCAAACCGCGTTGGAATCATCAAATCGTTCGCTTCAACGAAAGTTCGAACGAGAACAGGAAGAAAAGAAAGCTTTACTTGAAGCTGTCCAGGGAGACAACGAGAAAGCTGCCACGAAATCCATTCAAACATCAAAAGAAATTGATCAGCTCCATGAGAAAGTAAATAAACTCACAGCGGAGATTGAAGAACGGAATAACGACGTCAAAAACAGCGAAAAGAAAAGTGAAAAATATAAAAATAAAAAAGACGAGATTGTGGATAAAATGGAAGCTGAACAGCAACGCCTCCTCCGTAAAGAGACAGACCTACTACAGAGAATATCATCACTAGAGAAAGATCAAAAAGAGCTCATGACAACTTGTAGAGAGTACGGAGATGAGAACACTCGTTGGAGATCACGTTATGATGAATTGAAGGCTCAAGAAGATAAAGTAATCGAAAAGCTAACTCGTGAGAAAGACAACAGAATCGCTGAATTAGATCAAAAGTCTCGAGACCTGGAAGCTCACAGACGTGTCGATCGAGCAACTCTCGAAAACGACGCCACAAAAATTGAAAAACTAACGCAACTGTTGGACAACAAATCATCTGAATTCCATCAACAGAAGGACCGTTTGGAACTCGACAAACGTAACTTAAAAGAGGAGTTGATTAATGTTAATAATAGATTACTTGACTCTGAAAAAGCTGTTGAGGAATACAAAGCAATGAAAGAGAGTGAACACACAGAGGCCTGCAGGTATCGAAGGATGTCAGAGAAGGAATCTATTACCAATCAGGAATTACGTCAGAAATTAGAACATCAGCAACGAGAGTCTACTTCTGAGATAGAAAGACTTCAGGACAGAATTCAAGAAGAACTCTTTACAGCGAGGAAGTCTGTTCTTGAAGTCACTAAACTCCGCGAACTACTTCAGTCCTCAGAAACATCAACAAGAGAACAATCTGATAAAACAGATAAATTAAAAACACAACTTGTTAGAGAATGTGAAGAACATCGCGGTAGCATCACAAAACGAGAACGTACTATCCAACAACTTACTGAAAGTCTTCAAGAAGCTTCTCAAGAACAAAAGAGAAGCGCTTTCACTCACAAAAACACTTTAAAAATAAATGAAGCAAAGTATGAGGCGCTTGAAGCCGAATCAAAAAGAGAAATCACCTCCCTGAGAGAGGAGGTCTCACTCCAAAAGAAACGTCTCGACCAGAAGTCTGAAGAAGGTAAAGAATCGATAAGAAGAGTAACTGATGATTCATTAAAACAACAACAACAATTATCTGATGAACTTCGTAAGACTGAAGGAGACCTTTCTCAGTCGAGGGTTGCCCTGAAACATGTTGAGGCGCAGGTAACTAAATCAATTACTGAGGCCAAACAGATGCAAAAAGAATTCACACAAAAGTCATCAGACAATCACACTTTGAAGAAAGAAAGTGATCGACTAAATGATCAGCTCTCAGAACTCCTCGCAGTCAACTCGTCTCTTGAAGAGAGCAATCGAAGTAATCTCTCAGAACTTTCTCGTCTTCGATACGCTGCTGAGGAACGAGAACGTCAAAAAGCCAACATCGAAAAGTCTGTTCGTCAGACAACTGAAATGACAGCTCGTCAGAATCAAAAACTCCGCGACGAGTTAAATCAAATAACTCAGATGTTTGAATCCGAACAGAAAGCAAACAATCTTCTCAAAGAGGAGGCGTCTCGTTTAAAATCTGACAGAGACTCCGCAAACAGAGCAGCTGACACAACTTCTTATGAACTTACTATTCTAAAAGCATCAGCTCATAGGGCAGCATCTCCACAACGGAATAGAACAACTGATAATTCCGTCGGGTACACTCCGTCATCTCCAATTGCGGGAGGTCCACAATCACCAGCTCTGGCCAGACTGGAATCTGCAACTCGAAGGCTGAAGAGGGAAGTTGGAGTAATTCGAAGTGCGATGCCAACATCACCGCAGCGAACTCGTTTTTAGTATTTTGTGGTTTCCACTGTCACCGGAACCACTTTCAATGTCTGCAGGAATACCAACTTCCCCGACACTCTCGTTGTGTCTTTTTAATTGTTGTGTTTGTTTAGGTTTTCGTTTTATAAAAAATTATTTTGATGGTTCATTCGACATTTCGTTCTGTTTTGTTGTTTCGAATTAATTTATTTTTTCCGAACACAAATTATCTTTTGAAAAGGAGGAGTTTAATTGAAGTGAATTCCTCCCATCAGAAGTTACTCGTGACATCGGTACCAACACCTTGTTGGCACTATTATAGACTGTACTCATATTCCTTCTCCTCTTTATTACTGTAGAATCTATTGTTTCCCTTTTCGTCACGTTCGAACCCTTTGACTACCTTGAGTAGAGTGACTAAATGTTTCTTTAGTTTATCAGCCTCACGTAATATGATGCGGCAGCTAATTATTTTATTAACGATTCCGTTGCTGGTGGTTTGCCGACTAACAGAGCAGACGGGAAAGGATGGCGACGTGTTTCAAGTTAACGACTACAAGTCGCAGTCTCAGGAACACCCAGCGCTAGCAGCACTTCCAGGAGGAGGGTTCATTGCAGTTTGGCACGATGAGCAAGATGGGAGCTCTGACGGAATTTATTATCAAATTTATTCTGCTTCAGGTGTTCGAGTTAGTAATGAAGTTCAGGTAAATACGTACACTCAATCTCATCAAAGATTTCCATCTGTGGCAGTCTTCACAGACGGAAGTTTTGTTATCGTCTGGCACAGCAATGGTCAAGACGGTGACGCATTCGGTATTTTTGGTCAATTATTTTCTCAAAGTGGTGTCCCTGTTGGAGACGAATTCCTCATCAACACCATCACTGAATCTAATCAGCTCTATCCTGAAGTCACTTCTATCACAGATGGGTTTGTTGTCATCTGGCAGAGTAGCGGTGGTCTTGAAAAGGGGATTTACGGCCAGCTCTTCAATCGTGACGGGTCTCGTAAGGGCGACGAATTTGCGATTGCAGTCAGAGCTCACGCTGCGGTGTATCACGTTGCCCCAGCTATTTCATCGTCGCCAACGGGAGGTTTTGTTGTCGTTTGGAGAGATAGATCTGAAGGAGTGTTTACAATATCATACGACTCTTTTGGAAGAAGAGTTCATCAACCGATCAGAGTCGCTGGCTCTGGAGAATACGAAGTTGCAGGTCTCAATGGAGACGGTTCTTCTTCATACGTAATCACTCGTACTAATGAAAGTGGACTATTTGTTCACATGTACTCAAGTGATGGAGGGGAGATTGGAATTGGAATGTTTCAAGTGATGGTATCTCACAGCGGAACAACTCCGGCAACAGTCGCAACAAAACTCCAGTCGGGGGAGAATCCGGCAGCTCTTGTTGCGAAGTCTGACGGTGGGTTCACAGTTGTTTGGAAAGACTCCGACAACAGTCTTCACGGAATCACATTCGCTCCTCTTCACGAACTCACTTCTGATGGCAATCCGCACGTCGATGGGGAGTTTGCAATCACCGTTTCGCAAACTGGGTTGGCATTCCCATCGGTGGCGGCTTTAGGTGGGCAGAAGATTGTTGCTATTTGGCAGACGGGAACTTTTCGCGAAGGTTTCGATGTTTGGGGGCAGCTGTTTGCCCCGCAGGTGGGAGTACCTCCGACCCCTCCGCCAACACCCTTTCCTACGTTCGCTTTCACTGCAGTTCCAGTTGTTCCGACAGCCGTTCCGACAACTGTTCCGACAGCAGTTCCAACAACGGAACCAGAAACTGATAAAGAAACTCGAGTTCCTTCCCCGACTGAGATTCCACAAACAGCGTCTCCAAATACAACAATTCCGCAGCAGCCGTTCGCACAAGTGAAAGACAGCGACGGTGGTTCGAATCTACTTTCGATAATCATCATCTCTGCGTGTGGTGGTGTTTTTCTTGTCTTTGCTGTCGTCTGCGTGCTCTTGAGAAGAAGTCAGCAGCGTATGAACAAAATTCATTACAAATTAAATCAAAATGATGAACTGAAGTTCGAAGATGTTCTGGACTGCCCACCACCTGAAGAGGTGACAACAAACCCAACGACAGGAGTCGAATGTGAAGACAGCAGCAGCGGTTCTGATGACGATGAGAGAACACCAATGATACCTGCGAAGAGACTTGTTGTTCGAATGCCAAAGAACTCGATGGATATAAATAATCTGCCACCGAGTCCTGTTGCAATATTTGATTTTCAATTCTGAAGAATTCCTCAAAAGATATAAACCACCTCAGTACACTTTCTTCATATCTCTTTATTATATATTTGATAATAATCAATACAGTAAAGAGTTTTATGATTTACCTTACCCTTCGATCGGCCTCATCTGTTGAAGTTCTTGTTAGTACTTGCCACATAGAGAGCGCTGCTTCACTCTATTTACACCAGCTGTAAGGCTGCTATGTGTTTGTTATCGCTTTCTGAAGTACTTGCCAAATATTTTTTTATTTTTAGTATCTTTGTGTTTGTGGAGATGGTACCTTTCTTCTTTTTTATATATTCCAACTAACTTATTGAGTGACGCTGAACTACGAATGTAGTTCGTTCGTTTCTCTCTTCAGAAGTCATCCCATCAAAGGAGTTGACGTTTGATAAACAGAAAGCAGTTATTCAGTTCAGAAGCTTATTAAAATATCTAAATAAAATAACTCTATTGTATTCTTTATAACACATAAACAAACACAATATGATTGCCTGACCTGTGCTAGAGAGTGAGTAAAGACAAGTGTACTTTCTGATTGCATTTTCAGACTTTTCCCATTTCAGTCTTCAGAACTTTCAAAGACATGTCACGAGCACTACGACGACTGGTTTCAGCAAATCGAATAAAAACAGTTCCACAATGTGATGTATTTGAGGGTAATTGGAAATATGTTTTAGTCGAAGCAACAGAAGGTGGTCTCGATAAGATGGAACATTTAGTAACTCAGTGTCCATGTGAGAGATGTGAAGGTGATGGGATTAAAGGAAGTTGTGACAGATCTTGTTTTCATAAAGGTCTGGCTAAACCAACATGCGATCAGCTTAAAGAGAACGACTGCAGGACTTGGATGGCAGGAGGTGGATGGATAACTGTCCAACCTGATGATAAAACAATGCACGTCCACGGAGTCAGTATAGCCATGGGACCTGCTGATCACAAACTCACTGCTGAGAAGTTACGAGAGTCGTTCCCGGAGTACAAAGTTACCTTCGAAGAGGATTAAAGTTATCATCTGAAATCACATCGAAGGGTTTGACTGTTTCATAGTATTCGAATTATATTCTTTCGACAACGTGGGGGAGGTTAGGGGAAGGAGAGGAAGGGGTGGTATTCCTGATTAACACAAAGTAGTATTTTTTATTAGAAACTTTATTTTGAAAACGCATGAAAAGCAAAAAAAAAAAAAGGAAAAAGCTCCCTTCATTATCCAGGTCTAGAAAACATGGCGTCAGGTCAGTGAGGAACTTATTTTATTTTCATTAACAGATTTCAGACATAAAGTTAATTCAAAAAGGACAGCAGGCCGTAATAAAAAATGAGGAGAGTGTTGTCACTATTGACGACAATCTCAGCAGTCGGTGGAGTTAGCGTCAACTTCAATAAGTTGAAATGGAAATTAACAAATCAAAATAAAAGTATTTCTGTTGAGGGACACATACCTGGAGATGTGTACGCAGACTTGATTACAGCGAAGATAATAAACGACCCTTACGTTGGATATAATGACGTACTTTATAGATGGGTAGCTATGGATAATTGGACTTACTCAGCAACTGAGGTACAACTTCCCCATCATGCAAAACATAAATGGTTTCTATTTGGTGATGGGATTGACACGGTTGCTGACATTAACATCAACGGTCGTACAGTTCTAAAAACAGACAACATGTTTAGAGGATACAGCGTTGATATTGATGGTCACCTTCGTGAACGTAATACGATTGATTTAGTCTTTCACTCTCCTATTTGGTACGCAGCTGAACAATCAAAAGTAATGCCTCAACCAGAAACTGGCATCCCACCTTCATGTCCACCAGAAAGTTATCATGGAATATGCCATGCTAACTTTATAAGAAAAGAACCGTGTTCTTTCTCATGGGATTGGGGACCTGCTATTCCGACTTCGGGTGTAATTGGAAAGATGATAATTACATCTGACTTTCCTTCTTTGTTAGCATCTGTTCAGACGAGGAAGGATAGCAACGACGAGTGGAGGGTTGCGATTGATATTAACGAACCCCAAGGTAATACTTTAGTTATTAAAATAACTGACAGTAGTGATGTTGTAAAGGGAGAGTACACTGGACTAGACACAAACATCAACATCAGCGTCTCAAACATCTCTCTCTGGTATCCAATTCGTTACGGTCCTCAACCACTCTACACGGTTACTATTATTGATACTACTTCAAAGCAAAAGTTGGTCAAAAAGACAGGTTTCCGTACCGTTGAAATTATTCAAAATGAAGCCAAGCCGTCAGGAAAGACATTCTTCTTTAGAATTAACGGGAAGGATATTTTTATAAAAGGAGCGAACTGGATTCCGACTGACATCTTAGAGAGCAGAGTGACGAAAGCGAAACTCAAACTGATGTTCGACTCATTCAGAGATGCCAACTACAACTCAGTTCGAGTCTGGGGTGGGGGAGTTTATCAGTCGGAGGCTTTCTACAACTTGGCAGACGAAAGAGGAATTGTTATCTGGCAGGAATCGATGTTCGCATGCGCCATGTACCCCGCAAGCGATTCGTTTTTGGCATCTGTGAAAGAAGAAATTATTTACCAAACAGGACGGCTGTCTAACCATCCTTCTATCATAGTCTGGTCAGCAAACAATGAGAATGAGGCGGCTCTGATTCAGAATTGGTATGGGAACACTTCTCCTAAATTAAATCCAATCTACGAAGAGATGTACTCAAAGTTATATTGGAATACAATTATTGAAACAGTCAGTGATAAGTATCCAACTATTCCTGTCTTAGCAAGTAGTCCAAGTACAGGTTACAGAGAGTCACAAACAAGTCCAGTTCTCTCAGAGTGTAATGATGACAGCAGTGGTGATGTTCATGTCTTTGAATATGATGCTGATTGTTGGAATTTAACTCAATTAAAAAACCCTCGTTTTGCATCAGAGTTTGGACACCAATCGTGGTCATCATATTCAACACTTCTCAGTGTTGCTGAACCAGCTGACTTGCATTGGGGATCAAAATGGACAGAACAACGTCAGCACTGTGATCAACAATGTTCTAATGATAAGATGAAGACTCAAGCTGAGAAACATTACAGATGGCCAGCTAACTTTCTTGATCAGATATACCTCACTCAAGTACAACAAGCGTATTGTGTTAGAGTTCAAGTTGAACATCATCGAAGAAATAGAAATCGGGAACCCAACACGATGGGAACTCTTTACTGGCAGGCAAATGACATCTGGCAAACTGTTTCCTGGAGTTCAATCGAATTCAACGGTCAGTGGAAGATGTTACACCACTTTGCGGGGAAGTTCTATTCTGACGCAATGATCTCAGCTCAGTTAGAAGAAAACGATTATACAATATTCGTACTTAACGACAGGGAAACTTCTCTGAGAGGAACTGTAGAATTATCTTTATTCAAATGGGACGATCCTGAACCTGTTCAGTGGCTCACTCCTTACTTAGCAAATCCTGGATCCAGTTCTTTGATTGAAACAGGTGGAATAATTGAACTTGGACACAAAGGGAATTGTAATATACCAGCTGATTGTGTTTTATATTATACTTTAAAGGATGAGACTTCTCAGGTTTTGTTTTCGGATTTCGTCTTTTTAGGAAGTCCGAAGGATTCCCAATTAGTAAAGAATCCTTTTATTCTCGTCAACGCCGTCATCGCCAAGACTCCGCGAACCTTTGAAATTACTATCAGAGGTCTGGGTATCTCTCCGTTGACTTGGATTTCGTTACCACAAATTAAAAGTCGTCATCATTTTAATAACAACGGATTCTTTTACAACCCTGCTGTTGAACCTTTTATCGTAACACTTACTACAACAGAAGACTTTGCGGTTACTGATATCGCGAAGCATATTTACATTCAATCTCTTGGGTCACTTACTTACGGCAATACTACTTTAGGTTTGTAGGCTTCTGATGAGGTGCTGCCTATTCCCGTTTGTTGTGTTTGAATTTCAAATAATTCTATCACTGAATGGAGTGAGTTGGGTTGCTGCTGAAGAACTGTTGAGTGCAGCTGACTCATCGATTTGAAAAAAAAAAAAAGAAAATGATAAATGAGAACTCGAAAGGGATACCTGGGCTGTTGTTGTGTTCTGTTCTCTGTGTTCTGCAGAAGACAGAAGAGTCAAAAATTTCATTCCCCCCCCCCCCTTCTCTTCTTGTTTCCATCTCTCTTTTATATTATATAAGTCTCAAAAGAGTAGTGCAATTGTTTGCCTTTGATACTCCACTCAACGATGAGTGTTGTACACGCACATCACACAACTTATTTGAGTCCTTCAAGTGATTAGCATATATCTGTTTATCTGGTTTACTCAATTTCATTAGTTTGGTCTACGAGCTGCAAGGTCGCAAAGTATTGGAGATCTCTGCCGACAAATTCGAATTCCGTTTTATATTACAAAGGGGGTGCGAATCCTCCCCTTCTGTTATTTATTAAGGGTTTTGTTCCTAGTTTTTTTTCTTTTTCCCTCTTCCCAGTTTGTCTCCCCATTTCTATACTCGCTGCGGTACTGTGGGAGTACTCGTTGTTTGCGATCTAGTTAAGAAATATTATCAAAAATAAAAAAAGATTTTCTTTTTTTTTTTTTTTTTTTCTTATACCTACAAAACCTATCTATTGTTTGGTAGAAAGAGAATTTGTGGCAGCGTAACTTACTATTTCCTTTATTAGGATTTCGTATCTGTTAACGTTTTATTACTCCATGGGAAGTCAGAAACCTTTCTTACGGATTCATTCAGGGTAGTCAGTTGATGGTCTCGTGTGAAGGGGGATTGAGTTATTGTTTTCTAAAAGAGTGAGCTTTTACTTTTTCGCAACCAATTCTTTCTTTTGTATTGACTCGTTGTCACATCGAGTTATCGAGTGTGTTGTAAACATAATAACTACAAACACAAAATGACTTTCGTAGTCTGTAGTCCAATCTAATTTCTAATTACTGTCAATTGGTGTAATGGTGTGGCATGACAAGTTTCGTCTTTTTTTATTTTATTAAATACCTTGTTGGTTCACTGCCATGTGTGTGATCATATTGTTATTGCTTCTTGTTTGAGAAGTTATTTTCATTTTATTTATTGTATGGGGTTGTCAGTCTTAAAACCTTGAAAGACATCACAACAAACCCGTCAGCATTGTTTTAAAAAAAAAAATGCAGGAAGCTCGTGTGGTATTTCGTGTTAAATAAAGCTGTTGCTTATCAGGTTCCGGAAAAGAAGAAAATAATGATAATAATGAGATTTTTTAAAAAAAAAGAATGAATTTTTTTTTTTTTTTTTTTTTTTTTATTGTTGTCATTATGTCGTTGTGTTCGGTTTTTTCTTTTGATCCTGCCCACCCTTAACCGTTTCGTTATAATTTCAACTTTTGAACACCCGAAAATAATTATTTTTTTTTTTTCCCACCAGAGTGGTTTTAGATTAAGTCACCCACAAATCGTTGTGAGGGTTTTCTGTATTTGGGAAAGAGTTGAAAGCCTCTCAGTTTGTTATTAGATTTTTATTATTACTCCACAGTCTCGACACCAAAAAATGAACAGTCGAGGAGATGACATTACGATTGCCCCACTTGAGCGTATTGTCGCTCAGAGTGATAATGGAGGGAGGAAAGCTCTTCGATTCCTTCGAGTGTACTTAAAGAACGCGATCCAATTCCCAAACCATCCGGATTTCGAAACAATAAATCCAAGAAACGCTCAATTTCACAACAAAATAGGAAAGGTAGACGGGTCGATTGATTTCCTTCTTGAAAGCGGATTCACATATGATGACACCGGCATGTTGGTTATGCAGAAACGAGACCCGAACAACATCGGAGACTCACTTCACAACCTGATTGACGCTCTGCAGAAGTTAGAGGCGACAATCAATGACGTCGCTCCTGCTAATTTGTATCTTTTTATCCCACAAGTTACCTTTAATGCCCAGGCGGCAGGTCTCAAAAACAGCGACACAATTTATATTCACATCCGCTGTGATGTCGTCGGAGCTCCACTTAACGAAGCCGTTGAAATCCACAAAACTAGTTATCATGTCGCCTCTGAGAAGACTTGGAATGATAAAATAGAACTGAAAGGTCGTATTGGTGTTTGTGTTCACATGACTCTATTTAAGAAGAGAAGATTCTTCTCCGATTCTGCTGTCGGGTTTGCGATATTTTCATTTCCTGGAGGTCAGGATGACCCTGTTAAGTCTTGGGTACCAATTACTTCACAAGTTGGTAATCGCGGTAAAAACTACGGATCAGTAAAAATAGAAGTTGACTCCGAGTCACTAAAGATGTGGCGAGCTGAACGGGATGACCGCGAAGCTGAACGTAAATACCATCGAGCCACTAAAGATGTTCTCATGGCTGAGGGACGCATGCCGGAAGCACCGGATCTTCGGGCTGCCGGTGTTGCAGAGGAAGGTTACGTTGCACCAAATCCGGAGCACAGAACTCAACATGAAAAGAATGAATCTTCAATGCCTGCGGCATACCAACACACATCCCCAACAAACGCAAGCGGAGAGAAGAAGTTAGAAGACAAGACTGAAGAGAAAGATACGGAGGGGGTAGATGCTTCCGAGAAGAAGAGTGAGGAAGAATCGAAAGCCGAAGAGCAGGTCGAAGAAGAGAAAATAGCTGCTGAGAAGAAGGCTGAAGAAGAAAGGCTCGCCGCCGAAAAAGCTGAGGAAGAGAAACTTGAGACCGAGAAGCAAGCCGAGGAAGAAAAACTCGCCGCCGAGAAGAAGGCTGAAGAAGAAAGGCTCGCTGCCGAAAAGGCTGAAGAAGAGAGACTCGAGGCCGAGAAGAAGGCCGAAGAGGAGAGACTTGAGGCCGAGAAGCAAGCTGAAGAAGAAAAACTCGAAGCTGAGAAGAAGGCTGAAGAAGAAAAGCTGGCTGCTGAAAAGGCTGAGGAAGAGAGACTCGAAGCCGAGAAGCAAGCCGAGGAAGAAAAGCTCGCCGCTGAGAAGAAGGCTGAAGAAGAAAAACTTGCTGCTGAAAAGGCTGAAGAAGAGAGACTTGAGGCCGAGAAGCAAGCCGAGGAAGAAAAACTCGCTGCCGAGAAGAAGGCTGAAGAAGAAAGGCTCGCTGCCGAAAAGGCTGAAGAAGAGAGACTCGAGGCCGAGAAACAAGCCGAGGAAGAAAAACTCGCCGCCGAGAAGAAAGCTGAAGAAGAAAAACTCGCCGCCGAGAAGAAGGCTGAAGAAGAAAAACTTGCTGCTGAAAAGGCTGAAGAAGAGAGACTCGAGGCCGAGAAGAAGGCCGAAGAGGAGAGACTTGAGGCCGAGAAGCAAGCTGAAGAAGAAAAACTCGCCGCTGAGAAGAAGGCTGAAGAAGAAAGGCTCGCTGCCGAAAAGGCTGAAGAAGAGAGACTCGAGGCCGAGAAACAAGCCGAGGAAGAAAAACTCGCCGCTGAGAAGAAAGCTGAAGAAGAAAAACTTGCTGCTGAAAAGGCTGAAGAAGAGAGACTTGAGGCCGAGAAGAAGGCCGAAGAGGAGAGACTTGAGGCCGAGAAGCAAGCTGAAGAAGAAAAACTCGCCGCTGAGAAGAAGGCTGAAGAAGAAAGGCTCGCTGCCGAAAAGGCTGAAGAAGAGAGACTCGAAGCGGAGAAACAAGCCGAGGAAGAAAAGCTCGCTGCTGAGAAAAAGGCTGAAGAAGAGAGACTCGAGGCCGAGAAGAAGGCTGAGGATGAAAAACTCGCTGCCGAAAAGGCTGAAGAAGAGAGACGCGAAGCCGAGAAACAAGCTGAGGAAGAAAAACTCGCCGCTGAGAAAAAGGCTGAGGAAGAGAGACTCGAGGAAGAGAAGAAGGCTGAGGAAGAAAAGCTCGCCGCTGAGAAAAAGGCTGAGGAAGAGAGACTCGAGGAAGAGAAGAAGGCTGAGGAAGAAAAGCTCGCCTCTGAAAAGGCTGAAGAGGAGAGACTTGAGGCCGAGAAACAAGCCGAGGAAGAAAGACTCGCTGCTGAGAAGAAGGCTGAAGAAGAGAGACTCGAGGCCGAGAGGAAAGCCGAGGAAGAAAAGCTCGCCTCTGAAAAGGCTGAAGAAGAGAGACTCGAGGCCGAGAAGAAAGCTGAGGACGAAAAGCTCGCTGCTGAAAAGGCTGAAAACGAAGCAGAGGAAGAGAAACCTACTGAAGAGGCTGAGAAGGAAACAGAGATTGCTCAGGAGAATCCTGCGGAAGAACAAAAAAAAGATGAAGAAATTACAGAAAAGGTAAACGACGAGCAAGATGTACATGAAGGGGAAGAAAAAACAACGGGAGATGATAAGGGTGCAGATTTACCTGCGGAGAAGCAAGCTGAAGAGGCGAAGGAGGAGGTGAACGACCCCGTTGAGGGTAAAAGTGACGCCGTACACGCTGATCCCCAATCTCACGCGGGTATGTTTTTTTATTATTTGGTCATCATTCTGATTGTAAATTATTATTTTGGAACTACATCAAATCAAAACAGCTGAAGGAGGAAAGAAGAAGAAGAAAAAGAAGAAGAGAAACAAATAAGAAATACCAACTTGACATCACATTTGATGACATCGAAAGACATCGAAGGAGATTTCTGTGTCCTCGTTGCTGGTTGGATGCAAGACAAAGACAGGGGCTGGGTGTCATCCGTTAATTAATTAAAACTTTGACGTATTCACTATTTGAATAATGCGAAAGTGATTTGAGTACTCACGAAACTAATACAGTGTTGGATACCTGACCTGATTTGATTGCAAGTGATGTTGTGTACCAAAATAAAATTACCGAAGCTATGCTATAAAGCTATAACACTGAACAGGTCATGTATGCAGGAACCTTAAAAAGGAACACTGCATTTATTGTTGCCGTCAGTAAAAAGTGTCCCTCGGCATTGCGTACAAACGAACACTGAAGACTTTTACATACGAAAGGAAACAAAATAAAATGGCGAGAGCTCAGTGACTACTACTCATCGTAGGAATGATGGTTTTGATTTAAGAATTGCGGTTCTCATTATCATTCTCAACAGAAACTAAGCAAACCAAACATGTCAACACCTCTCTACGGTCGTAAACTAGAAGACTATTCCGTTTCGGAACTGAAACTCCTCCTCAAGAAGGAAGAAGAACGACTGTCAAAAGTGAAAAGACAAATTGCAAACAGGCAAAGAGAAAAGGCTTCCGGTGTTAAGTTAACGACAGATGAAGAAGGTGTCACAAGAAGGGTCCTCACAGAGAAGGAGAAAGTGGAGTTAAGGAAGTGCTTCGATAAGATTGATACGAATGGAGATGGAAACCTAAACAGAGAAGAACTAAAAGAATTATTAATCGAACAGTTCTTTGACATGTGTTCAGAGAAACAAGTTCAGAAAGCTTACGAGTGTCTGGACATCAATAATGACGGGAAGATCACATTCGATGAGTTCTTAGACTGGTGGGCTACTGACTCTAAGAAGAGAGATGTTACAGGACTTCGTACTCTAAAAGGGAAACTCATGAGCGGAAATTCCTTCCTCGGAGCTCGCTTCTGTAATTCGAACATCAACGCCACCAGTTCTGAAGGAGATATTAATGAATATCGTAGTCAGATTGCTTTCGGTGAATTTAATGAAGAGAAGGCAACTGAAATGAAGTTCCAAGTCCTTCCTTGTACAGAAGAGGAACACTTGAAAAGTCTGACCGATGTGACTTCAGAACTTCACTTGTGGCACACCGACCAACATATGCAATGTATTTCAGTGATGAATGATAAGAAATGTATTAGTGCTTCAGTGCAGGTAGTGTTCGAAGCGAGAAGCGAAGAATCAGCAGCAAAGGTTGCGAGCTCTTTGGATGAGGTACTTTTCCAAATTGAGAAGGAGCTGGCATTTGCTAACGTGTCAAGCAACGCCCACAAAGAAGTTTTAAAGTCACACGGCGTGGACTTAGAATGTGAGTCTCCTAAAGAGTTGGTCATCAAGTACCGCGAACTCTGTGCTAAGGCAGTTAAATCACAAACAGAGGAGTCTGATACTGATTATGAGTTAGTACTCAAGGTTCTTAAACACCTCAAACCCAAACTACATTATACTGGAATGCTTAAGGTTGAACTATGTGGTAAAGAAATTCGTATCAAGGTTCGTGCGTTCATTCCGAATCGTTTATACGATCGCTACTCGAGTTATACGGGACTATTATCAAAGGGTTTGAAGGAATGTTTTGTTAACTTCGGAATGGGAGGAGAGCTGTCCAAACACCTGCGTGATGTCATTGACAACGACGCGAGGATTCTCGACATGTTTCATTGGGGAGTTAGAGCTAATTCTTCTGTAAAGTGTAGCAGCCATCTGTTGGAAACTATTGCGCCACTATTAAAGACAGTGACTGGAAGCTCAAAGTTTGATTCGATGAATTTCCTAATGGGGGCTCTAGGTGGAGGGTGGCTGTGTAATTCTTTTAATCAGAAGCTGGTGTTTCGCAATCTGTTTACAAACATTGAGCGAGTTGTTGACTTCCTCGTAGCAGATGCCAGGTGCGTATTTCAATCGAATGCTGGTGAAGAATCTGGTTACGAATGGGGACCTGAAGAAGATGATCATTTGGATGAACTCGCTTCTTGGGCACATTTCATTGTGAGAGGAGTTCAAGAGAAAGCTCGAATCTCAAGTAGTTACTTCAGAAAGCCTCTTAAAGATTCTTTGGCGGAGGTGAAGAGAATCGAAAAAACGTTGGGGAAAACACGGACTCAAGATTTAATGGAAGGTCTAGTTGACTCGGATGCCAAGTTGGTCAGCATCGTGGGTTCATGTCCGCTGGCGAAGGTTGAAATCAACTTCGTGGGGGACGTCAAACCTTTTGTGTTGTTTCCAACAAAGGAGTTCCTCGAAAAGTATAATTCGAAAGATGGGCTTCCAAGTGGGGAGTCTCCAGAATTCTTAGCAGAGCTGAAGGACAGAAAGGATATGCTTGAAGATGAGGCGGCTATTAGGGAAGTGCAGAAGGCTTTCGAACCTGCCATGCAGCACCTTGAAGATACGAAGGGAACAGCTGCAATGGCTGGAAAGGAGGGTTTGATATTTGTGTCTGGAGTACTAAATATGTTGACCAAGAAGACGGACCATTTGTCTTTTATTTTTGGAAAAGACGATGACGGTGGCGTCCTTAGAAACAGAACAAAAGGTGCTGTAGATACCGACGATAGCGACGATAGCGAATCCAGCACTTCGCTTTGTGAGAGTTGCAGTTCGTAGGATGTCTGGGCACAGAGACATTAACTTGTCCTCCCCATTCTTCCTCCTCTCAACTCTTCTTTTCTTTTTTTGTAGAAGGTAATCTAGTGAAGTACGAAATATAGGGAAACGAATAAAATAAAAGAAATAAATAAACCCTTCTACCAGCTCCCAATTTCTTACTCGATCGCTTAACAACAGTGTTGGAATTCTTTTTAATATAACTAAACAGCCTTTTGTAATAAATATTAGCAGCTTTGTCCTTTCTAACCAAGATACGATACTCTGCGTGCGGAGTGTGATTTTATTTCTTAGTTGTACACGAGATTTACCTTTAAATTCTTATTTTTTTCGTTTTTTTTTTTCGTTTTTCTTTTTTCGTGAGAATTGACACGAGCCGCCGAGTTCCGGTTGACACGTTTTCTGTTTTCTACCCTACCCCGACACGACCTTTTGAGAGCAGGGAACAGACTGTTAAAAGTAATCACAAATATCACTTCTTCTACAGATTCAGAAAACATCAGTCATAACTGTTCCTTTTGAAGAAAGCAACCTAATGAGCTTTTCAATATTTACATCTCACAAACCAGAACATGAACATAAATAAAGTATCAACTAGAGTTCTATAATATGATGGCTGACATTGATGTTGTACTCACTCGAATAAAACAAACAGCTGTAGTAAATACTGTTGATTGTGTTCATTCATGTAAAGACTCTTCGATACTAATCGTACCTTCACTTAAACCTGTCGAGTCCTTAGGTAGGAGTGCACTTCGTCATCATGGAATGGATGTGAAGACTACAGTAATGCGACTCGATGAGTTATTTAATCTGTCAGATTGTATTAACGACGATGCGATTATTTGGATTTGTGGAGTTGTCATAACTCACGGGAATGATGCTTCAGCTGTTCGATGTCTTGCGGCAGACATTCTCAGACGGAGTTGTGACAGTAAGCTACTGGAGCCTCAAACTGAAGGAAAGAAGTGGAAGGTAGTGAGCACCTGTTTTATGAAGAAGGAAAAGTCTGCTCGAGAAAAGGCACTTGAGAGAGATGCCGCACGGGAAGAGGAAAATGAAATTAGACGAGCAGTTGAACAACGAGTAGTGGATCACAGTCAGCTAATCCACACAACGAGGATGATATCAACAATTAGAGACATCTCTGACAGGGCTGGTGAATCTAAGGAATTGTTATTAACTTTTTGGTATCTAATTCAGGCTCTCTCTCCGTCGATGGTTTTAAAAACTGAGAGAAGTCCAGAAGACACTCGACTGAAAGTATCCGTCACGTCAACAACACCAAATGATCAAATATCAGAAAGTAAAGAAACCAACGAAAGCCTATCAATCCTTAAAAGGTATCGGATGTTGATGGCTCGTAAGCAACTCGAAGAACAAAACAATTCAAACGACATATCAACAGCTGAACTCGAAACAACTCATCACTTCCGACTCCACGCGGTAGAAACTTCTTTACGACTTGCTTCTGATGTTATAAAACAGCAGTCAAAAGTAGAACTTCATTCTGAAGCAGTTTTAACAATTAATTGTGTGATCAGAGGACTCCTATCTACGAAATCAGTTGATGATAAAGAGAATTATAATTACTTTAAAGAAACAGTCGTCAGATGTATTCTTGAGAACAACACTATTTCTGCTCTAATTGGTTTGTTGCAAAAACGTCAACTGTCTCTACTTCGAAGAGTTTTGAGTACATTAGAACCTCTGTCTGAACTTGATGAGAAACTAGCGATAACATTAATGGATGAAGCGCGTGCGACTCTTCCACTAATTGGAGCATTACACGCGGTGAGAACTCTCCCCGATTTGGTTGCGACGGTTTGGAGAATCATTTCAATAATTAGCAGACCTGCGGCCTGTTCTCCTGCAGATCTTAAGAAGCACAGCGTTATTCAGGTACTTGTTTATTGTTTTAATTTATTGGAATAAATTCATTAGAATACTCAAACAGATCTGTACAGTAATCGCATCTGGACAACTGAAGTTGCGTATCTTCAACGAAGAGAATGCGCTTTCGGTGATCAACGCACTTGCTGTGACAACCAGAAAGACGGATGGCTATCGATGGATGATATTTATCTCTCTCGGAACACTTTGTAATATTTTGACAGCAACGTCTACGAGAACTTCAATTAAAATGACGATCGCTGTTTGTTCACTTCTGGACGAGGCGTTGCGAAAGGCAGCTGCAGAGCAGCCTGACATCGTTGAAAAGTTTGAAAAGTACCATCTGAAATCCGTAATTAGTACTTTTGGGTTTTGGGTTTGGAATTCAAAAGTAATGAAAGAAGTCTCCTCATTGTACAGCACTCTCGCTAAGTATTCTCAATTATTTAGATCTTTACTACTAAATGATGAAGAAGCACTGCTGACGTACTTTAATATGTTTTTAACTTCTACTGAAAACTGTGAGGAATTGTTATGTAATCTCACAGACTGTAGTTGCTCACTCTGTCTGTCGAGGAGAGATATTATTTTTGATAAAGTCCTTCCAACAGTAACATACATCGGGTTGTCGCAATTATCAAAAAAAACAAAAAAAGTGAACCAGCTCTGCAACTCTATCATTGAGTTGACTCTCTGTTGCTGTCAGTCTGAAGCAGACCGTCAAAGTGTTCAGTCGATTGGTGGATTGAATTTAATAATAACTCGGTCGTTCTTGTCTGATAATTACTTGTTGACACTTCGATCACTTTTAGCCTTCGCTTCATCATCGAATCCACTTTTTAAAAGAGCGTTGCTGAAAGCTGGTGTCGTTACCCTTCTCGCAAAGATACAAAAGACGTGTTCAGCTAACGAGCATTCTCTTCTCTCTTCATTACTGCAGCACTTACTCGTCTATCAACCTGCTGAAGATGCGATTGCTCAGATTCCTGAGCTTCAAGCGGCGCTGTACTGATTGTACCTTCTCTCTGTTGTGATTTCATTTCATTTA
Source organism: Flectonema sp. DT1601 (assembly GCA_964019425.1). NCBI lineage: Eukaryota > Euglenozoa > Diplonemea > Diplonemida > Diplonemidae > Flectonema > Flectonema sp. DT1601. The sequence goes on along the minus strand of OZ025824.1, from coordinate 91,473 downwards.
CACATCTGCTGAGTATTCTCGTCGGTTTTGTTGTCTTTTTCAGGACACTTTTATTTTATCGATCGAGTTGCAATAAAATGTTTGTGATCCTTCTCAGTACTCAGTTCTCGTAATTCTTTTACAGCAACAAATAGAAGGCTGTCTAATGTAAGTAGTTTGTTGTGTTGTGTTGGAATGTATAAAAGTAGTGATTAACTATTCCCTTCCCCTTTAGGATAATAAAATGTCGTCACTGCTCTCGGCTCTCCCAGTACTTGTCGCAGCCACACTGCAGGATGACATTACAGCGATACTAAAACCGATTGCAGAGAAGACAGCTCTCAAATACAATTGCAGCATTTCAATTGCCTACTACGATTCGCAGGGGAAGAGTGCTGCAGCAGCAGCTGGTGTCATAGACAGGTCTGATGGGACTACTGCAGAAGTGACTGATGACTTTATTTGGGGTTCAGTGACGAAAACCTTTACAGGGTCAGCTGTTCTGAAATTAGTAGACGAAGGGAAACTAAAACTAGACGACAAGATCTCTCCGATTATCGATCCTTTTATGATGAGAACTAACGGGACTACTCTCGCTTATCGATTTGGTGACGTCATAAATGAGGTTACAGTCAGACAGCTCATTCACATGACTGGAGGAGTCCCTGACTACGATACTACTTGGCTACCTGGTGACCCTTGGAGAATAAGACAATATAATAATCCAGGACATGACTATGGTCCAATAGAGATAATTACAGATCAAAGTATGAACGTACCAGGAGTATTCCCACCAGGTACTAAACAATACTATTCAAGTACGGGTTTCATTCTCTTAGGTCTACTGCTGGCAGAGATCTCTGGTGCAGAGACTTGGCAAGACTTTCGTCAGCGAGATGTGATTCCAACATTTGACGACATCTACGGTGACGATGTTAACATTTCAAACATTCGATTTGCTGACTCTGGTCCCTGTTCGAAGTACACTCGAGTTCACGGATATGATGAAGTCCAAGTAAAAGGTTTCGATGTTTGGAACGTTTCCTGTCTCGGCGGTTGGACAGCTGGCAACGTAATTAGCACCCCACTCGAAATGGCGAAGTGGACGCAGCTGATGTACGGAACTCCCGGATCCGTTCTGAGCAGAGCAAACGAAGAACTTCTAAAGAACACAACAATCGCATGCGACCTTCACGAGAAGGGATGCGCTGGTATTGGACAACACGGATATGGATATTGTTCTTTCAATCAGACTCTATCAACGGGGAAGTTTGGTCCAATTGGAGAATCGTGGGGCCATCTTGGCGCTACTTACGGATATCAAAGTAGTACAAATTACTATCCGAAACTCAACTTCACTCTGACGGTGGCCTCAAATATCGAAATCCAAGAGCAAGACCAGCCGTCGTACGCTCTCTGCCTAGCGTACAATCATATTTTGAATCACTTGGAAGGTAAGCCAAAGCCTACCTGCACTTTTACACACAGCGGCTACTTTTTTGGTCATTGTGACTGCTCTCCTTAAGTCAAATCACTTTTGAAGTTCTATTTAGTGTTTCACATAACATTTATCGATAGGGAAATTGTTTTTCTTTTGTTTTATACAGCCGAACGTTTTACTTTCAAGTTTCTGACGCTGACTGACGTCATTAATTACTAGTTGGTAATGAATAATAATACTACTCGTCTAGTCTGATCCAGTCAAGTCATAGAAGTATTGGACAGACGGTTCTTTCCTTATTAACCATCTTTGAGACGGCATTTCTGTTTTCTTTTCCACTAATTTGTGTCATTCGTGTGTTTGTTTTGTAGGAAAAAGAACGAAAGTATTCCCTTCTCTTTTTTTTTTGAGAATAACTCGTTGCTCGCTCAATTAATTCTTCCCCAGCCCCGTAAAGTATGTTGCCGGTAGAGAATCTGATTCTGCGGAAAGTTGAAGAGATCTGTGCGCAGTGGGATGTCTATCGAAGTATGGCAGCAGGCAGTGGGAAGTCAGCTGAGAGAGTAAAGAATATCATCACTTTGGCAACAGAAGGAAGGATGTCGTTATTATTAAATCAGATTACTGCTGCTGGTGATATTCAACTTTCGGGGGAGTACTCAATTTCTTTGTTGGCGAAAACTTCAAAACTAATAAACAGAACTTTGAATCGAACCACTTCATTGACAGAAGAAGTCAGAAACACTTCAATAACTTACTATTCCTCTTTCGTTACGAAGAGAAGTCAAATCGCCGTGTCTGCTGTCGGAAGTCGAATTGATATTTCGATACTTCGAATTGATGATGAGGAAGTTAACAGTTTTTGTGTTTGTTTTATAAGAGCGACAGCAGAGTGTGATGAGAAGGGACGGATTGTTGTAAGAAAGAGGAAGAGTTCTTTATTTCCATCAAAACCACATTTCATAAAACCCGAAACTTCTCAGCACACTTTGATCAGTCAGCCGCCCACTCAGCAGTTGTTATCTTCAAACTATCTCAGCGACGTCTTTCAGGAAGTCATTCCGCACTCACTTCGGCTTTCAAGTTCTTCGCCATCTTATCTTCGAATGGAAAACATTAGAAGTACGTCGATTGATGAAATAGTTTGGTATTCACTTCCTGACCATCAGAAGCTCTTCAAAAGTTCACTTCGATGGATAGAAGGTTTTGATACAATCGTTCTCGTTACTCATCTTAAACCTCAAATTAAATCTCGCGATGGTAGAATTGAGTTCTCAACAACAAAAGTAACCACCGCAGTGAAAACTGATTCTACTTCTCAAATCGAAGAGGTGGTGTCCGGGAGCTACGAATCAAGAAATATTAATCAAAATGAATCTGGTGCTGAAAACAGTTTTCACTCGAAGCGATTTGTGAGAGCCAGAGACGCTGCTAAAGTTGAAAAAGCCGAACAGCAACTTCTATCGAACTCTGATACTCCTCTGTGCGGTACTTTCAGAAAGAAGAGTCGGCAGCCACATGTCATCACTCCCAACAGAAGTCTGTTCGTTGGCAGCTATCCGACAGAACCAAACAGACTGGTAGTGTCGCCATCTCACTTCCTTGAGGATTATAATTCAATTATGTCACCTCCATCTCGGGAGGGGAAAATAAATATTACTAACAGAGTTTTGACACCTCCTCCACCTCCACCTCCACCTCCGCTGATGCAGAAGTCAGAAATCTTGAAAACCAGCAGAACGTCCCCAATTAGAAGTAAAACTCCTCCTCCTCCGTCGAATAGCAGAACTCCTTACAAACAGAGACGATCGAGTTCTCTCTCTGCGTCTGTTTCTCCCTCACGTTCTAGTCGGCAGCAAAAGCTCCAAAGTGTTTCAGATATAACAATTCAGGGAGGCGAACATTTAATATCTCCTCCCAGGAAACGATCGAATGATGAGAGAAAGTATTCCCCAGTCAGATCTCTTCGTAACCAACAACAACAAAGATCAACAACACTAAAGGAGATATCCATCTCAGCTGATCTAATTGAGAAGTCTAATCGGATGAATGCAGAAAGCAATCTTCGAATTACTTCTCCACAAAGGAGGCAGGGCGGTGGTGGTGGTGGTTCTAAAACTAAACTGAGTCCGATTCACTCTTCAAATGACGACCCTTCTAACTCTGCATTGTTTTGTAAACCACTACCTCTGCCGTCGCGATGTGCTACTCCTGCTGGCGTGCCATCGAATTCTTCTCCACTTCGAAATGTTCAAATTGTTCAATCAGACAGCGACCTTCTGCGAGAAGGAAGTAGGTCACCTGTTCCACAACCTGCGCCTCTCACTGTGGGTCCAACACCCCGACGGGGGTCACTAAAACATACGAATCCTTCGAAGAGAAATATATCAAAACCATCTGTCCTCCGTCGGGGAACGTCGCCGATTGTTGGGAGGGTTCGAACGAGATATGACGGCGACGTGACTTCTATAAAAAAGACACCCATCTCACTAATGCCTTGTAATCAAAGGAGTAGACAGTTGTCAGAGACAGACGTAGCTGTGCAACACAAACCAGAGCGAAAGGTTCGAGTTATCACTCCAACAAAAAGACGAGCTGCTGAACGAACTGAGAGATGGCGAACTGAATCGACAACAGACAGGAGTCTGATATCAGATTCTTATTGGGGTGCTAGACAAGGAAGGAATGGTTTGTTTACAAAGAAGGCATCGCGTCTTCTCATCATTCTGGGATGTCACCCAACTCAGATTCAAATCGGATATGGGAATTCTGTTTGTTCTCTTCAATTCGAATCCATTTCGTCATTTCTTCCCGTGGACGTTCTGCTCGCTGTCTTTCGATTTGTTCCAAAGGAGGAGCTTTCTGCCTGCAGCGCTACTTCTGTTTCGTGGCGCGCTCTTTGCATTTCAATCGCTAAGCAACATGCTCGAAGTCTTTCACGACCGCTGCTTCCAATAGCGGCATCTCGCAATGTTGCTCTAAAACATTATTTATCGACGAAACCCGTCTTCTTATCTCCTCACTATCGATGATGAGATTTCAGTCCCTTCTTTGTACGAAAAGAGTTTCCGTCTTTTCCAATTGTATCGAACGAGTAGAGTTCTTCTGAGTCAGTTCCTAACTAACCTGTATTGTATGATAGAATGAATTGTTTATAATATTAAAGTAGTATTGTCTTCGTAATTATTAATTCTTAAATCAGGTCCAGAGATAATAAAATTAAAAAGATGGTATCAAAGGAAGCACTAGCAGCTATTCACGGTACTGTGAGTGCGGAAGATAAGATTCGTAAGTTGGACAGATCTCAGCAGTCCTGGTGGTGTCAGTACGCAGATCGTAAGAATGATGAAGATGAGGAGGCGGTTGCTGACAGTCTGTTGTACGACAGAAATACTCTTCCGAGATCAGCTCCAGCTCCTATTTCATCAGAAGGAGTGTCTGCTGAAGTAATCAGAAGACAATACGAACAGGGAAGCACCAGTTGAACAAACTCATCGAACGGATCACTTGTTCCATTCCTATCCCGACGATGCTAAAACAGGTATTCGCAACATTCTAAAGTACTTCCTCGCAATAACTTTGAAATGATAAAATAGTTTTTTACTGAAAGGATTCTATCCCAAGACTGGTAACCATTTGATGGGTTGCTTTTATTTAATTACTTCTGAGTATTTCTTTTATTCAAGAGTATCTTTTGTTAGGTAAGCGTGCCATTCTAAAAAACGTCGATTCCGATTGGGTTCAGCATTCCTTGAAAACTTCATTTTAATTTCAGGTGGCGAAGCAATGAGGGAAGCAGTGAGAGAGTATTTCAGTACTCATATTCCAATTCTCCCCTCGCAGTGTTGTAAATGAGAATCCCATGAATCCCGACAAGCACGACGGGTCTCAACATTTCTAATGGGGTGCGGAGTCTCACGTCAGAAGACTCCAAACGAGGCGCTATTAAAATTAAAAAAAGAAGAACATCACGTATGTTGTTTGTTTTTTCACCACAGTTTATGTTGCTCAGACAGAGTAGAGGAGCGGACGAGAGAATTTCAAAAGTCAGCAACTCGACAAACAGGAGGAGGAGGAAGAGGACGCAATAATTAATTCCGAGGAATTCATTCTAACGAGAGAAGACACACAAATCAGTGCTAAGGACATAACCGAAGCAAACACAAACGACGAGTTAGCGTACCCGGTACTGACTGGTGCTGAGCTGGCGAAGATGTTACGCTGGGTTAGCGATGTGGAGTCATTTAGAAATAGTAGAATTCCAATCCCAGAACTTGTTGAAATCGACGACGTCGAAGAACCTCCTCAAGAGATGTGCGCTGTTTCATCAATTCCTTCTTAAAGTTATTCTTCTTAGAGTTAGAGTTATGAAGACGAAGGAAGCAACAGTCACGTGTCTGCCAGTGAGGCAGAAGTCTCCACAGAAAGAATGAAATAAAATTCAAGTAGTGATGTAGGACTCCGCTTGTATATTCAAACTGAAGAGTTCTGCTGGTGTTTATTTTTGTTTACTCAGCGAGGGTTTGTTTTCAGTTAGTTTTTTTATTTCTTTTGATTTTCCTCATTGTTTACGTAAACTCTACATAATTAACTTTTGTCCACAATCGGACAAGGTAGTGGAAAGCTGACAATGACATGCTGTGATCAAGATGCCTCGTCTAAGCAAGACCATAGCAACCCCTAACAAGATTTGGTCTGCTTACGTTGCTGTTGCCTCGTCAATAGTTAACCCCATGCTCTCCTTAGTTCGCTATATCGATGATGCACAACACGTAATGGAATCGACCTCTTTATCTATCCTAGTCAGAAAGTTAATTTGTTAGTTGCGAGTAGTAGTAGTTTGTTTGCGCAACGCAAGACCTTCTCAGTTAGTTGCTCGAGTTGAATAATTTATTTTATCGTTTAGTAGAAAAGAATAAAAAGAGTCCAGATAAGGCCAGAAGTGAATTAGAGCAAAAGAAAACAAAGTTTCCTTTGCATTTCGACTATCTTTTTGTTATTAGTTCTGACCTCCTTTTCAGGAGGATGATTATCAAGTCCAAGAGTGCTTTCGTAACTCTTTCGTTAATAACTCGTTGCTTAAAGTACTGCTCAGAGTAATCAACTGTTTGATTAACAGATTTAATTACAAACTTAAAATGACGTCTTTTCCAAGTGATCGATTAGCACCGGGAGAGCAGCGTGTGTTTCTCCTTCGTCACGGAGAGCGATTGGACGAGTCAAATAGAGAGTTGTGGGCATCGATACGAACTCCTAATAATCACCATGACCCTCCATTAACTAATAATGGTAAGGTTCAGGCGAAAACTGCGGGACTCGCATTGAAGACGCAGCTACGGAGGAGGAGTATCGCAGTAGAAGACACTCTTCTCTTTGTTAGTCCAGCTCTACGTACGCTGGGAACAGCAGCAAGTGCTGGAAGAGTACTTGGAAGTAAAGAGTTGATTATTACTCCTGGAGCATTCCAATGTGCTGCTGCTGCTAGAAGAGCAGGTCTGAAAGGATTACGAATGTCAGGACAAGAAGACAAGTCATTCATCGACATGATTGAAGACTTTCCCGTCTCAGATAGAGTTCATGGAGGGCTGACTGACACGTATTCTTCTGCTCTTAATTCAATTCTCGATTCACTAAAAGGATCGCAATCTGTTCCGATCGTAGTCACACACCGCGAAGGCATTCGCACCACGCTGAAGAAAGCGAATTCAGTCCACGTGAAGCTTCCGTATTGTGTTTGTGTTGAGTTCATTCGATCTTCTGACATGAGTTGGAGATTCGTTGATGCTATTCTTCCTCTCGGGACAAAGACAGCGAATAAAACAAATACTCGGCCCTTATGCGTGAAGACGCGAGCACGTGAACCTTCAGCCGGAGTCCCACGAGTGTAAGTCATCAGAACCTGAACTCTACACGGTTTATCTTCCCATCGGTGATTCTGATCAGCCGACTGTTCATTTCTTCACCGTAAGATAGTAATATCCGTAAGAAGACTTACTGAGTCGGCTTGCACACTAACTAAGGCCGACTTAATAATAATTTAGTTTTGTTAGTTGTTATTTTCATTCCGTAAACTAGCGAAAGGTCTGAAGCAGCATTTACCAGCTGAAGCCTGCCCTTTACCACTATCTACAACTATCCCTTGATGGTGGATTGTTTTTATATTCTTCTTGTCCTCTCGCTTCTCGATTGTGTTTTTGCTCACTAAAATTATAAAAATATTTCTTTCACCAGAACCCATCGTTCCAAGTCCACACAAACCAACAAACAAGATGCACAGAATTTACGGTGCCGGTGCCCCAATCAGATTCTCTGGATCTGATGACGACAGAAGCAACAAGACAGCTCAATTGGGAGGAGCTCCTTGTCCAGAAGCGAGAATGAAGCAAAGATTGAAGCAGGTCCAGATTGGAAAGAGTACCATCGGATACGAAAACTACCGGTCGTGCATTGCAGCTCGTGAGAGAATTGCTGGAACACATTTGGACACTCCAATTGTTTCCGTTGAAGCCAACGCCACTACCAGCAAGAGAGACTTCGAAGAACAACTCAGAATGTGGAGAAGATACCTCCACACATATGATGACAACAACAACTTACCAGCTCACGCAGCGATGAAGAAGAACATGTTTATGGACACCTCGTCAACTACTTCAAATGTTTCGAGTGATGAATTGTCTTACAATCCTCAAGAAGAGCAGCAAGTGTACCAACCGATTCCTGAGTCTGATGAGAGTGGACCTGTTAGTTTCCCTGAATGGTGTCAGTGGCAGGGGGACTACTCGCAGTATCAGTACTGCGATGAAATGAATTACGAGAACAACTTTGAAGAGTGTTACGACTACGAGAGATGCTACGATGAGAAGTCTGCTTATGTTCAGGCAGCAGACTTCTTCCCACTTGACCCGGATATGCTTCTTCCTCCTGCTCCAGTTGAAGACCCTTCCTATACTTCTCTTGTTCAGGGAACTCCTATGACGAATTTAGAAGCCCTGGAAGCCTCACTGATTGCCATTAACTAAGTAATCAACTGAGTGCTGGTTGTTGGGTTGCGATAGCCTCGCGACTCGACTTCACTAATTCTCTTTATTTTGCTTTACTTTTTACTCTTCGAACTTCTTTATGAGGGCAGACGAAAGCCCAGAAAAACGCACTGTTGAATGTTCCCGTCAAATAGAACATAAAATCGTCCGCCACTTGCCTAGGCTCGTACTTAACACTATTTGATGTTATTTGACAGTGTATTGCGAAGGTTATGAAACCTCTGGATATGGTGAATTCGTGCTTTGTGGGTCTTGTTCCTACAAACTCGTTTCTTCAGTCAGTCTGTAAACTTCCTTGACCTTTATTTTATTAATCTCATCTACGAAGCCTTTTCTTTCCTTTTACAAGAAACATGGTTCTTTTTCGGAAGAAAAAAAAAAAAAGCCATTTGCAAAAAGAAAAAAAAAAAAAGAAAAAACAACGCACAATGAACCAATAATTAGTGGTCGTTAGCTAATTAGGCTGTTGGGTCAAGTGCAAAAAAAAGCAAGTGGTGACAAATGAGGCTTATTCCACAATTTGCACATGCGAGATAAGTTTATGCATTGCATCTTGTGCGAGTGTCTCTCTGTACAGCAAAATAAGAACCGAAATATGCCTTAGTATAGTGTATAATTTTTCCTTTTTTCTTTTCCGCAGTAGTCCCAATCTATCCTTGAATGCTGGCAAAAAAAAAAACCAAAAAAAAAAGATTTAAAAAGGAGAAAAAAAAAAACAAAAAACCAACAAAAAAAAAAAAAAAAAAAAAAAAACCAAAAAAAAACCTAGTTAAAGCTAGGTTGAAACAACTAAAAAAAAAAAAAAATAATAAAAAAAACAAAAAAAAAAAATTGTTCATTATGTCGATACTTCTTTTAGTTTTTCTTTTTTCGCATTCCCCATTATTAAAAAACGCAAAAGAACCCTCCACCCAAAGATGTGTAGTCAGCTACTGTGACTTGCAAGCAACTTCTTAGTGCAGTTGATCAGACGCCTTCATCATTCATCATTTGGTTGGCTTCTGTGCTGTTGTTTGTTTTGTCGCGTAGCTTTCTTTATGCGTTATCGCACCATCTATTCATCGGGTGTTCATTGGGTACCTCCAATCCTAAATATTTTTTGTGAGTCTTATGAAGTGGAGCTGAAGGGACAACTATTAGTCAATGCCTCTCGCTACGGCTATGGTGAAGTCTTTTAAAAGTTCTTTGGTGTTGGTATTCTTAATTAGTGTGTCACTTATGTGCTTACCTGCTACCCTCTTCTTTTTAGTAACACAGATATTTCTCTTAGACTTCAATGCGGTGCCACACTCTGTTCATAGAGCATGACATCGCAAAGAATGATTTCTGTGATTGTTTTACTCCTCCTCACTTTCGTTTGTGTTTGTTTATCTTTTAAAAAAAAAACCTTAAAAAAAAAAAAAAAAAAAAAAAAAAACCAATAATTTGGAAAGACATCTGCCATTGGATTCTTTTCAGCCAAAAAAAGTATAATCTTCCCCCCTGAAATATACAAAAAGCCATAAAAACAAGATTCTACGATTAAAAAAAAAAAAAGAAAAAAAGAAACTTTAATAAAAAAAATAAATCAGAAAGAATGAATCGCCCTCATGGGTTTAGACAAAATCGAGAAAAACTAAGAAAGATTCAAATTAATAAAACAAAAACAAAAATTTTCCTTCGAAGGCGCTGTTGCGCTAAGCGCACCGCCTCGTCGGGTTAACTCATTACATACAGAAATCAGAACATTAAAAAATTACCAACCGCTGTAAAGGTTTGCATATCTTATCATTCATATTGCAACTCGAACGGCGAATCTTTAGAAATATTTTTCACATTTCCGTAATCCAATGTATTCATTTCAAATTATTTTATTTTTATTTTTCCTCTACCTGCTTTATGTTTTATGTGCTGTAACTGAAATACCCAGACGAGTACGTTTATTCTGTTTGTCGCTTGTCACACCATTGTGACTTCACTACAGTAGTAAACGCTGACCAAATTGCCAAACATATTGTTTGTCACGAACTGTTTCGTTAGTTTGCAGCCAATTTTCCTCTCCCTCACTCCACACTCACCTGAAAGACAGAAATGAACGGATTACTTACATTTGAAGTACCTCATCGGTGTCTTCGAATGACTAACCCTTGCACCGACACACACAAGAAAAAACGACAAAAAAAAAAAAAAAAAAAAAAAAAAGCTGGATTCGTTATCAAACGTTTGTTTCAATCATCGTTTACTACATCATCTTTCACAGCAGACTGAATCCTCCAATAGATGATACTTGTTGAGGATGATGCTCGTAGAGAAGTAACATTTCTATCTAGTTAGTTTGGTTTTCGTAATTTTTCTATTTGTTCTTTCTCAAAACAGGTTTTGCTCTGAACCCCTTAAAAGAAAAAAACAAAAAAGAAGAAAAAACATGAAGGCCATCGCAACCCTGATCACGGCGGTCGTCGCAGCTGCCCAAGCCCAAGACTCGCCTGCCCTGCAGGCGGCCCTGAGCCAGTACCCGACGGACGTCTGCTGGTGCGTGTTCGGGACGCCGGAGACGAGCAGCACGGCGACGGTGAGCAGCGGAACGTTGCTCGCTCTCGGGGGCGGGCAGGTGGCCAACTACATGCCTGGGTGGATCGACCCGTCGACCGCTGGTTCGAGGTACTTCCACATCCCCGAGTCGCAGCTCCTGAACGCCGCCTACATCCCGCCATGGAACATCGCGTCGGGTTCGTTCATGAGGTTCTGGTGCGCGGACCACCCGTCGGTGAAGAAGTGCGACATCTACATCAACATCTACAAGTGCAACGGATGCGAGGCCGGGCTGAACGCGGACTTCAGGGACTACCTGGTGACCGAGGGTTGGACTCCTTCGCAATGCGGGCCGAAGTTCATCAGCGACGCGGGGGAGGACAAGCACAAGTTCATGTCATTCAGGAAGCAGGTTCCGAGGAACCACCTCGAGAGAGTGGACATCGATTCGAACGTGAAGCTGATGTTCGCGTCGATGAGCAGCGAGGGCGTGGACTGCTCGGGTTTCTCGCTTGCGAAGTGCGAGACCTCGGGATACGACCAGTGCAGAGTCATCAACGGAGAGTGCGTCGACAACTGGTGCCCGAGGATGCTCCAGGGACCTTGCCTTCCTCCGTGCGGCAGCGGGGGATGCACCAACTGTGCCCTGTCGGAGGCGGCCTTTCAGTAATTCGATGTGGTAAGTTGTATTGAATCACATCACAGCTGTCTTATTGATCAAAGAGAGATGGTGTTGTTGGATGAGTTAACTCTCCATAAATTCGTATTTTAATTTGATAATATAAAAGTCAGCAGTAATGTTGTCCATCGTTGCCCCATCTCTGATGTTTGGCATTCCTTCTCTCTTCATTCGCTTCTTCGCTATTCGTATTGTTCCTGAAATGAACTGATATTAGTCATTCCTCTTTGTGTGGAAATGACCAGTTTGTATTGTCTTTTTATTGATGAGGGGACATGCGATGATGTTTTCCTCTCTTTTCGTTTATAATTATATCTATAAGGCTCCTGATTTTGTTTGTTTTTCGAGAGGTAGCTAAACTAAAATCGATATATATATAGCAAACCGGGAGAAAAGCGACGCCTCAGCAGACATCCCGAATGTGATGTCTTTTGTGTCGACGGAAGTCTTATAATCGGAGAATCGTTTTCTTGCCAATTCTTTTGATGTTCTCTTGTTGATTCAGATTTCATTTGTGTGATCGGCTTTGTGAATTGTTTGGTAGTCACCACTCTGCTATTCCCTTGCTGACTGTACGCTGGTGTTGATTACTTCCATCAGATTCCTCTCATCTTTTCTTTCTGAAAGATCTTTTTTCTTCTTCGAGTACCACAAGCTGCAGGTATTGCACGTTGTGTCTCATTACTCTTTTATGTTGCTTCTGTGTGATGGAACAGTTTTAGTTTGTGGTGTATCGAATATAGTTATTATCCTTAATTCCCTTTTATAGGTATCGAATAAATATTATTAAGAATGGAACATGAGGTCACTTTGGATATAATCTTTTTATTGAAAACAGATGTCTGGATTGGTTGAAGTTATTAATAAATTCATTCTCCCTTCAGAAAAAAAGGAAAAGAGAAAACCCCTAATTCCGCACAAGGTTTTTCAAAATTCCGGATTTCAACACAAAGTTTCAAACCACACGGTCCACACTTTTTAAGATTTTTCAAAGACTTGCTCTAAAGTGCCGAAGAACTGTTTCTTTGGATCGCAATCCCCATTTTTGGGGTATATGTTGCAGTATTCATAATTTGGGTGCCCAAAATACTTACGGGGGGTAACTTGATACTAATATTAAAGGCTCCCCCCGTCATCGGCGACGGGACAGAAGGTGCTGAGCCCGTCATCGTGCCGATAACGTCCTCGCCAACCCCACCAGAGATGTCGATACATAAAGCTAACAACTTCACCATCGTGCCTTCCAGAATTCATTGGTATGTGTGCAGCTCAGACGAGTCTGCCTGGAACGAGTCCGTAAAGAGATTTGTCCTCGATCTGCAGAACGTCGTTTTCCGCTGTGTTATCCTGCCCGTGAGCCTCGTGGCCTCAAGCATGGCCGCGCGAGAGTGCTGCTCTTTTTCGTGGCGTGTTCTTGAAGCGGAAACTGATACGGAAATGGTATATTAGCACACTGCGTGCACAGGGACACAAGGTCACCTCTTCTCATTGTAAAAAAGAATTATTTGAAGGTGCATTTCACAGGCCTCAAAATTGGACCCAGGTACCACACGGTCCACACTTTTTGAGATTTTTCGTTCCTTTGTGAAATCAGCCAAATCGAGGTTTTTTCGGCCCCGAAATCACATTTTTGGGGGTTCTGATGGGGTCCTGGGTATTTTTTGCCCCTGGGAAGGTTATACTTACCAAAATTCGGAAAAAGTACTTTATCGACAGCTTGTACCCCCCCACCTAATGATTCATGTCTAATTTGTTGCGTGTAACCTTGATTTATTTATCCAAGTCCCCCCACCGAGCGGACCGCTGAAGACTCGAGTAGTCTAGGAAAGCCTTACGTCGGGTTCGTCCACTGTTAACCGTTTCATTTTATTTTTTTCACATTTATTTTAATTTACAGCTGTTTTTCACTGTTACGGTAGCGTAGGCAAGAGGTGCTCAACTACGTTCACGTGGCCTCCACCAAAGAAACCAGGCAATGTTCAACGCCTCCTGTTTCATGGTGACGGTACTTTTATTTTTTTGTGCAAAGAACTGCAGTATTCTTCACTGATAAATCTTTTCGTATCGTATCAAAGTCCCCCCCTTAAACTGAACAAGGAAAGTGTGGGCTGCATAGCCGGGATGAGAACACACACTGAAACGTGGCGCAGGGGACGTGTTGTGATCTTGTTGTTATCCGTTATTATTTATTTGGTGTTTTACCACACAGGATTAATATAAAAAAATGAGAGTTGGGTAATAACAGGAATGAATGTGTTGTTTATTGGAAGGGGAGGAGGGAGACCGTTCTTTGAGCTCAAGCTCTGTCGTTGTTTTTTAGTAACCAAACTAAAATGTTGTAAATTAATTTTATGTTCCACTTTTTCCTTCCTGTTGCAAAGCTTTTGATTAAAACAAATAAAAAAACATCAACAACACTAATTAAAATGAAGACCATCGCAGCAGCCCTTGTCGCTTCCGTGTTCGTTTCTGTTCATGCCCAGCAAGACTCGCCTGCCGTGCAGAATATATTGGAAGATAAGATGAAACAGGGAGAATCGTTCACCGCGTTTTTCGCACCGCAGTCGGCGAGCAGCACGGCGACGGTGAGCTCAAGCAGCGCGGTATTGCTCTCTGTTGGGGGTGGGTTCGTAGGGAACCACATGCCTGGGTGGATTGACCCTGAAACCGATGGTTCCAGATTCTTCGACTTCCCTGAATCTCAGTTGGGGAACGCCGCTTACATCCCGACATGGAACATTGCGGCGAACTCGTTTTTGAGAATGTGGTGCACGAATGACCCGAAGGTGCAGAAGTGTGACGTGTACGTGAACCTTTACAAGTGCAACGGGTGTGAGGCTGGATTGAATTCGGATTTTTCGGATTACCTGATCACCAACGGTTGGACTCCTTCGCAGTGCGGTCCGAAGTTCATCAGCGATGCGGGTGAGGAAACGCACAAGTTCAGGACATTTAGAAAGCAGCTTGCAAACAACCAGCTGGAGAGAATTGAAGTCGATTCGAACGTGAAGTTGATGTTCGTAACGATGTCCGCAGATGGCGTGAACTGCTCTGACTTTCCTCTTGACAAGTGCGAGAACCCGAGTCGCAAGCAATGCAAGGTCATCAATGGAGAGTGTGTTGACAACTGGTGCCCGAAGACGTTCCAGGGTCCTTGCTTTCCACCGTGTGGCGGAGGATGCCACAACTGTGCTCTTAATGAAGCGGCCTTTCAGTAGGAATATTTTCGCTTGGCTTTTTTTTCAATTTTCCTTTGCCGCATTCTTCTATTCCTTGATGGCTTGCCTCATCGAAAAACCCTTCCCCGAAAAAAAAAGGAAGACAAACAACCAGCATCCTCGTGTTCCTCGTGTTGTTGAATTCACGTTGCAGTGCGAGTGATGCTTATTTCTATGTAACCCCACCCACCGTGTTGGGACATTTTAGCTGCCATTCTGAAATGAAGCTATAAATCTTCTGGCGCGCGCTTCTCAGTTTTTACGAACCTTTTGTTAACTTACTTAACATGAGTATTTTTCAAGGTTTGTATGCTGTCAAAACTTTCAACCCCCGTGTTGGAGATTGAAGAGAAAGTGCTTCTATATCTTAATCAAAACTTTTGAGAGTCATTTCGAAATAGTTGTCTGGTAGGACAAGTATCGGGTTTGGTGATTTCCTTTTCTAGAAAATCCCTCGGAAGAGGTGTTCTCCTGAGAACTGTAGAAACTCAACTCTTGTGTGTGTGTGTTGTGTGTGTATGTGTGTCAAGTAATGGTTTGAATAGGAACAGAATTGTCTCTCTTCACACGTAATGGAATTCAGGGAACTCGAGACGTTCGTTAGTATTCGGGCAATCAAATCACTCAACGCAAATAAAAATTGAGGAGAAATCGCTTTCAAAATTGTATCCACTTGGCGCTTGTCGACTACCACGAAACTTGCTGAATACTCTTCAGTTAGTAGTAGTAGTAGTGGGGGTGGTAGTTGACCTGCAGCAAATGAATCGGCATTGTTGGCACAATTATTTTAGTGATTCCTCGTTTTCATTTTTATTTTGTTTTTTTATTATTATTTATTATTTTTTTTCATTTCATTACTGTTAAAGTCTGCATGCTACCAAAGAGTTCACTAAATCTTCTTCCCTTTCACGGAACTCTTCTGGACACGAAGCTTGTTTTCAGGAAAAGGTTATTTTGGTGTTGAGTCGTTGTCGAAAGAAACGACCTCCGAAAGGAAGACCAACCTTTTCGTTGAAGGTAGCGGGGCATGCCTTTTTCAAGTACCGATCATCATCATCATCGATAGCAGCAACTAACTACTAATAAGAAACAAATCTAGATTACTTGACACATCGTATTATTATGAGATGTGTTGTTTTCTGGTGTTGATTGTTGAGTTATTTTTTAGTTATTTTTTTGTTGTTTGTTGCTTGTTGTTGTCATTTTTTTTCACTAACTTTTTCGTTTCTTATTTTTTGTTTTTTATTTACTTTGAATCCGGTTATCGTTATTATACATGTTTTTTATTCATGTACTCGATGCTGAACTTTATTCAGCAAAAACACATCATTTGGCAATCTCGATGAACGCGAATATCTCTCCCAACAGCCGATGTTGCAATGCGGGTTAAGAGGTTTAAGTTTTCTTCTTTTTTAGAAGATGAAGATGATGGCTGTTGTCTGGTGGTATCCACAAATCAAAAAAGAAAAATCAACGCAATTGTTTTCCAAGTTTTAGATACATTAAAAATAAGCTTTTCTGAGATGCCGCATTCCTGCAACTTGCAGCGTTATTTTGCCGTCTCGTGTAAATGAAAAGCGATCATGTTTTTGTTCAACCAAAGGATACTGCTGTTGTCCCCTTCTCAACTGTGAGAGGATCACGATTGTGGTATATATGTTGTTACCGTTCGTGGGCTTCCTCAGATGCTTTGACTTCCCTGACTTCAAAAGTAAACATTATGCAATCTCTCAACTGCATTTTAAATAAAAGTCAAGCTGGTTGAAATTGTTATCTTCTGCGGTTGTGTTGATTACAGAAGCTCGACCAGATTGCATCTATTTCTAATTGTGTGAGATTTCACAACTTTATCAACACAAACAAAAAAAAAAAAAAAAAAAAAACGGAATTTGGGAATATTCATAACAAACATTGCAAAAACATTTTTTTCCCTTTTCTCTTTTTTCGGATGGTAAGTAAGTTGTTGATTCCATGGTACAATCTGAGAAAACCGGACGAACAAAAAGAAATTGTATTTCAAAACCACTAAAATTTATATTTATGTACTGTAGAAAAGGCACTAGAGATTGAAGGACAAAATAAAGCCTCTCTTCTTGCCAATGAAGTGGTCTCACAAAACTAACCAACCAACAAATCCTTTTTTTTTTTTTTTTTGAAGAGCATTTGGTTTAATCTTGTCTTCTTAGTTATGCAAACATTGCAGGCAATATTTAAAGATTAGTTTGCCCTTCATTTTTCTTTTCGACGTCTTTTCTTTCTTTTCCCTGCCCTCCTTTCCCTTTCAGTTTTTTTTTTCTTCCCTTATTGCATGCACCGCCAGGAAGAGATAAAAAAACCTTTATGGTTAGCACAGACCCCTTGATTATTCATGGGCGAGTTGGATCTTGGCTTGAGGTTTTTTGATTGGGTTGTGCATTGGAAACTAGGGGAGAGAAATAAAACAACAAAGGGAGGGGGTAGGTGTAGGTATTTGGGAATAGTTCAGTAACAATCATTTGTTTTCAGTAGCTGAAAAACAAAAACTCCACTTTAACAATTAGTTTTTTTTTTTACTTGCAAACAAAGTCATTATCAATGATTTTTACTTCCTCTCTTTAAAAAAAACAACATTTCTTTCTTGATCTCCCTTCACGTTAACTAAGTAGCCTTCCTTGTTAATTCTTGTACCGAGTGAAGGTTGTCTTTCCTAGTTGATTTCTTTTCCCCCTTCCCCTGTTTTTGAATTCTCTGCCTCGGGAGCACATCATTAACTGCTTGCAATTAACTCACTAAAATAGATGCGTGTTGCCTGAGTGGTGTAGAGAATTTCTTTGCATTTGGTAAAATGTAAATATTTTGGTTTCCATAACAACATTCATTTTTCAACAGAGGGATCTGCGGATTTACAACAGGATGAGGTGAAGAAGGAAAGAAAGAAAAATAGAGTTACGTAACACAAGAATGTGTTGTGTTTATTGGAAGGGGGGGGGGGGGGGGGCCGGGGGGGGAGACCGTTCGTTGAGCTCGAGCTGACCGGGTTATCAAACTCATGCAGGCATGAGAGCTTTTTTAAGGCTGCCTTGAATTATCAAGAGCGCAGTACTGTCTGAAGGGTTCCTGCGTGTCAACAGGACGCAATTGCATGTACTCAGCAGAAGTTCCAGAAAGAAGATTACTTTCATCATTTCCCAAGTGATCACATCCTTGACCGTTTGTGTTATTAGCTTTCAATCAATCTATTAGCGTGAATCTATAGATGTGTTGAATAGGAAAGTAAACGGGTTGAAGCAATAAACCTTTTTGTCAAAGTAATATTATTTTTAAATGAAAAGCAAATTGAGTAAACTGAGTAATACTTTTGTTACATGGCAGGAATACCCATTCCTGTGAAAGTTTGGCAGTTGCATTGGTAGTCTTTGTTTGCTACCCAACCCTTCCCTTCCCCGGCGCACCTCGTGTTCCCCGTCCACCAATTGTGTCAGTAGCATCTTTCACCTTTGGAAGCGGTGCAACTCCCTCTTCACCACCCTTCGCTTTGGTAAGTAGTATCAGCGATCCACCTTTGAACACGCTGTTAGTGGCAGAAGTGAAACTGCAGAACAATTGACTTGCAAAGAAAAAAAGCATCGCAACGTCGGATTTTCCCAAAAAAAGTTTCCAGGGGGAAAAAAAAAAAAATGTGTGGTTTTTCGAAACTTTTTGTGTGGAGCTGGCGGTTTTTGCAAACCTTGTGTTGAAATCCAGAATTTTGAAAAGTTTTGTGCGGAATTTGAGGTTGTCCAGATTGCATGGCCATGCGTAGTGGGTGTGCATATGTTGAGGTCTAATTAGTTTGGTTTTCGTAATTTTTCTATTTGTTCTTTCTCAAAACAGGTTTTGCTCTGAACCCCTTAAAAGAAAAAAACAAAAAAGAAGAAAAAACATGAAGGCCATCGCAACCCTGATCACGGCGGTCGTCGCAGCTGCCCAAGCCCAAGACTCGCCTGCCCTGCAGGCGGCCCTGAGCAAGTACCCGACGGACGTTTGCTGGTGCGTGTTCGGGACGCCGGAGACGAGCAGCACGGCGACGGTGAGCAGCGGAACGTTGCTCGCTCTCGGGGGCGGGCAGGTGGCCAACTACATGCCTGGGTGGATCGACCCGTCGACCGCTGGTTCGAGGTACTTCCACATCCCCGAGTCGCAGCTCCTGAACGCCGCCTACATCCCGCCATGGAACATCGCGTCGGGTTCGTTCATGAGGTTCTGGTGCGCGGACCACCCGTCGGTGAAGAAGTGCGACATCTACATCAACATCTACAAGTGCAACGGATGCGAGGCCGGGCTGAACGCGGACTTCAGGGACTACCTGGTGACCCAGGGTTGGACTCCTTCGCAGTGCGGGCCGAAGTTCATCAGCGACGCGGGGGAGGACAAGCACAAGTTCATGTCGTTCAGGAAGCAGGTTCCGAGGAACCACCTCGAGAGAGTGGACATCGATTCGAACGTGAAGCTGATGTTCGCGTCGATGAGCAGCGAGGGCGTGGACTGCTCGGGTTTCTCGCTTGCGAAGTGCGAGACCTCGGGATACGACCAGTGCAGAGTCATCAACGGAGAGTGCGTCGACAACTGGTGCCCGAGGATGCTCCGGGGACCTTGCCTTCCTCCGTGCGGCAGCGGGGGATGCACCAACTGTGCCCTGTCGGAGGCGGCCTTTCAGTAATTCGATGTAGTAAGTTGTATTGAATCACATCACAGCTGTCTTATTGATCAAAGAGAGATGGTGTTGTTGGATGAGTTAACTCTCCATAAATTCGTATTTTAATTTGATGTTATAAAAGTCAGCAGTAATGTTGTCCATCGTTGCCCCATCTCTGATGTTTGGCATTCCTTCTCTCTTCATTCGCTTCTTCGCTATTCGTATTGTTCCTGAAATGAACTGATATTAGTCATTCCTCTTTGTGTGGAAATGACCAGTTTGTATTGTCTTTTTATTGATGAGGGGACATGCGATGATGTTTTCCTCTCTTTTCGTTTATAATTATATCTATAAGGCTCCTGATTTTGTTTGTTTTTCGAGAGGTAGCTAAACTAAAATCGATATATATAGCAAGCCGGGAGAAAAGCGACACCTCAGCAGACATCCCGAATGTGATGTCTTTTGTGTCGACGGAAGTCTTATAATCGGAGAATCGTTTTCTTGCCACTTCTTTTGATGTTCTCTTGTTGATTCAGATTTCATTTGTGTGATCGGCTTTGTGAATTGTTTGGTAGTCACCACTCTGCTATTCCCTTGCTGACTGTACGCTGGTGTTGATTACTTCCATCAGATTCCTCTCATCTTTTCTTTCTGAAAGATCTTTTTTCTTCTTCGAGTACCACAAGCTGCAGGTATTGCACGTTGTGTCTCATTCCTATTTTATGTTGCTTCTGTGTGATGGAACAGTTTTAGTTTGTGGTGTATCGAATATAGTTATTATCCTTAATTCCCTTTTATAGGTATCGAATAAATATTATTAAGAATGGAACATGAGGTCACTTTGGATATAATCTTTTTATTGAAAACAGATGTCTGGATTGGTTGAAGTTATTAATAAATTCATTCTCCCTTCAGAAAAAAAGGAAAAGAGAGAACCCCTAATTCCGCACAAGGTTTTTCAAAATTCCGGATTTCAACACAAAGTTTCAAACCACACGGTCCACACTTTTTAAGATTTTTCAAAGACTTGCTCTAAAGTGCCGAAGAACTGTTTCTTTGGATCGCAATCCCCATTTTTGGGGTATATGTTGCAGTATTCATAATTTGGGTGCCCAAAATACTTACGGGGGGTAACTTGATACTAATATTAAAGGCTCCCCCCGTCATCGGCGACGGGACAGAAGGTGCTGAGCCCGTCATCGTGCCGATAACGTCCTCGCCAACCCCACCAGAGATGTCGATACATAAAGCTAACAACTTCACCATCGTGCCTTCCAGAATTCATTGGTATGTGTGCAGCTCAGACGAGTCTGCCTGGAACGAGTCCGTAAAGAGATTTGTCCTCGATGGTTCTAATGCACTAGCACAAGGCCGGGTGACCTGAGGGGGGTGAAAACAAGGGGTGTGTTAGGAGGGCTCACAAAAATTATAAGTAATTCTGTGCATTGAGCAATCCATAACCAGGGTTTCACTCTGAGTTGAGTGGGAGATGAAATGGGAACCCAATTTTTATTTTTATCGACCTGATTTGAACCTTAATAATATGCTCCACCAGACCCGACTCGTTAATTCTCCCATCTTCGATGTTTAGGCTACTGGCCTTCTCTTGACCATCCCATGTGCTCAGCTTTCGAAATTCGGCCCGAAGCTGTGCTTCTTTCTGTACAAGATAGACAGAGGACCAATCCTGGGATGCGGATGGCAGATTAGTATTAGAACTTGCTGTCTAGAAGTCTTATCCAGTAGGGACGGAGTGGTACGTTCAGCACCTGTAGCGCCTCTTGTTGTGCTTGCTTTTGCCAATCTGAAGAGGGTCGGTGGTCCTGCGATAAAGTGGTAGCCTTTAGAAGTCCGTGTACCTCTGGAATATGTTGTACGTCATCAGTAGGGCAGCCCTCACGTCATTAGCTCCGTCAGTTGACCAAGAACTATCAACCACACCCTGATTAACCTCCCCTCCTTTGAGGGGTGCGGGACCCCAACGACGACAGTTGTAAACCTCATCCCACGAGCACGACGGGCACTGGAGGAATTATCATATTGCAGCGATGTGCGCTTTGTCTATTCTGTGAGCCTTCTGTGATCACGATTCAGATACTGGACGTTTCTTGACCCCTTTCTCACGCGTATCTTGCTTCTGACTGTCCAAGTGCTGTTGAGTGACTTCAGAGATGCCTCGGGAGGTGTTTTCATGCACTCTGGGATCAATGCTCTCCTCCACAGAATGACTTTGTGAGGCCTCTGCAGAACGTAAATACAGCTGGGGGTCTCGATGCATCCCGATGGTTTTTCGGGCCCCCCAGCCATTTTGGATTTTGTAATAAACGCCCGTTCTGAAACTATTTGTGTAGTAAACGCTAGTTTGCCCTTATTTTTTTCACATTTATTTTAATTTACAGCTGTTTTTCACTATTACGGTAGCGTAGGCAAGAGGTGCTCAACTACGTTCACGTGGCCTCCACCAAAGAAACCAGGCAATGTTCAACGCCTCCTGTTTCATGGTGACAGTACTTTTATTTTTTTGTGCAAAGAACTGCAGTATTCTTCACTGATAAATCTTTTCGTATCGTATCAAAGTCCCCCCCTTAAACTGAACAAGGAAAGTGTGGGCTGCATAGCCGGGATGAGAACACACACTGAAACGTGGCGCAGGGGACGTGTTGTGATCTTGTTGTTATCCGTTATTATTTATTTGGTGTTTTACCACACAGGATTAATATAAAAAAATGAGAGTTGGGTAATAACAGGAATGAATGTGTTGTTTATTGGAAGGGGAGGAGGGAGACCGTTCTTTGAGCTCAAGCTCTGTCGTTGTTTTTTAGTAACCAAACTAAAATGTTGTAAATTAATTTTATGTTCCACTTTTTCCTTCCTGTTGCAAAGCTTTTGATTAAAACAAATAAAAAAACATCAACACTAATTAAAATGAAGACCATCGCAGCAGCCCTTGTCGCCTCCGTGTTCGTTTCTGCTCATGCCCAGCAAGACTCGCCTGCCGTGCAGAATATATTGGAAGATAAGATGAAACAGGGAGAATCGTTCACCGCGTTTTTCGCACCGCAGTCGGCGAGCAGCACGGCGACGGTGAGCTCAAGCAGCGCGGTATTGCTCTCTGTTGGGGGTGGGTTCGTAGGGAACCACATGCCTGGGTGGATTGACCCTGAAACCGATGGTTCCAGATTCTTCGACTTCCCTGAATCTCAGTTGGGGAACGCCGCTTACATCCCGACATGGAACATTGCGGCGAACTCGTTTTTGAGAATGTGGTGCACGAATGACCCGAAGGTGCAGAAGTGTGACGTGTACGTGAACCTTTACAAGTGCAACGGGTGTGAGGCTGGATTGAATTCGGATTTTTCGGATTACCTGATCACCAACGGTTGGACTCCTTCGCAGTGCGGTCCGAAGTTCATCAGCGATGCGGGTGAGGAAACGCACAAGTTCAGGACATTTAGAAAGCAGCTTGCAAACAACCAGCTGGAGAGAATTGAAGTCGATTCGAACGTGAAGTTGATGTTCGTAACGATGTCCGCAGATGGCGTGAACTGCTCTGACTTTCCTCTTGACAAGTGCGAGAACCCGAGTCGCAAGCAATGCAAGGTCATCAATGGAGAGTGTGTTGACAACTGGTGCCCGAAGACGTTCCAGGGTCCTTGCTTTCCACCGTGTGGCGGAGGATGCCACAACTGTGCTCTTAATGAAGCGGCCTTTCAGTAGGAATATTTTCGCTTGGCTTTTTTTTCAATTTTCCTTTGCCGCATTCTTCTATTCCTTGATGGCTTGCCTCATCGAAAAACCCTTCCCCGAAAAAAAAAGGAAGACAAACAACCAGCATCCTCGTGTTCCTCGTGTTGTTGAATTCACGTTGCAGTGCGAGTGATGCTTATTTCTATGTAACCCCACCCACCGTGTTGGGACATTTTAGCTGCCATTCTGAAATGAAGCTATAAATCTTCTGGCGCGCGCTTCTCAGTTTTTACGAACCTTTTGTTAACTTACTTAACATGAGTATTTTTCAAGGTTTGTATGCTGTCAAAACTTTCAACCCCCGTGTTGGAGATTGAAGAGAAAGTGCTTCTATATCTTAATCAAAACTTTTGAGAGTCATTTCGAAATAGTTGTCTGGTAGGACAAGTATCGGGTTTGGTGATTTCCTTTTCTAGAAAATCCCTCGGAAGAGGTGTTCTCCTGAGAACTGTAGAAACTCAACTCTTGTGTGTGTGTGTTGTGTGTGTATGTGTGTCAAGTAATGGTTTGAATAGGAACAGAATTGTCTCTCTTCACACGTAATGGAATTCAGGGAACTCGAGACGTTCATTAGTATTCGGGCAATCAAATCACTCAACGCAAATAAAAATTGAGGAGAAATCGCTTTCAAAATTGTATCCACTTGGCGCTTGTCGACTACCACGAAACTTGCTGAATACTCTTCAGTTAGTAGTAGTAGTAGTAGTGGGGGTGGTAGTTGACCTGCAGCAAATGAATCGGCATTGTTGGCACAATTATTTTAGTGATTCCTCGTTTTCATTTTTATTTTGTTTTTTTATTATTATTTATTATTTTTTTTCATTTCATTACTGTTAAAGTCTGCATGCTACCAAAGAGTTCACTAAATCTTCTTCCCTTTCACGGAACTCTTCTGGACACGAAGCTTGTTTTCAGGAAAAGGTTATTTTGGTGTTGAGTCGTTGTCGAAAGAAACGACCTCCGAAAGGAAGACCAACCTTTTCGTTGAAGGTAGCGGGGCATGCCTTTTTCAAGTACCGATCATCATCATCATCGATAGCAGCAACTAACTACTAATAAGAAACAAATCTAGATTACTTGACACATCGTATTATTATGAGATGTGTTGTTTTCTGGTGTTGATTGTTGAGTTATTTTTTAGTTATTTTTTTGTTGTTTGTTGCTTGTTGTTGTCATTTTTTTTCACTAACTTTTTTGTTTCTTATTTTTTGTTTTTTATTTACTTTGAATCCGGTTATCGTTATTATACATGTTTTTTATTCATGTACTCGATGCTGAACTTTATTCAGCAAAAACACATCATTTGGCAATCTCGATGAACGCGAATATCTCTCCCAACAGCCGATGTTGCAATGCGGGTTAAGAGGTTTAAGTTTTCTTCTTTTTTAGAAGATGAAGATGATGGCTGTTGTCTGGTGGTATCCACAAATCAAAAAAGAAAAATCAACGCAATTGTTTTCCAAGTTTTAGATACATTAAAAATAAGCTTTTCTGAGATGCCGCATTCCTGCAACTTGCAGCGTTATTTTGCCGTCTCTCGTGTAAATGAAAAGCGATCATGTTTTTGTTCAACCAAAGGATACTGCTGTTGTCCCCTTCTCAACTGTGAGAGGATCACGATTGTGGTATATATGTTGTTACCGTTCGTGGGCTTCCTCAGATGTTTTGACTTCCCTGACTTCAAAAGTAAACATTATGCAATCTCTCAACTGCATTTTAAATAAAAGTCAAGCTGGTTGAAATTGTTATCTTCTGCGGTTGTGTTGATTACAGAAGCTCGACCAGATTGCATCTATTTCTAATTGTGTGAGATTTCACAACTTTATCAACGCAAACAAAAAAACAACAACAACAGAATTTGGGAATATTCATAACAAACATTGCAAAAACATTTTTTTCCCTTTTCTCTTTTTTCGGATGGTAAGTAAGTTGTTGATTCCATGGTACAATCTGAGAAAACCGGACGAACAAAAAGAAATTGTATTTCAAAACCACTAAAATTTATATTTATGTACTGTAGAAAAGGCACTAGAGATTGAAGGACAAAATAAAGCCTCTCTTCTTGCCAATGAAGTGGTCTCACAAAACCAACCAACCAACAAATCCTTTTTTTTTTTTTTTTTGAAGAGCATTTGGTTTAATCTTGTCTTCTTAGTTATGCAAACATTGCAGGCAATATTTAAAGATTAGTTTGCCCTTCATTTTTCTTTTCGACGTCTTTTCTTTCTTTTCCCTGCCCTCCTTTCCCTTTCAGTTTTTTTTTCTTCCCTTATTGCATGCACCACCAGGAAGAGATAAAAAAACCTTTATGGTTAGCAACGACCCCTTGATTATTCATGGGCGAGTTGGATCTTGGCTTGAGGTTTTTTGATTGGGTTGTGCATTGGAAACTAGGGGAGAGAAATAAAACAACAAAGGGAGGGGGTAGGTGTAGGTATTTGGGAATAGTTCAGTAACAATCATTTGTTTTCAGTAGCTGAAAAACAAAAACTCCACTTTAACAATTAGTTTTTTTTTTTACTTGCAAACAAAGTCATTATCAATGATTTTTACTTCCTCTCTTTAAAAAAAACAACATTTCTTTCTTGATCTCCCTTCACGTTAACTAAGTAGCCTTCCTTGTTAATTCTTGTACCGAGTGAAGGTTGTCTTTCCTAGTTGATTTCTTTTCCCCCTTCCCCTGTTTTTGAATTCTCTGCCTCAGGAGCACATCATTAACTGCTTGCAATTAACTCACTAAAATAGATGCGTGTTGCCTGAGTGGTGTAGAGAATTTCTTTGCATTTGGTAAAATGTAAATATTTTGGTTTCCATAACAACATTCATTTTTCAACAGAGGGATCTGCGGATTTACAACAGGATGAGGTGAAGAAGGAAAGAAAGAAAAATAGAGTTACGTAACACAAGAATGTGTTGTGTTTATTGGAAGGGGGGGGGGGAGGGGGAGACCGTTCGTTGAGCTCGAGCTGACCGGGTTATCAAACTCATGCAGGCATGAGAGCTTTTTTAAGGCTGCCTTGAATTATCAAGAGCGCAGTACTGTCTGAAGGGTTCCTGCGTGTCAACAGGACGCAATTGCATGTACTCCAGAAGGAAGATTACTTTTATCATTTCCCAAGTGATCACATCCTTGACCGTTTGTGTTATTAGCTTTCAATCAATCTATTAGCGTGAATCTATAGATGTGTTGAATAGGAAAGTAAACGGGTTGAAGCAATAAACCTTTTTGTCAAAGTAATATTATTTTTAAATGAAAAGCAAATTGAGTAAACTGAGTAATACTTTTGTTACATGGCAGGAATACCCCATTCCTGTGAAAGTTTGGCAGTTGCATTGGTAGTCTTTGTTTGCTACCCAACCCTTCCCTTCCCCGGCGCACCTCGTGTTCCCCGTCCACCAATTGTGTCAGTAGCATCTTTCACCTTTGGAAGCGGTGCAACTCCCTCTTCACCACCCTTCGCTTTGGTAAGTAGTATCAGCGAATTCACCTTTGAACACGCTGTTAGTGGCAGAAGTGAAACTGCAGAACAATTGACTTGCAAAGAAAAAAAAGCATCGCAACGTCAGATTTTCCCAAAAAAAGTTTCCAGGGGAAAAAAAAAAAAAAATGTGTGGTTTTTCGAAACTTTTTGTGTGGAGCTGGCGGTTTTTGCAAACCTTGTGTTGAAATCCAGAATTTTGAAAAGTTTTGTGCGGAATTTGAGGTTGTCCCGATTGCATGGCCATGCGTAGTGGGTGTGCATATGTTGAGGTCTAATTAGTTTGATTTTTTTTAATTTTTCTATTTGTTCTTTCTCAAAACAGGTTTTGCTCTGAACCCCTTAAAAGAAAAAAACAAAAAAGAAGAAAAAACATGAAGGCCATCGCAACCCTGATCACGGCGGTCGTCGCAGCTGCCCAAGCCCAAGACTCGCCTGCCCTGCAGGCGGCCCTGAGCCAGTACCCGACGGACGTCTGCTGGTGCGTGTTCGGGACGCCGGAGACGAGCAGCACGGCGACGGTGAGCAGCGGAACGTTGCTCGCTCTCGGGGGCGGGCAGGTGGCCAACTACATGCCTGGGTGGATCGACCCGTCGACCGCTGGTTCGAGGTACTTCCACATCCCCGAGTCGCAGCTCCTGAACGCCGCCTACATCCCGCCATGGAACATCGCGTCGGGTTCGTTCATGAGGTTCTGGTGCGCGGACCACTCGTCGGTGAAGAAGTGCGACATCTACATCAACATCTACAAGTGCAACGGATGCGAGGCCGGGCTGAACGCGGACTTCAGGGACTACCTGGTGACCCAGGGTTGGACTCCTTCGCAGTGCGGGCCGAAGTTCATCAGCGACGCGGGGGAGGACAAGCACAAGTTCATGTCGTTCAGGAAGCAGGTTCCGAGGAACCACCTCGAGAGAGTGGACATCGATTCGAACGTGAAGCTGATGTTCGCGTCGATGAGCAGCGAGGGCGTGGACTGCTCGGGTTTCTCGCTTGCGAAGTGCGAGACCTCGGGATACGACCAGTGCAGAGTCATCAACGGAGAGTGCGTCGACAACTGGTGCCCGAGGATGCTCCGGGGACCTTGCCTTCCTCCGTGCGGCAGCGGGGGATGCACCAACTGTGCCCTGTCGGAGGCGGCCTTTCAGTAATTCGATGTGGTAAGTTGTATTGAATCACATCACAGCTGTCTTATTGATCAAAGAGAGATGGTGTTGTTGGATGAGTTAACTCTCCATAAATTCGTATTTTAATTTGATGTTATAAAAGTCAGCAGTAATGTTGTCCATCGTTGCCCCATCTCTGATGTTTGGCATTCCTTCTCTCTTCATTCGCTTCTTCGCTATTCGTATTGTTCCTGAAATGAACTGATATTAGTCATTCCTCTTTGTGTGGAAATGACCAGTTTGTATTGTCTTTTTATTGATGAGGGGACATGCGATGATGTTTTCCTCTCTTTTCGTTTATAATTATATCTATAAGGCTCCTGATTTTGTTTGTTTTTCGAGAGGTAGCTAAACTAAAATCGATATATATATAGCAAACCGGGAGAAAAGCGACACCTCAGCAGACATCCCGAATGTGATGTCTTTTGTGTCGACGGAAGTCTTATAATCGGAGAATCGTTTTCTTGCCAATTCTTTTGATGTTCTCTTGTTGATTCAGATTTCATTTGTGTGATCGGCTTTGTGAATTGTTTGGTAGTCACCACTCTGCTATTCCCTTGCTGACTGTACGCTGGTGTTGATTACTTCCATCAGATTCCTCTCATCTTTTCTTTCTGAAAGATCTTTTTTCTTCTTCGAGTACCACAAGCTGCAGGTATTGCACGTTGTGTCTCATTACTCTTTTATGTTGCTTCTGTGTGATGGAACAGTTTTAGTTTGTGGTGTATCGAATATAGTTATTATCCTTAATTCCCTTTTATAGGTATCGAATAAATATTATTAAGAATGGAACATGAGGTCTCTCCAAATGGTTTTCAGCTGTAGAAACAATACTTGCGTTAGAACTATTTTAAATAAGGCGTACGAGGGCCAAAAACAAAAATGATTTCGAGAAGTAGGAGTCTGTTAAAGAATTGTGCGATTCCAGTGAATCCAATGAACCCGAAGGTGTGGATGGATGTCTCACTCGGTGGTAAGTACGCTGGACGTGTTTTTATGGAGCTCTTCGCTGACACGGTACCAAAAACAGCTGAGAACATGAGATGTCTTTTTACGGGTGAAAAGGGAGTTGGAATGACAGGTTGCAAGCTATCCTTAAAAGGAGTTAACTTTCATCGAATTATTCCAACATTTGTGATTCAGGGAGGTGATACCACGCGAGGTGACGGAAGAGGAGGAGAGTCGATCTACGGAGCCCGTTTCGAAGATGAAGCTTTTAAGGGAAAGGCAGGGAAGCATTTCGGTCCCGGCTGCCTTTCGATGGCAAATGCGGGACCTCACACTAACGGATCTCAGTTCTTTATCTGTCTCGGACCGACTCCTCATCTTAACGGAAGGCACGTTGTATTCGGTCAAGTGATCCACGGATATGATATTTGTCAATTGGTATGTTTTAAGATCCTTCTTCTCTTATTCATTTGAAAATATAATTACAAAACAAAACAGATGGAGAGAATGGGAACCCCATCCGGTAGAACTCGTCTCGAAGTTAAAATTAAAGATTGCGGTCAAGCTCTTGAAGAAGATGAATATGGGGATCTTGAGGCGCAGTTTGCTCCTCAGGTTCCGGGAGATTACGCTTACATGCCAAAATAGTGAGCGAAGTCTATTTTACTGGTATCCGCAACCTAGTTATTGGCAGCAGCTGGTGTCAATTATTCAACCAATCGATCTGTCGTAGCACTTCGAGTTGTAATAAAATCAAAGAAGAAGAACATTTAGTAATCGCTTGCTGCATATCAGACTATTGAAGGTCAGCAGGTACCCTAAGACTCTGAATAGATTATTATAAATAAATAAAAATAATAAGCACTTTGTAAGTTCTTCATCTTATCTTTAAAGTGGCACAACATCAGAGCGTAAGATTCCAATACAAAGTTATCGTTGTACTTACTTTTTGTTTCCTCACTTTGCTGCTTACGTAGGAACCCAAATATGTGATCACTTTGTGTTGAGAACATAAGTTAGTTCAAATGTTTCTTATTTAATTAATTATAAACTCAAGTCTTCCCCCCAAAGAGTAGGATTCCATGTCCGATCAAATTGGTGATGACTCCAAAGAAGTTGAGCTCTCAAACAACAGCAGCTCGTTTAGTAACCTACTCGACAATCATCATGTCATTGCTGTAGAACATCCCCTGAAAGTGTATCGACCACCAGATATGTCGAATCCTAATAATCGAGTTGTCTATGATGAGTGTAACGATGAGTTGATTGTTGTGCAGTCGAATAATATTCAGTTCTCTCCATTATATCGAAGGCAAGAGAAGCAGCTCAACTTTGATAACGTAGAGTACTACGGGCAGGAAGTCGGCAGAAAGCCAGTTCGCGGTGCCAAACGATCGCTAAACACTTCTCTCCTCGCGGTACTCAGAAACGAGAAAGAGATAGTTTTCTATCGGCTGGGCTTAGCGAAGTGTAAGCCAATTGTAGTTTACATCTGTAAGCAGGCTTTTCAGCTCGGAAAGACGATCCCCGGAGCTTTGCGAAGAACTAACGTAGTAAAAGACTTCTTCTGGCTTACTGATACGGTCGTTTTAATAATTACCAGCACAGCTATTGAGACTTTCGTCATCACCCACCAGTCGTCTTCTAAACAACTCCAACGTCTCCGTCACTACGCCACTACGGTGGATTATTATTCTTTTAATAGCAGACACAAAGTACTCCTTTGCGTTAATAAAGATAAACCTCAACTTATTAAAACTTATAAAATAGGAATCCGTCAGGGAATTAGTCGGTATGTTTAGTTGTTTTATGATACTTTTTATTTTTACGAACCCACAAGATAAATAACAAACAGGTATGCGAAAATTAAGCTTGAAGACTGTGTTGCCAAGGAGCACCTTCCGGAGTGCTGCCGTCCGAATTATTCGTTCGCTGGTGAAAAGATGCCTCTTTATCAAATGATGATAACTCGATTGTATGGAAACACTTGTTTGTTGCATTTAAATAATCGACAAGAGATTGTTGTGTACACACTGAAACTAGCGACTAACTCGTGGGAGAAGACGACTGTTTTGAATTTGTATTGCAGTTCGGTATTCTCAATTAATATTGTCGATAATTTAATTCTGGTTCACAACATAACCTCATCGCTAACGATGATTTATGATCATCGCGTTCATACGGCTCCCATTGCAGCTCCGATGTCACTCGGGTTTGGTTCTCTCGCAGGTAACGGAAAACGGATCGAATCTCATAGTGCAGTAAATCGACTTTACAATCAATGCGAGATATTCTCTGTTCATCCTGACAAGATACTTGATCTCAGTGGGAACTTATATGGTCTTGTTATAAACTTGAAGGATATTGTTCCAACTTTCTTTTCAAAAAATCATCTTCTCCGATTCCTTCTCCAGCGTAGGGGGGTATGTGACGTCATTTGTTTTATTTTCTTTTTTTGTTTTTGGATTCAAAACAGTTCTAAAGATATTTGTTATCGGAATTAGAAAAAAACCCGCAAAGACTTCCTTAAATAATAACAACAACAGAGTAAGAAGGAAGCCATTCGATGTATCGTTCAAACAACTCGAAGTAATCAGCCGCTTAATGTCATTGGTGATATGTTCGATCACATAAACGATGCCATGGCAAAGGGAATTCGAGAGTCGATGAGAGATCGATCAAAGCAGATGGATCGCAGAGACGCTGCGACCACTCGGAGTAGCAACTCGTCAAACTCGTCTCCTGCTCCAAGAGTTCCTTCTCCAGAAACACCTGCTGTACAAAGTGAGAGACCAATGTCACCATCTGCGAGGTATGTCAGGCGAGTGTTGCGATCAGCAATTCTCATTTCCTTTTCACGACAATAAAACAACAACAGCATCGTCTCTGAATCATCATTTTATGTTGGATCTCCGACTTCTTCAGTACCTGGATCAGCAGTTGAGAGGGGGGAGAGTGAAAGTATATCTCCGCAATCTTCGAAGGTGGAAGAAGCTTCAGTTGCAGCAAGTGGCCCCAACAACGTCATTCGGTGTTTTGAGATTCCTGACGAGATGCTTCCCGTCAGAAGCGCATCGGAAGCACCCCTTCATTATCCTTTCTACACTCATGATGGTGATTGGTATACGAGTGATCATGTTCTTGTTATTGAGCAGGTTTGTCTTGTTTTGTTATAATCACGTACGCCTTAGATTTGAAGAACAACAAAATAATTAATAAAACAGATTGACATGTGGTCGGAAGTATTCGTTCGCATTCACGAAGAAAAGATATTTGACTCCAATCGTTTTAATTCTATCTACATGGAGTACTCTCGTTCTCTTTCTGCTCATCACATAAAACTGAAGGACGTTTTGCAACGTTTTCTCATCGATCTTCTCATCTATTCGGAACCTCCTAACTACCCAAAGTTGCACCACTACCTTCAATATCACGTAATTGAAGATACGATTCCTATTGCACTGCAGCTGTTGAAGTTTGAAGACAGGTATGCTCTCTTTTAATATTTTTGATGAAGTCTGCTGAAGTTGCTTCTCATTTCGGAATCGACTTGTTCACCAACAGTCGTGTAACACTTCTTTTTATTCCGCTGCTGCGATAACAACGTCGCCATATTTATTTCCGTATCTTCTACACTCATCTTGTGCTTCGATTGCATTTCATTGCTGCGTCGTTTCCTCAGTCTTTTGATGTGATGTGCTGTAATAACTTTACATGTCTTAAGAAAACTCCGTTAGGTATTAAAGTTGGTGCTGTTCCATAGCTCTTGTATGTTGCTCCAGCGTGTTTCTCTTCTTCTATTTCATCTAGAGTCGAGTTTTTCTTTCTCAAGCTTCGCTCGTTCATGCAGTCTTCGCCCCTGTCGCGAGTATCGTCCCGCGGGCGTCGGTCTGGCAAGTTATCTCTCTTATGATATCTGAACCGATCCCCGACCTGTACTATTGTTGAGATGATTATCAATTCACATCATCACAAACATAAACAAACAAACAATCAATCAAACAAAAAGGTATCCGCCTTCTTTCCAACTCGCCCTCGACATGCTGAGCAGAGAGAAAGCATTTCCTGAAATTGTTGAAGTGTTACTCAGTCGAGGACTACTCGTACGTGCGGTTGAGATAATGATTCAATATCACGTTAGGAATATTGATGTTCAATTTATTCTTAGTAAAGCTGTCACATCAAGTGACCCTCTTGTGTTGTATTCGTTGTGTGAGTTACTTCGAAAGTACAATCAGACAGTGAGGGGAATAAGAGGGTTTAGCGAAAAGGAAAGATGTCCCGAGTTTGAGGAGCAATACGCCAAAGTCTTGGGAGTTCCTGTGTGCTGAGGTCATAGCACAAGGTCTTTGTACAACCACTTTTAAAATGATGAGAAGTTTTGCGTGTACTTAACGTACTTAACAATAAGTCACTGTAGGTACCGACTGATGTAAGGAGGCGTCAGATGTCTTCGAGAGTCGGATGAGATCACGCATTATGTGAATTGCAATTTATTATCGTTTGTCGTATGTTCTCACAGCTATGTCTCGTTTTGATATCTCTGATAAAGTTGGTTCGATGTTTTGTTCTGGTCGCGTGTTTGTTTTTTCTCAAAAACGTTGTGTTTGAGATACTATTTATGATTTCCTTGTTGCTCACAATATTTTATTTTCAAAGACATGCGGATGTTCAAAATGATGAGAGCTGTGCGAGAGCTATTTAACATCTAAACAAACCCAATAATATCTGATTCTTGGCCTTCTTATTAAATTACGTTTTGAGATCCTTTCTTTTATAACTTTTGAAATATTTTGCAAACTCTTCCTTTCAAAGTATCGCTGATACTTACACCAATGTCGTCTTACATGCAGGCCGCTGCAATGTGCAGTATGGCGGTTGTGGCAAAGGGTCCGATGAAAGTCGATCAGAGAGCTTTGTTGGAAAAACAATTAGTCGGTAAATCGTGGAAGGATATAGAGGAGATTGTTGAGAAAACTGGGGAAGAAGATCAGCCGATTGATGACGAGAAGTGTAGTTTGGAGGAGGGACATGTGACCGAACTTCCATCAGAACTGCCGTCTGAGTTAGAAGCGAGTCAGGCAACTGTAGAGAGATACCAACTAGTTGGGAAAAATAGAGCTCGAGCGAAGGAAAAGAATCTCGGCACTCAGCGAGACGCGCTTCGTTGCAAACACAGAGAAGAGGAAGAGAATCTCCAAACTGAGTTCCTCGAAGAAGAAGCCAAACAGCTGGAAGAAGCTGAATATCGCACCACAAAGAAGAAGCAAGAGTTGGAGGAATTCATATCCCAGCGAGAATTTGAGAAACAATCGGAACTACGAGCGCAGGAGGATAAAAAACAGGCAGAAGAAATCAACAAGCAACGAGTACATCCGGTTGATATTCTTCAGCGTCGAATTGCGATGGATCTTGCTGATGAAAGGGAGGCTGAGGTATGTAATTATTGTCTCCTTTAGATATCTCCTACACAAATATCCCAATACTGTTTGCTGTTTTAAAAAGCTAAACCAGCTCGAGGAAATGGACGAAGCGAATGAACCGAACTGGATGGACAAACTCGACGTCTACATGTCAATAGAAAAGGATGCCTGGAGAGAACAGGCAACGCTAACTCGTGAGAATATAGTGAGGGAAGTAGCAGTGTAGTTGTCGATAATTTAGTCATTGTTGATCTACACTCGCTCTGGAGAAGAAAATCGGTCTGTTCGTTGACTTTAAACGATCTTTGGAATTCTGTGCTCAAGAGTTCAGGTGAAGAATATTTGGCGACACCATTTCCATGGCGTGTGTTCGAATGAAATAACTGACCAGAAATAGTTGTTATCGCTTTACTTATTTATACTTCCTTTCAGAATTACATAATGAATTATGATAATGATTTACTGATTCCGAGAGTATCAGTTTCTTCATGTGATGCTGCTAGTGGATGTTTCACTTCGAGAGGCAGTGCGACGAGTGACATGTTGTCTGCCCTCAGTACAGACGAGTGGCGCAGATCTTCATTTCTGAGTGCAGTGAGTGAAGAAGCATCCGATGCAGCATCTCGAAGTGGCAGTTTATTTGCGATTGATCCTCTAGCTACACACCCGGATGGCTTGCAAAACTACTTTTTCACTTCTCTCTCAACACCAGCAGGTCAGTCAAACCAAGCGCAGAGCTCTCCTCTGAGCTCTCCTCCGTTTCCTCCTGGTGTGTGTCAGCATGGGACTCCATCTGCATCTGACTCTCCTCTGATGTTGCCTGTCTCACCTGCTGTTCCACCTGTTGTTTACCAGAATGTGCAGGGACCACATGCTGTTCAGGCTACGCGTTCCATTTCGGTCCCTAATATGTCGCAACTTGCACTACAGCAAACACCACCTCAATACCGTCAACAGCATCTGCTTCCAATTCAAACAATGATGTCTCCTCCGCAGACTCTTCAACAGCAACCTATGCAGCCGCAGATTACTGAAGACGGTCTGAAGATGATAATTCCAATTCCCTTAATGACTGGCGAGGGAAGTGATAATGAATCGGAAGATATAATTCACAGGCATTCATACTTGGAAGGGAGGCCGTGTTGTCACAACGCTTGGAGGCTTCTCAAGAAAGTCAGAAAAAAGTCGCCATTGGACCCTCTTCGCTGTCTTGTTTGTGGGAAGGAATGGCTAACGGATCTCAAAAACGCTCACACGAAATGTTTGGAGTTCTACAACAAGACCTGTACTGGGAGGTGTAAGTCTCTTCACATTTACAGAAGTGGGAGCTCTCCTTCGTCAGACGTCCCATTGGCGGCGTTGCCTGAGGGGTGGGAACCGTCTCCAAGTAGCCAACTAAAAGACATCTCGAGAGGTAAGCCAGTTCCAATTATTCTAACCAGAGTCCTTGCAAGTACACGAGATGGATGCTACACTTTCTCACATTACCCGGAGAGGATCTCAGGCTGCAAATCGAAGAGTTGCAGACAGTGCGGTTGAATATTAGTTACGTTCACACTGAGCCAGCATGAATTGATATTTCCTTGTAATTTATAACATTTACCCTTTCTTGAAGCATGCCTTGAAGAAATTAGTCTTGCGACTATTTACACTTTTTTACAATATGTTTTTTGCGGGTGACTTTTTCCCCCGATGTGCGCTCCGTTTGCGCTGTTGTGTCTTTGAACCCGTCTTCATTTCAACTCACAGTATCATTATTTATTTATTTCCTCTTATTTCGGTTTTTGTTAGGGGCGATGTCATCTGTTCCTCAAAAATTAAATTTCAGTTCTCAACCTGACATAACTTTGTTGTGGTTTCGACTATCTGCCCTCGACCTTAAAAATACCATCAAATATTGGGTGGCGATTCTTTGTTTTGTGAGTTCCCCCCATCCCCATAAAGATCGTAACCCTCTACCGAAGTGTTATGTTGTCACCGATTCTTTTGGAATCGTCACCTGTCCTGCTCTTTTATTATTACCTTTCTCCCATTACATCGGAAGTAGTTGATGATGTTGTCTGCAAGTATCGCATTATTTTGGAATTATTTATTACAAGAAATGAGTGTTCAGTTGGCTACTCACAGTTGACTATTGAATTACTGAATTAGCCTAATTCTAATAAGTGAAAGTGATTGCAAGAAATCGCATCGTCGGCTGTTTTTGAAACTTACAAGATATGACGAAAACTATCGAATGTCCCCAAAGATTAAATTTAAATCAGTTTTCAGGCTACCTCCCTTATAAAACTAAAAAAGAAACAAAAAAAAAGAAACACAGCGAACATAAATAAAAAAGAAAAGAACAGAAAATATTAATTTGTTGATATTCACAAATAGCGTTTGTTACTTCTTCTTTACGAGGTGCATATCGGACTGTTTCTTGGACCCCGGCCGCTTTCTTTGGGAGGCGGCTCAAGCTTTTCTTTTTTGACACCCAACGGAATACTTAAAGTGAATAACTGCTGTCCGTTTTCCTTATATTAATGATTTCGTAACAAGCTGTTTGTATTTCCATTTACTTCGTAAGCTTACTACTAGTATTTGGCACCTGTTTGTGAGTTTCTACTTCTTTTATCAATCACTGAGGGATGTCTCAACATTTCTAGTTACAGTTTATTAGTTCAACTGCCTGACTTAATTTGTACATTAAACTTCTTAGGAAGCACCGTTTGATTGGACCTCCGCCAACAACTCTTGCTGTTTGGCGGATAATATAATTGTAGTTTTTTAGTATTGCCGGGTCTTGTCTTAATCATTTCTTTTTCTATTTTTTTCTACTGCCTGCATACTCTGTTGCGAATATAAATGTGTTAGTGAACTACTTGGACTGCCTTCTACAGTACTGTAGTAGAGCCCCGTGTTCGGGTCGAGATCTGCATGCTGGTAGAGTGCAATCCTTGAATAGATTGCTGCACATTTATTATTACTCGTAAATTGGGCTACAGACCTGATGACTTCTGCATACCTCAACTTCTACCAATCTACCCTCTCTCCCTTTCTATCGTCTGTATTTAACTTTCTAAGGAGCTGTTAGTTTCTTAACATTAGCTTCGCTTGTCTGATAAATGTAAAGCTCCTTTGCCGTGGAAGCTTTATAAAGTCTTACGGGAAGGGGGGTACCGAAAGGTCTCACTCAAGCTCTGCTACCCTACCTCTCTTGTGGTAAATTAGAAAACAATTGTACGATTGTTCCTCTTCAAACTTTTACGAAACTCCTTTCAGTAAATCTTTTTGCTTGCTATCAAAGCTTACAGTTCGTATTCTTAGCGGCAATGCGACGTTCTGTGCCGACGCTATCATCTTCCATCGAAGCGATGGTTGTTAGAAGCGAGAATAGATGCTGCAAACAAGCTGTTTATCTGAAACGGGGCGCCTTTATTTATATTTTCCGTAACTTCCTTCGTAAAAACTCATTTCGTCTGTTTATGAAGTTCCCGAAACCCTTTTCCTCTACCTTCCTCGAAAATACAAAGTATCCTCTCTTCGATCTGTTGTTCTGGGAAGACACTGCGAACAGCTGAATCAATCGTGTTAATCTTTTTTTTTTCCGTAAACTGTTCTCGGCGCAAATGAGTACCACTCATGGAACCTTGAAAGAGCACTCATTAGTCTTTTTTGTAATTTTTTTCTTTTTAATGGCAATAATGTTGTTGCTGTCCATTCTTGTTCTTAGGTATTCTTTCCGCGAATTCTGATAAGTGATTCTACTTAGAAGTATTCGCGTGACATTGTTACCAGAACAGAAGTGAGAGATCCTCCTTAGCCCAAATAGCACTTCACATCAAAGTAGATAATGATGAATGATGTGAAAGTGATAAGCTCGAGTGGTTGTGAGGAGTTTGCGGTGTTGGCTGCGACGCCAACAGCGCACACTCACAGTTACTTATGAGCTAAGATCCCTTTATTTAATTTAACTTAATGCAAATGATCAATCTAATGACCCATTTTAATTTATAGAAATAATATTAAATAGAATAGAATGAATTATATTTATGATAGCGCTACCTGTTTGGCTTTCTGTAGCTTTCCCCAAAACTCCTGCCTTGCAGGGGATCTGTCCTTTTCCAGAATTCCAAACAGGTGATGAAATAAAATATCGGAATAGCAAATGTCAAGACTCCGTGGAGCGGCAATTGTACCGATCAGATAAAAGTAACGATCGCTTCATTGAAGAAATCTTCAATCGAAAGTTTGCATTGACTCTCTTCTTCTTCTTTAACCTGAATAGCTAAAATAACCTTTGAACACTCAGAGTGTTAGTCGTCTATTTACTTTTGTTTTCAATAATATAATGAACTCAGTCTTTACAGATTCGATTCACAGCATCCGTCCATTCTCTCTCTCTTCCATACATTTTTATTTTAGCAACGTGAAGATGTCCTGCGGTCTGATGTTAGGTCCCGGAGAAAGTCGTCTTCACATGTTCCTTTTCTCTCTCATTTTCGATCAGTTCTCTCAGTTTTTGAACTGCCTCCCACTCATGCAAGCACAGCCACAGCTGCAATCCCTTTTATTTTCTGTTGGGAAAAAATGTCGTAACACAATCCTCACTTATTCTCTTATTATTATCAGGCTGAAGAATGAGTACGAAGGAGTGAAGCGGAAGTTTTGTTGACTAATGAAGTCAAGTTTTGAGTATGAAAGAAATATGTTCCAACAGATAACCAGCAGCATGTCTTCTTGTTGGTTTAGGTACAGCGGATGGCTATTAGTTGTTATCATTTCAGTAACTGCTTTCGGGTTTCTGCCAACAAGCGATTTAAATAATATGGAAAAGAATAACTTACTTTCTGCTGGAGCAGCTAACGATGGAATTCTGACGGGCACTGCTTTCAGGTACGATGAGCAAGCCAAGAACTGGGTTGCCAGCGAATGGGATGAAGCGAATGAAAAACTTCAATATTCAAACATCAGTATTGTCGGATACAACGTTCTGACAGATACGTTCTTTAAGAAGGCCGAATCGCTTTTTCCACACAAGTTGTGTCACGCTGACCGTAGAAAAGCTGCAATTGACCTCCTTGAGAAGGAAGATGCCGATATAATTGGATTGAATGAAGTCTCGCCGACATTTCTCAGAGATCTGATGAAATCGAGGTGGGTTCAAAAAGACTATTTTACGACCCGAGTCGAGCAGTTTGATTCTCCCTTTGGCAACGTTCTTCTCAGCAGGCTTCCAATGAAATCGGTTCACACATTTCGCCTGGCTACAAAAATAAGAAGGCAGCCAGACTTTGTGGAGTTTGTGATAAATCAGAAAACAGTCGGGTTGACTATTGCGCATCTGTCTGCTCATGTTTGGAAGTCTGGAATGAGAGAAACTGAACTACTTGCGCTCTCTGAAGATATCAAAAAAACTCGCAATCTTGATGTATCGCTGATATTTGGCGATGTTAACTTCCACGGTGAAAAGGAAAATAAGTACATTCCTGAAGGCCACAAAGACTTATGGCAAGAGACTGAATCAGATGATCCGGGATATACATTTGACTGCGTTAAGAATAAAATGATTTCTGAGATACTACCACACTTTGGGATGATTACTGAAGTTCAAGTACGATTGGATCGCTTCTTCTTGTCGGATAACACCAATTCACCTCTTGTTGACCTCTCTCAGTCATCAATGAAAATAATTGCTGACAAGCCCGTGTTCCCGGAAAGCACGGCTGAAGTGACTCGCAAGAAAAGATCACTCACAAGAAACATTCTCTCACTTCCTCTCACCATTCCAATGTCGACGTTGTCAGTTGTGGGTGATTTCGTTGGTTTGAATGTTTTTCGGTCTCCAAAAAAATATTTATTTCCAAGTGATCACTTTGGGTTGCGAGCAGATCTCAAGCTCAAATAACAAATGACAGCAACGAGTACTTCGTTCTATCTTCCGTCTCTTTTACTTCCTCCCCTTTTAGTGTGATGTTTTTCAAAGAATTGTTGATTTAAGCTTGGTCGTAGAGGCGTACTCTTCCCACGTGCATAGAAGAAATTATGTCACGGAAAATGAAACAAGGATAAAGAACGGAATGTAGATTTCAGACGAAGCAAGTTTCTTTGCTAGTTACTTCTGAAGAACTAAATTGGATGACGACTCATCTAATAACTCGACTGTAAAAACGACCAGACGTCAAAAATTAAAATTCAAATTGAACAAAAGCAAATAAACATTGCTAGCCCTATCCTGAACGATAGCAACTTCAACATAGAATGAAGTCCCTTAGAACTTACTGATGAAGGCCTAAAAAGGGACAAGTAGTATAAGATTAAGGCTCCTGAAACTACATATTCTATTACCCTTTTGATGTTAGGAAA
Source organism: Flectonema sp. DT1601 (assembly GCA_964019425.1). Lineage (NCBI taxonomy): Eukaryota > Euglenozoa > Diplonemea > Diplonemida > Diplonemidae > Flectonema > Flectonema sp. DT1601. The sequence continues at coordinate 50,840 of OZ025824.1, read as the reverse complement.
CTGTGGAAATGAATACTTTTCTTTTACTAATCTCTACTTTTCTTATTCTCACTTTTCTGTTCTAAAATTAATGAAAACACTGAGTTAACCAATTCTGTGAGCTCTAACATGTTCGCGTATAGAACACAGAGGGACACGGATGATTGTTTCTTTTTAGAAACCTCCCAAAATCGAACAGTTATCCCGCTTCTGGTGTGTGAATTCTAACCGACGCACTTATTGAGATTCCTATCCAACTCTTTAATATTGACTGAGATAACAACCATGTTGTGGATGAAATTATTCCCTTTTTTTTATTAAAAAACAATTTTACTAACAGTACTAATGATCAGAACCTGGACTATAGGAGGACGAGTATTAAAGAGTGAGAGTGCATTACTAAGGGCCACAGGAAGGTATTGCAGCACACGAAGTAATGACAGTTACGTGTACAGCGACAGGACGCCTGAGTCTTTGCAATTAGAAATCGATGGCATATTTGATTGCGGTAGTACCATGTCACTCAGTATTGGTTTACTTAGTGCTTCAATGTTGGGAAACATAGAATTATACGTCAGATGCATGGCAAAACTGTTTGCGCGTTTGGGGACGGAGGGCTTGTGTGAAATTGATCACAACACCTGGACATCAAATGAAATTGCTGCATGTTCACTTGAGTGCTATACGAAACTGAAAGACGTTAAAGCGTTAGATGTTCGATTGTGGTTGTTAGGAAGAGCGTGCATGGCTGCAGAGTTTATGCAAGATGTTGCGCTATCAGAAGGTTGTCGGCAGGTAATCATTCATGCTCTCGGTGACAGAGACAGAGATTCCTTTACACCACCAGAAGGCTGGTCACTTGGTTATGTTTTACACCACATTGCTGGCAGGCACGCCAATAGTGAACAACAAATCGATCACTCTCCTGGTGGGAATCAAAAGCCGAAGGATGCCTTTGGTGTAATGGCCTTGAAGTTGTCTCATATTTCGAAAACTCTTCAATGTCAGGATCCTGGAGATATAATTTGGTGTCGAATTATGTTGTTGCACGCTGTCAGTGCATCTGCTAGCAAGGAGCACTGGTCACGTTATTCGTGGACTCTGGAGTACTTCGATCAGCTTCCCATAACTGACTACAGAGCGTGGGCGCTCGCCCTGATTGCACACTCTGCAGCCAGATTGGGTCAGTATGATGCAGCAGTTCGAAACATCAACGGAGCGATGGACATTATTCGCACGGTCCCTCCATCAGAGAGGGCGCCACACGAAGATCTAATTACTCTCTTAACCCTTAGAACTGCTTTCGTTGATCTCCATCGTTTGGAGCCTCGACGTTCTAAAAAACTCGCTCGTGCCTGCATACCTCATCTTCCCTTCGTCGTCCGCGGGCAAATGCCGAGACTACTCGGAGATGAGAGACATCTTTTCTTCAAGTATCGCGAGACCAAACAAGTTCTTATTCCTCAACAGGGAAAAGACTCCATTTTGCAACTTTCATCAACATGATAAACACAGCGATTGAATCTTCGTGATGGAACTTTTTATTTAAGTTCGGATGCCAACGTTCAGACTGGAGTTCTGAGTACTTAGTCGGAGTCTGGAGGACAATAGTTTCGTTAGGATCCAATTTTGCAAAACAGGAAGTATATTTTCTTCTCATTGTAGATAGCTCTAATGGCTATAGAAGAGTAATAATTAGAAGCCGATGTGCGGTGACTTTCCAAGAAATTGTTAAGAAAAACTAATAGTACGGCTTTACTTATTCCTTTAAGGACACGCATACAATAATCATATGTAGTAATGAATGATAAATCGTATTTGAGTGATGTAACTGCAGAGAACTTGTATGCTGGTGGAAAGATGAGTATGGACCTGTTGTGGAATTCCAAATGGGACATGCGAAGTGAATGCCGCGTGTTGATGAGAAGGAAGAGACTTGAGAGAGAGAGAGAAAGAGAATGCAATTCAGCCACTCAGTCCAACTGCACAACGGTGAGGTCACTTGTGGGCAGTAATGGTGGTGTTGGGAAAGATGAAATAGCAGCTTTGTATAACATCGCAGTAACTAATTTTGACGTCTCATCCCCACTATACTCACTTAGTAAACAAATAAATCTTTCTCGTGTATGCAATCCTGTAACTCGGCATGCCGACCCATCCACGTGCACTGATAACCTTTTAACGTATTTAAGCAACGGACAGCTTCCCATCAGTAGTCCGAGATCAGCAATTATTTTACTTCGAAATGGTGTGTCTTTGGAAACTATGACCCCAACAGAACAGCGTACTATGAAAGCTAAATACCTCATTCTGTGTGAACAGACTTCTGTGGAAGAGCTCTGTGAAGAGTTCGCGACTTTAAGGGAGCGACATCGATGCACCCGAAGTGTTATAAATAATTCAAATAGGCAGGACGCATCAAGTGTGAGCAGCAACGGGGCGACATTACAAGCCAACGCAAAACTCAGATATCTTCAGAAACAGATTCAAATACAGCAGCAGCAATCACTTAAAGAACAACAACGAGAAGACCGTATGCAACACCATGCTACTATTCGCAATGATGCTGCACGGGAACGAAAGTTGAAAAAGATGGAACGCTTTGACCAGTTGGAAAAACAGAGAATGAACAACATCCGAAACAGAGCTGAGGCAAACCAAAGAAGACAACAGGAAGTGCAACTGTCTGAGCAGAGAAGAGAAGAAATGATTCGTCAAGCTCGTGAGGAATTTCAAAAAAAAGCTGAAATACGCACGCAATCATGTGTATCTCGCCTTAAGAACGCTCGCGATACCCTGGAATCAGAAATAGCTGCGAGAACGCGTACATTCGAAGAACACTTTACAAAACTGCAAGAACGCGACTTACAAAAGAAAGTCTACAAGCAAACTGTCTTACAACCCATCGTAAAACAATCCCAAGCAGCCCTACAAGGAAAGCGTGAACAGGCGTACAATAAATGTTTATTGGAACAAACAAATAAACAAGCAGCTATTTTAAACAAACAAGATGAAGAAGACAGAAGATTAGACGAATTTAAACGAAAAACACTTGATGTGAGGCAAGAGCAAAAGCAGAAGTTTTTTCAACTCGAGAACATGAGGAATCATCGACTGGTAATGGTTCGGGAACAAGACACAGAAAATAGTCTCGAACGGCATCGGCGTTGCCTTGCTGCTGACGCTGCAGCTGATGCAGCAGCTGACAAGCTTCGCCAAAAGGCTTCTGAGAAGAGAGAGAATATTCGCTCTTGTTTTGATCAATGCGGCCAAAGGGTTGACCGCCACTTACGCAGCGCAGCTTTCAAAAAACTACAAAAGATAGCCGACATCGAACAAAAGTCGCAACGCGTCGATCTCCTACTACATGACCGCGAGATCTTGAAAAGGAATGCCCGTGAAAGGCAAGAGCAGCAGAGGTTGCAACAAGAGTTGGCAGAGAAGGAATTGTTAGAACTTCAAGATGCTGAAAGAAAGAAAGCTTTCTTCGCATTGCAGATGGCACTTAAGGCTAACCAGAAATCAGCTTCTGTTGTGACTTAAAAACTGTTTGCGGGTTCCTAAATATTTAAAAGTGAATCGTCTTCCCACGTCGACTGACGGAAAGGGACAATATTGTTTGCGGAGAAGGCAAACCGACGGATGAATAATTCTATTTACACAACGATAAGTTTGTTATTATTAGTCACTCGGTCTGGAGAATTGAAAATCCGAACCTTTCGGTTTGGTTTAGATATTTTCATTGCTGCTATTAAGTACTTCGGTAGCTACGAAGAAATGGTAGTAAAAACATTCATTATTTCATTAGTTCAGGTTATTAACGAACTGAGTTCCAATGAGGGCTGCAGGTGGAATATTTCGCAGGGATTGCAAAACTCTTGTCTTTTCGTATTTTGTACATAGTTGACAACAGTACACTCCCTTAAAAAATGATATTCGACGGGGGGCGGGAGAAGAAGTTATCTGCCGCCGAAGGAGCAAAACGGGAACGGCAGGTACGACTCTTAAAAAAAGCTGAAGGCGATGCACAGAAAAGGATTAGGAAAGCCTACTTACGATATAAAGCACTCCAAGGTGAAATGAACTCCATGAGAGAAGGCTGGGACAGTGGACTAGCAAAACTATTTGATGAACGGAATTTAAAGCTTCTGAAGACATCACCTGGAGAAGTGTTGCTGCCGGAAGCAAGCATACTTTTACAACATGTTCGCCAACTTTTGTTTTTCTACAATTCGAGAAATTTAACCGACAGAGAGCGGCTAGTCGACATCTCAAGAATTCTATCAGCATCGATAACAAGCAAAGATGCAGATACAAACTATTGCTTTCTTTCATGTGATGGGTCGATCTCTAAAGTATGGTCAGCAGCTAGCAGAAGATTAACATCTGTTGTTGTTGGTGCGATGAATTACTTTTCAGAGACTGTAGCTGGCAGTTCTAAAAGTAGGATCGCCTACGGTACTCTGGCCAAATTTATTCTTGATTTGGTAGAAAGTAAAAGATGGGGGTACCTTCAGATTAAAGGGAAAAAGCCATCAGAATACACAACCACTGAACGTGAAGTGATCGATTCACTGATTTCGAACGCATCACTTATTGCAGAAGAGTTAATTGAAGAGCTTTCATCAGGAAAAACAATCGTCTTTTTTAATGTATCGAAGAAAATAATTTCAAATATCACGGTGGGTCAATCACAAAGCGCAAACGTTCTAATCACTGCAACAATGAGAATTTGTACCTTAGTCTCGAGCGTTTCGGGAGTCACCTTGCAACAGCATGCAACCGCATTGCTTGAAATAACCCACTTACTGAAAAAGGTCGGCAAGCAATCATTTATGACATTATTCTCCTCGCCTGGGATGTGGAATTGCACCGTTTCTGCAGCGCGATCTGCGGAGTACTCGTCTTACGATCCAAAGACAAAGAAGTACACCAAACCAGCAGATGATTGGCCCACCAGATATGTTACGGGAAATCTTATTGATGTTGGGATTACTTTATTTTGTAACTCCACAAGTGAATTTGGCTCTGATTTATTACAAAGAAACATGTGGATAGAATTGGTAACATCTCACATCAGTCATTTACTTCCCTCTTGGAGTTGCATGCGACGTGTATTTGAACATGATTCATTGCTTGAGTCACAGTTTGCTTGCCTCTGGTCCCCTTCTGTTGTGAGCTTTCTTTTTGGAGACCTCCTGCGTCAGCATGATGCGGCCGTCCCTTCCACATCGAATATCGGTAAGGTGAAAGCTACTCCTTCAACGACCAAGGTAACTACGAATAACTCGGTGAAGAAAGGTTTTTTTGCCAGACTGCGAGAAAAGGTTTCTGGCCCACCTACTGAAACCATCGACGGAAGTGTCAAAATAGATAGGAAAGCCCGAGATCTGCAAAGGAAATCCCAAATGGTGGCGTGGAAACCCCCTTCTTGGAAACATGTTTGTGATTTATATAACAAATTGTTAGCGAAGTGGTCAGCAAGAGCAATTTTATCGGCTTTGGCAGCAAGATCGTGTTTGCTTGTTGCTCTGTGGGGATATCTTGATAAAAATATTTATCTTCTCAAAACATTAATTGAAGGAACTGACTCAGGTATTGTTACGGCTGAAGTGCACGAACATCTGTTGGCTATCTTGTTGTTGTTTTTGCAGTGCTACAATCACTTTTTACCTGTTTGTGATGACAATGAATTTTATGTTTTTGAGCAGCCATTCGCACTCCAAACAATCATCAGTTTAATTGAGATGCTTACAAAACTTGCACTGCGATGCTCTCTCGAAACTCTCGGCATTTCACAAGACTTACAGTCTCGATTAAGAAGTGCTAGCAGATCAGTAGTTTTATTACTTTATGACAGAAATACACGTAGGTGCTTCTGCCCTGCAGAGACTTGGATGGTTACGCAATTTAAGAACAGCGTCCTCAAAGAATCATTTAAATTCGATCCTACGAATATCACCGACATCCCTCAAGTGATATACGATATGCCATTTATTGTTTCCTTTGCTGACAGAGCGCTGTGTCTTCGAAGACTAATCGAAAATGATCGCTCGAGCAGCAACATGTCTGAAACTAAATTCGGAATTACTATCAGACGAGATTTCCTATTGGAAGATGGCTTAGCACAGATCGCAAAATTAGTTTCGAAGGGCACTTCCAGACTCAAAGCCCGACTGCATGTTCAGTTTAAGAACGCTGAAGGACTTGAAGAAGCGGGGATTGACGCCGGGGGTGTCTTCAAAGAATTCATTGACGTCTTGGCTTCGAAGGGGTTTAACCCGGACTTGGGACTTTTCAGCACAACTGATGACAACAAACTGTACCCAAATCCAGAGTCAAAATCTCTCTTTACCCCTGCCGAGTACAGTGAGTTGTACCAGTTTCTTGGTAGAGTAGTAGCAAAAGCTGTCTATGAGGGGGTTGTGCTGCCACTTCCGTTTGCAGACTTCTTCTTGAATACCATCCTGGGCAGATCAAACTACGTTGAAGATTTGAAAACGCTTGACAGCAGTCTCCACAGAAATCTTATTTCTCTGAAAGAAATTGATGACGTGGAAGATTTGTGCCTTACCTTTTCGATTGAAACCAACAAAATGGGAAAGATTGTAACCAGCAACCTCATACCAAACGGTTCTGAAGTTACCGTCACTAACGAAAACTTGTTTCACTACATCGCATTGGTTTCACACATGAAATTAAATTTACAGTTTAAGGCTCAGGCGACGTATTTTATATCTGGATTCCATGATGTTTTACCTCCTCGTTGGATTGGTTTATTTAATAGAAATGAATTGCAGCAATTGATAAGTGGTTTGCGAACATCATTTGATCTACAAGACCTAAAAGATAACGTGAAGTACGCTGGGGGTTACAATATGAAGCACCCTGTCATTAAGAACTTTTGGAAAGCCCTTGAAGAATTTGATGAAAAACAAAAAGCATCTTTCCTTTCTTTTGTCACGTCTTCATCAAAGGCACCCCTTCTCGGGTTTGCTCACTTGCACCCTCCATTTTGCATTCGACAAGCTGATAACGGAGCCAAGGGTTTGTTCGGAAGTATCGATAGGCTGCCATCTGCGTCAACCTGCTTCAATCTGTTGAAGTTACCACCTTATAAAAATAAAAAGGATTTGAAAGACAAGTTGTTATATGCTATTAATTCAGGCGCAGGTTTCGAGCTTTCCTGATTTGATTTTCTAGCCTTGGCCAAAATAAGATTAGGTTATTATACTATCCTTTCAGTTTTATGTTTTTGTTTTGGGTTTCCTCTTTATACTAGTTTAATTGAAATTTCCTTCCAATCTACAGCCATCCTACACAGATATAAAATACCGTGAATTATAAAAAGACACAATTTGGACACTTTTTTTTTACCTTTTTAATTACTTTTAGACAGCTGAAAATTGACTGGGAGAAGCCAAAAAAAAATTGTGGGATGGGCAGTCAATAAGAAGAAGACTGGTAGCAAGAACAAGAAGGATTCCGATGAAGCAAAAGGTCAAGCGACACAGAAATAAAAAAGATTGTGGATTTTGAACCTGAAGACGTGCGGATTTCATTCAGGTAATTTGCCACCGAGAGAGATAAAAATAACAATCGCGACGATGGATTAACAATTACTGTTGACACCAACATATTTCCCAAGTTGATTTTTGGCCAGCTTTAGCAAATGGAAAATTTACCATTTAATAAAAACAGGAACATAAAAGACATTGCAATAATACCTCTCCCATGAAATTGTTGTAACTTAGCAAAAAAATTTTTTTTTTCAGACTTTTTAATGTATTCTTATTTTTAGTGTGAATTTTTCACGATATCAATTTTTTCTCTTTATCAGACTCTGCACTTTTTATTCCAAAGTACAAACTTGAAAGAACCGGTGTCACGTTGAACCGAATCGGGTCTGGCACAACCCCTAATCTGCACCCCTTGTGTAGATACTTCTTTCTCAGGTGCATTTTGTGGAAAGTACTTATACCCTACAAGAAACATGAAGTAGAACTTGTACGCAAAATCAACTGCACACGACCCTGTCTCGAATACCGAAATAATGTGCAGGTGGGCAACCATTGAATACCTTCAAAGGCTCCCTTAAAACGAACTCCTTCAGAAAATGACATGACATAATTGAAAAATGGAGATGGAGGGCATCGATCCCTCTACCTCTCGCATGCTAAGCGAGCGCTCTACCATTTGAGCTACACCCCCTGTCGAAGTAATGAAATTTTTTTTTTTTTTTTTTTTTTTTTAGTCAACCCCCTTAGCAGACCTTTTAAAAAAAAAAATAAAATGGCTGGTAAGAAAGCAATGCGTCCGCAAGATAGAAGGGCAGCGGAAAGGAGAGAAAGAGAAAGGAAAGAGGCGAAGATGATGAGGGAACAAGCCAGAAATGAGATCCGGGAAGAAGAAGAGGGGTCTCAGCAGGAGATAGAGTCCCAGCAACAGGAAGAAATGGAGATGGACTCTCCAGAAGTGCCAGAAGGAATCTCAGTAGAGGTGACCGCAGTAGGACCTCCAGCAGCATTTCAAGCAAGCCCTCAAAACAAGGAGGCAATTCAAACAAAGACAAGCCCTCAAAACAAAGAGGCAATTCAAATAAGCCCTCAAAACATAGAGGCACAAGGAAGTGTTTTAAAAACAAAACAAAGCCCTCCATCAAATGAGGCACCCCAATCAAGCCCTCAAATCAAAGAGGCACAAAGAAGATCGACGGTGATGATGAATGGACCACCACCAAAGTTTAACAAGGAGCATTTTAAATGCAAAATACTCCAGCCAACTGATGACCTCAACAGCAAGACCAACGGCATTATACTTGCATTATCTCAACAAGGAAGAAACCTGGACGAAGACTACTTCGAAAAGGCTAGCAAAACGCAACAACTGACGATAGTGTTCACACGACCACCTCCAAAACGTGCCCTACAACGCGCAACTGACTGCAGTCAGATTCAGACGCCAGTCCAATTCGATGGACAATTAAAAATTAGAAGCTGGTGGTTCGTTACAATGTCAGGCACGACCCACAGACCAACATTGACCATCGCCAAAAAGGTCAACCCACCGGAGACACATGAACTGATAGCCTGGATGACAAAGAAGGACATCTCCAAGGCGCAGGTGGAAAGCCCCTCAGCAGTAACAGCCATGATAAAAGCGGTTGTTGCACAACACGGAAGGGTGGATCAAAGATCGTACAGATCAGTGGAGGGAGACTTTGCGGAGTTAACAATCCTGCCAACGGATGTAGACTCAGCAGTAAAGTTACTGAAGAACTCGGGAACAGACAAGGTCTACTTCCGAATCAAACAAACGCTGGGACAGTCAGCAACCAAGTACAGTACCGTGTGGCTGGACCGCAAGACGACGAATGATGAGGCAGTTGGCATTCTGAAAGCCCAACAAGACCTCTGTTACGGACTCACCATCAGCCACGGCAAAATAGGGTTGAGAGTGATTAAAACAAAGGACGTCGACAAAGTAAGGAAGGGAGCTGGGAAGTACGCCAGCACTGTATACGGCGAAGGGCTACACCGTCTCAGCGGAGCGCCTTACAGCTGGGGCAACAGGCTCCAGAATATTCTATCGCAGTTGGGACTGAGGTCTAAATTTGTAAGGATGGATCGGGGTGACTTCATCATCGCGTTGGACAAGAAGCCGGAAACGAAACTTGTCCAATGTGGTGAGGTAGTCATCCTAATTGAAAAATTAGAAAGTGTGGAAGTGGAAGTGAAGAAACCCGTCGTTGTGAAATACCGCGAGGCCAAGACTTCGTATGCAGCCGCAGTCAAAAAGACGTTACCGACTCCGAAAAATCCAACAACTGAAGTACAAAACTCTGAGAGCAGTGTTAAGGAACTCAGAGAAAAGACTGACAACATGATGGCACAACTTAAGAATGATGTTACAGATCTGCAGAAAAGATTAGAGGAGGGACTCTACAATCTAACGAAGGTGGTCGCAACCCTGACGGAGGCCGCTAATAAAAACGAAAAGAACTACAACAACATGGCCATAGCCATCACAAGTCTGGTAGAATCGGTGAAGCGGATGGAAGCCACTATTGGTCTCGGTCGAACAACAAGTACGAATAGAAACAACAACACTGGCCAATCATGATTGTGATTTGGTCAAATAACATTCGCTCAGTTCTGAAACCAGAAAACTACTTCAAACTGAATTGGGCTCTCAAAGAAGAAAAACCTGAAATAATACTACTACAAGAAACATGGTTAACCGATGACAAGCCCTTCTCTGTTGACGGGTACAAAACTTACAGAAGAGACAGCACCACCAAGATGGGACATCGTGGGCTCATTACATTGGTAAGGAATGATCTTAAAAATGCGATTACTAAACTCAACGACATCTCATTTGACCAAACTGAGATACTATCAGTAGAATTACAGTCTAATCCACCTCTTATAATACATAATGTTTACCACCCGCCTGAAATCAAGGCAACAACCTGGAAGATTAAATCAGAACTCGGCACATTAATTGCAGGTGATATAAATGGACACCATCCGACATGGTCTAATGGAAATAAGAACACTACTGGTATAAGCTTCTATAATTGGTCACTGGAAGCTGCAATGAAAGTTATTAACAACCCTCAACAACACACGAGACCGCTAAGCCTGACATCCCCAGACATTGTAGCCTTGGACAACACGATGGAAGCAGAAGTTAAAATTATGAGAGGGTGGGGTAGCGACCATCAGCCACTCAAAATAATCATCGAAGAAATAAAGACTCAAGAGCAACATCAGAAAACTTACAATTGGAAATGGAAATGGCACTGTGCCGACTGGGAATACTACAGAAGAATATTGCAAGCTGCAGCACCCAAGCTGGAACATATAAAAACAGTCCAAAAACTGGGAGCAAGAATAAACAATGAAATATTAAAGGCAGCGGGAAGGGCCATACCAGGATATAACAAAGAAGTAGGTGGTGCCTTCACAGTGAGGGACCCTGAACTTGAGGAGTTAATGACTGAGACGGATCCGGATAAAACAACTACGGATGCTATAGCAGAAGGAATCCGAAAGGTAAAACAGAACATTATCGAATGTGATATGTCGGGAAAAGATTATCGGTGGGCCTTTCGGAAAGTCAAACAGCTAGAAGGTAGAACGATCGATCATGCGATCAGTAACATAACACACAAAGGGAGGGAATTAACTGATTCACAGGAAATAGCAAATGCTTTTACTGAAACGTACGCAAACCAATTCCCGAAAGATGGGGAAATGGAGACAATTTCGGAACGACCGGATGAAAATGATGAGGAATTTGGGATGTCGGAACTGGTGAGACAGCTCACAAAAACGAAGGAAAAGAAAGCACCGGGACCCGACAAGATCTGGAATTCTATGATCAAACAACTGCCGGAAGCCTTTCTCAAACAACTGTTGCGACTGTTTAACCTGTCATGGCAACGATCAGCTGTACCAAGGTGCTGGAAAAGCGGTATGGTCATACCCATATTAAAACCAGATAAGGACAAAAAGCAAGTTCTTTCTTATAGACCGATAACACTCACCTCTTCTATTGCGAAGCTCTTTGAGAGGATGATCGTTGAACGCATGCATCATTTATTAAATAAGACGATGAACCCAAGACAGGCGGCCTACAAACGCGGACGAGATGCTACAGAAAACCTATGCATCGTAACTGACCGGCTTCTCAGTGCTAGGGACAGGGGAAAGGAAGCAATACTAATCACCTTTGATCTACAAAAGGCATTTGACGCGGTACAGCCAAAAACTCTTATGGACAAGATGATGACCGCAGGGTTACCAACAAGGTATCTGAGGTGGGTACAAAACTATCTGACCGGAAGAAAAATCACAACGAGGGTGAACGGAACAAAAGGTAATTTCCAAAACATACAAGTGGGTGTACCACAAGGAAGCGTGCTGGGCCCCCAGCTCTTTTCGATATTTATAAACGATTTAATAGAGAAACTGGAGAAGTTTGAGCCAACCGTCTTTGCTGACGATGTTGGGATAGTTATCGCATCCGATACCATCAACCGTCTGGAGGATCGAGTCAATGAAGCGGTACGAATCTTTGAGGAATGGGCATTAGACTCCCAAATAAAAATTAATAAGAACCCTGGCAAAACTGAATACATTCATGTGAAGCCGAACAGAATGCAGGACAAGTCCCCAGTTGTGGTGTACTCTGAAGAGCATACTTTTAAATATGTTGTGGCCACAGCAGAACAGATAAGAAACCTTGTGAAAGACGATGGCACAACAACAGTAGAAAAGAAGGAAGACTATGCTGTCACTCACTTGTACGTGGTGCCGCCACATAGAATAAAGACAAAGCTGCCGAACAAACCAACAGTAATAAAAACACTAAAGATGAATGCTCAGCGCTTCCCCCAACTAAAGAAAGTTCACAATCGGGGGGAAATAGATAAGATGTTGGAAACAGTGGGGCCAGGACTTCACGGATTCGCACTTGCAACTGGACGGAAAGTACATAAGACGAAAGTTGTAAGATACCTGGGAGTACACTATGACGAGAACCTGACATTTGAGTCACAGATGGGGAAAATGATGATAGCTGCATCCAGAGGTCTTGGCTTACTGACTAGACTTACCCGGATAGGCTGTAGGAAGAGAACGCTGATTAGCATCTTAGTGACGGTGGTCCTAGCAAGGATCCTTTATGGTGTTGAGAGCTTTGCTTGGGTACTAACAAGCAACTTTCTCCAGCAACTGGAATTAATTATAAACAGAACAGTGAGGCTGGTCACTGGATGCCTGCGGAGCACAGAATTAACAAGACTGTACGAAGAGGCAGACACTCCACGACTAAAGGAACACATCCAATACAAGATGTGCAGAACATATGAACGATTCAAGCTCAGTCCACACCTACCAGCACATGAACTGACAAAAACAAAAAGAATGGAAGAGAACCCACCAAAAACGATATGGGGATGGACTGTCTGGAATTACTATGTATCTGGGATCCCTGGTCTTGACATAAACAGAAGTATCATAAGCCAAGAAGTAAATCCGGAGCACTACACGCTACCACCGTGGAAAGAAACTAATGCGATGAAGTTCACTTACCCAGGTGACAAAGTCGAGGCGAAACGGAGTGAAGCAGACTTACCTGCTCAAGACACGAGAGTTTACACGGATGGGTCGATAAGACACAAGTCTAAGACCTACATGACGAATGCAGCTGCTGCTGTGGTTATAGTAGACAAAGGCAAGACGTGTCTACTTGGATACAAAATACCGGTGGCGGGTTCCTCCTACAGGACTGAACAGATCGCTGTAAAATTGGCGATGGAGAATCTTGTTCAAGCAGCGAAGGAGGAACAAGAATGTCCAACAGCAACGACGCACCTGTTGACTGATTCGATGTCAGTCATGCAGGCATTGGAACAAGGACCATACAAACAAAGGTCCCCAATGAATAAAGACATCTGGAAGTTAGCTATGAAGCTAGAGAGGAAGGGTGTTCAAATTAACGTACAGTATGTGCCAGCGCACAGAAATGTACGATACAATGAAGTAGCAGACCAGCTTGCGAAGTATGCAGCAGGCCTGAAGGATGATCCACCTTATAAGGATGTAATTATTAAACAACTACCCGCTCAACTTGATATGGGAACGATGATGACCTTCCACAAGCGGAGAAAACGGGAGAACTGGTTAGGGCCAGGAGAGGTAAGGCACCCTCCATACATTGATGAGCTCACCAGACCGGAAGAAGTGATCATGTCACGCTTTAGAGTGGGACACTGCAGATCCTTGAAACTCAAGGGACAAAATGAGAAATGCATTTTCTGTAAAGATGCAAGGGCAACACCACATCATGTGGCCTTATTATGTGAACACTGGTGCGTGGAATTCTTAAGAGACAAGTACATCGATCCTATGATAAACGAAGAAGGAGAAGAACCATGTTCTCTAGAAGACTGTTACTTACCGAATAACCAACGAAGGATGTTAAACTTTGTCACTGCCTTGGACGAACTAGCAGTATTAACAGGAAGGTAATCTTATAATCGACAAATGTCAAGATCAAGACCGCAGCCTACAAGACTAGGAAGTACTGATGGCAATTTAGCAACACATCCGAAGACGTCCAAGTGGACAATTTACTCTGTAGTATTAGTTTTAAGTTATCAAAACAAAGAAAGGAGATACGAAGCCTACGGGATCCCCACCCCCAACCCCCAAAACAAAGAAAGTAAGAAAGAAAGAAAGAAAAAGAACAACCGCGCCTAACAGCGCAATCAGCATCGCAGACTCACGGGTCGTGGTGCACACAAAAAAAAAAACCTTTCACCCACCCGCTACAGTGGACGCCATATAGGTGTGGTCTTTAGATTTTCAACATACCCTGGAGGGACTTCCAGTCCGTGAAGAGGGGCCTGGCCAATGACCAGTTCGGTACCGGCGGCTTTCGCCTGTGGCTGTCCCAAATTAGCTCAGTGGCGGAATCGAACCGAAGATCGTCCGAGTGGAGGGCCAACCCACTCACCACTGCGCCATAACTGGCCCAAATGAAAAAAAAAAAAAGAATAAAAAAATTAAAAAAAGAACTCAAAGAAACAGTCGTTGATGCCAAGAATCAACAGTTTAAAAAAAGCCTTAAAAAAGACAAGTCTATTATTGAAGCTTTTGAAGACATAAGAGGCCTTGATGGAAGATCAAGACTTAAAGAAATTCGAGAAATCACCTGTGGTGATAAACTTGTTACAGATGATGTGGAAAAAGCATCAATTTTCAATAATCAATTTTTACAACGTGTTGGTAACATCAAAGAAAAAACAAAGACAAAGAAAATAGAAACAGACCCTTCTGATTTTACACCATTTACACAACATGAACTTAGAATCCAATTGAGAGGAATGGCTCTGGAAAAGAATTCACCAGATGGCGTTCAAGGTATTCTTCTTAACCATTTGGGACCTAGAATGCTAAACATTTTACTTAAGATTTTTAACAATTCGTGGAAACATTCTGTTGTCCCGAGTGATTGGAAAGACACACACTGGATCCCTGTTTTAAAAAAAGGAAAACCCCCAAACCTCCCCTCTTCATATAGAATGATCTCTCTCACCCCTTTTATTGCGAAATTGATGGAAAGAATGGTGAAGGAACGTCTTACGTATTTTATGCAATCACCGAATGAAAAGAAAACTGACGGTATTGGTTTCAACCAAACTTCTTATCGGAAAACGCGTTCTTGCCGGGAAAACATCCTATATGTTACGGACAGACTTAGATTTCTTAAACACCAAAAAAAGTCAGCGGCCCTTGTTCTTCTTGATATCGAAAAAGCTTTTGATAGTGTGAACCATGATCTTCTCCTTCAAAGGATGGTAGATCTTGGAATACCAAAACATTTTATAGCCTGGATTCAGGCCTTTCTTAAAAAACGAAGAGCAGCGGTTGTTGTTAATAATGAAAAAGGTTCTTACCACAATGTTTATTCTGGCGTTCCACAAGGAACAGTTTTGTCGGCTCTACTTTTTACTCTGTATATTGAAAAAGTCGCAGAAAGACTAGATATTACGGTTGCTAAGTATGCGGATGATATTGCTTTTGTAGTTGATGATGAAGGGAAAGGTTTTACTTATCATTTGGCAAAAACGAAATATTTCTTTAATGAGATTGAAAAGGATCTAAACGAATTAAAATTAAAAGTAAGTTATGAGCCTGACAAAACAAAACTTGTGTATTATCCCTACTCCCCAAATTCCCCACTACAAACACCTTTCACTTTTACTTCAAATTTAACAAAAAATATTGTTCCATGTGTTGATAGCGCCAAGCTTCTTGGGGTGATCCTTGATAACAAGCTCGATTGGAAACAGCATATCTCGTATATTTGTAGAAGAGTTAATCTTCGCTTAAGGTATCTGAAGCTTGTCGCATCAAAAGCATGGGGACAGTGTACTGCAACTTTGCGTGAGGTGTATGATTTGTATATTCGACCTGTCATAACAAACTCGTGTGAAGCTTTTTATCCTGAAGTTAGGTATAAAAAAGATTCACATGGACAGGCTTCTCTCTTTACACCTTAGGGGTGCGTGCTATGTTTTAGGTGCCTTACCACCAACAAGGGAAACAAGAGATAAGATCTTTTTTGAGGCACAACAACAAAGTATCAACACCCATTTGAGACTTGAAACTGGTAGATGGTTCGCCAAAATGGCGCGAATCACGTCCCCTTTATTAAATGTCTTTATTCCACCTGAAAGAATATCCTCAACACCCATTGATTCTTTTACTCGTTTAGGAATGAATGTTCTGAAAGAACACAACCTTCTATCACTCAGTTTTGAGAAATATCCCATTTACGTTCATCCTCCATGGAGTTTTTCAAATGATTTCAATGTTTTTAAACCAGAAATGCATGTTAGAAAAAAAAAAGACAAAAAGAAAAATAAAAAAGCCTGTGAAGCTGTTCTTAATGAAATAAGGAAAGATTATGAACCAGTCTTAGAGGTATATACCGATGGTGCCGTTGTTGAAGAACGCGGTGCTGCGGGTGTGTACATCATAGACAGCGAAGGAAATGAATTTCTCACAAACAAAAGTGAAGCAGGAATAATCTGCACCTCTTTTAGGGCTGAAATGATGGCGATCAAAAACGCTTTTGTTTTACTTTTTAAGGAATTTAAACCGCCGGAAAATGCGTCAGTTTTATTTGTGTCAGACTCCTCCAGTGCCTTGATGGAACTGGAAAAAGGGGGAACAAAACAGAAAACGAGACTAGGAAGCCGCATCTGGCAGTTTATTGAATTTTTCAACAATAAATTCAAAACAAAGTTTATTTTCCAGCATGTCTTTTCTCACTGTGGTATTGTCGGAAACGAAGAAGCAGACGAACTAGCCCAAAACATTTCATTAAAAAAAGATGAAGAAACCCTTTTAAAACAAAAAAAAGTTCCCATAGACTACAGCACCCATGTAGCTAAACTAAAACACAGAATAAAAGAAAAATTTGACCCCCGTCCTTTCCCATCTGAAACTGAAAGAGCGGAAGAAATTCTGATTTCCCTCACAACTCAGAATTGGCGACTGTAAACAAACACAAGGGAAATGTCCTAGGTGCAGAGAAAAAGACTCTGTAGAGCACCTGTTGGCAAAATGTTCAAAGTACAGAAAAGAGAGGAGGATGTATCTCCAGAAAGACTCTCTAACACAAGAAGAGTTAAAGGATTGTCTTTCCACTGTACAAGGATTAGAGAATGTTTTTCTTTTTATGTCATCTGCAAGAAGATATGTTTTTCCAGAAAAAGAAAAGAAAAAAGAAAATTTGAGTCAGGAAACAAAGAAAGAAAATGAAGAAAACGTTATCCTTCAACCCACACTTTTCAATACTGTGATTCAAAACTCACAACTGACTTGATTTCTCAAGCTTCCAAATTAACCAAAGTAGCACCTACACCATGGGGATGGTCTGATTGTTGATTGACTGATAGGCCGATATAGATTGAACACAGATCGAGAGTTTTTGAGAGATCTTAGATGAAAGTCCACACCTTTCAGGCCATCCCCAAAAAGCACATAGCAGCTACAGCTATGTCAATTCAAATTGCGACGAGCTGCAACTTCGACATGAAGTTTTTCGTTATTGTTCTTACCTTCTCCACATATTTACATATGTGATAAGTATAAGTCATATCTTACGATTGACAATTCCTCCCCATAAATAAATTTCTTTTTATTATTTTATTTTACACCTGCCTTACTAACTTGGGGGGAAAGAAAGGAAGAACAATGGGCCTCTTATGAGGTGGGCAATTGCCCTGGACCCACATTAAATGTACGCGTGTTTTGCGTCAGCCCGTTACTGTAGAAAAAGAAGAGACAGTTTCAGGTAGTAATGAAAAAAAAAAAAAAAAAAAGAAAGTTTCTTTTTTTTTCTTTTCTTTTTTTTGGTTACACTCTTCTGTGCTACCAAACTCTTTGTTTTTGTTCTTTTCACTTCTATGTTTTGTCTTTCTTTTATACTTTCTTTTGGTTTAAGTCTGACAAATTGGAAAACACGGGAAACATAGGTAGGCTCCGCCTGAGGACGTAAGAAGAGCGGCAACGGAAAAATAAGTGGTCACGCGTCCTTGAAATTGGACACATGAAGCTAATTCGGTTACCATTCCTACCATCGATAAGGAAAACAAAGAATCGAGCATATAACTAGAGCGGTGGTCAAAGACCACTTGAACAGCCCGAAGGCCTGCCCTCAAGAGAAATTTATAAGGAGGATAGGAGAAGAAGGAGACAGGAGTGTTGGAAGAGACACTGCGACAACACTGAAGGTGATGTGCAGTTACCCAACCAGGAGATGATTGATAATGATGAAAATACTAAAAATAATAACAAATTGATATTGGCGACTACATGTCACCTACTTTACTTCCAAAGTCTAAGGTTAGATGTTTGTTCCATCCACCTTATGATCAACGCGAGTGATGGAAGCCACGCCAAAGTGAAGAGAGCTTCAAGGTTAGGAATTTCGTTGGCAATAATAAGTTCTCGATCGCGATCCCACTTGCCGGTCAGTGTTGAGAAGCCCAGGATTTTGAACCTGGCAGAGTCGAGTTTGGGAGATTGACATCCCTGCAGCAGGTGAACCTGTGAGGACGGTTCGCCACAAAATGGGCAGTCGATTTTCTTGCGCCAGTTCTGAATTAGCGGGTGACATCCTGTCCGGAAGTTCGCTATCCGTATCTCGTCGGCTCTTTCCATCCCAGGAGGGTATTTAACGGAACGGCCTCCGATGAGGTGTTTGTAGCAGGTGTAACCACTCACGTTAAGCAGATCCTTTTTGATGCAGCGCTTAACATGTGATGATCGTGAGAAGTAAGTGCCTTTGACTAGCACAGGTCGGATGTTCTTGTTGTGCGCCGCTTCCTTTGCAAGCGCGTCAACTTCATCGTGAAACTCGATTCTTTTTTTTTTTTTTTTTTTTTTTTTTTTCTTTTCACATCCCCCCTGTCTTTCCACTTTATTTTTCTTCATTCTGAGCATTCTTGCCCTTCTTATTTTTTGATAAAGTAAACAAGTAAAAACAAGCGCAACTGACCTGAGTCCGTTGGAGGACTTCCCCGGATAGGAAACTCAAGACACAGTTAATATAAAGCGAAGGATCAGTACAGGGACGGTGGCCAAAGACCACTGGGTTACCTACGAGCCATGAAGCTCTGCGGATGTCCTCAGAGAAATTAGGAGATGATTAAGGAGTGTGATAAGGGAGAATGATACTAATGAATTAGCAACTACCAATCAGTTAACAGTTTGATAAGCCTGTTCGTTGTTCCAAATGCCATAAGTAGCCGGCTAGGGCGTGAAGATTTCTCGTCGCAAACATTATTGAAAGATTTAGTTTGGTCTCGGAGATTCTCGCTTCCTGAATGTTTGATCTAATTGTTCCTTCTCTAATGCGGACCACGTCACCATCCTCGCAATCAAATATTAGATGTCGGGCAGAAGAGTCTGTTCTTTTGCAGAAGGGGCACTTTATCGGTAGTTCATTTACCCTGAGCAGGGGGTGAGAGCCCGTTCTGAACCTGGCTATCCTTATCTCTGATTCTCTCAGCATGTCCTTGGGGTATCGAGCCGCTCTCAGGCCTCCGGTAGCATCAAGATATTGCCTAAGCATCACCCGTTTGATCGGTGGTTTCGCCCTTGTTGAACCCTCCATAATCTTACCAAACAGCTTTCTGTTAGCTTCTCTCACTATCCTTGACTTATGTGCGAAGAAGTCCATAGTCGTTGACACCGGCTTGCTCTTAACATCTTTTGAGATCTTTTTCGCCAGTTCATCTGCCTTGTCATGCGGTTCAATTCCCACGTGAGCTGGGATGAATTGAAGGTGTACGAATGAGTCTAATTTTCTTATCCCTTCTAGTATCGAGGGAGAGTTCAGCTTCCTCTGAGCCGCAATTCCACCACGCAGCTCATCCAGATTGGATTTAGAATCACTGAAGACTCTCGTGATTCCAGATCTGGGACCCAAGACAGAGGTTGCTTTTCTAAATTCACTTATTAACAGCTTCAGGGTTACCTGTTCAGCTTTATAACTACTTTCCGTTGCAACAAGTCTCGATGCCATGGTCCGTACAAGGCCTAAGTTCGCTGCAGTACTCCTCGAACTTAGCCTTGTCCACTTCAGCAACACCGGTCTTCGAATGTCCATATCCGCAAGATATCTCCAGGTTCGGAACATCTATCCATGGCTCGATGCTGTCAGGCATGACAATCCCCTGGATCTCCATATTACGGTCCTCGGCCGGTAAAGTTGAACCCCAAGTTCCACTAGCGATTCCCTTCGTAGAAGGAACCCAATCCAGTGACCGATACCTAAATAAAGCAATCCTGGCTTGCTTCTCAATCTGCAGTCTCATCGGGAGTATGTTCGCCTCCCACAGTAACGGAAGGGACCTTGTGTTGAAGCCGCAGCCGGTGATCTTTCTAGCTATCTTCCTCAGATTCAGGTCAATAGGTTTAAGCTGTTCATCTGTCAGGAAAGGTCCATAGCTCTCGAGCCCATACAGAATCCTTGAGAGGATGTATAAGTTCTTGATCATGTTCAGCGTTTTGAAATCAAAGTTGAATAGCTCCAACTTTCGGAGCAGAACAAGTCCCTTCCTCGTCTCATCAAGTAGTTTATCCACTTGCGTGCCATATTTCAGGTCATCGTCAATATGGACACCCAAGTACTTAACACTATCCACCATCGGCATGAGTACGGCAGTCAGCAACTTCACCCAGGTCGGGTCCGGCCCCACTGGCATCAGTGCAAGAAGTTCACTTGCCTTCGTAACCTGAGTATCACCCAGCTTGAGGATCATCGCCCCATTTCCAAGTAATGGCCTACCTTCTTCATTTGACCGAATCATCCCAGCTAGTTCTTCCCTACTGATCCAAAAGAAGTTCTCTCCTGACGTTCTGGGGAATCCCAGCCTCCAATACATATTCCTAGGACAATCCACCGGCATCCCGCAGGTCTTCGAAACCGACAGTGCCATGTCATTATCTTTGCACCAACGATCTACTAACCCAAGGGCTAATTGCGCCATCCGGTAAGTTACTTTAAAATCCTTATTCGAAACCACACAAGCTGTGTCGTCTGCGTAGAGTGCTGAAACACATCCAGTCTTCTCAAGTTTCTTAGCCAGGTCGTCGACATATATCAGATAAAGGGGAGGCCCAACAATCGACCCTTGCGGAACACCTTTCGTCACAGTTCTGTATGCGCCCAGATTGCCATTGACACTAACCTTTGCTTTCCTTCGCGTCAGAAAGTCAGCAACCCATCCGATGAATGGTGAAGGAATCCCCATCGTCACCATTTTAGCAATCAGTTTAACATGATTTATCCTATCAAAAGCCTCAGTGAAGTCGAAAGAGAGTAGAATTGAACTCTTACCACCTTTTCTCGCACCATGAAGCGCATTGACCAGCAGTGAGATTTGCTCGCAAGTATTCCTACCCCTTCTGAAACCTGCCTGAATCGAGGACAAGGCATTATTTGACGTCAACCAATACATCAGCCTGTCGTAAATTATCCGTTCAAGCATTTTACCGACTACAGATGTCAACGTGATCGGCCTGTAGCTGGATAGCTTTTCCTTGGGTTTACCCGGTTTGTATACCGGTTTAATCATACCCTCTTTCCAGACCTTCGGAACTCTAGCTGAGAGCCAGGGGTCGTTGAATACCGATAAGAGAAATCGTCTACCGGTTGCTGATAGGTTCTTCAGCATCGCCCCGTGGATTCCATCAGGACCGGGAGCCTTACCAGCTTTTACCTTCTTGATAGCGCGCTCAAGCTCAGACATCACCAGGGGTCCACAAGCACCTGCGTAATCACTTGGCTTCAGCTTCGGAGATTTCAAACGTTTCCTGAAATTTCTTTTTTTTTCTTTTTTTTGGGTTACACTCGTCTGTGCTTCCAGACTCTTTGTTTTTGTTCTTTTCACTTCTTTGTTTTGTCTTTCTTTTTATACTTTCTTTTGATTTAAGTCTGACAAATTGGAAAACACGGGAAACATAGGTAGGCTCCGCCTGAGGACGTAAGAAGAGCGGCAACGGAAAAAAAAATAAATGGTCACGCGTCCTTGAAATTGGACACATGAAGCTAATTCGGTTACCATTCCTACCATCGATAAGGAAAAACAAAGAATCGAGCATATAACTAGAGCGGTGGTCAAAGACCACTTGAACAGCCCGAAGGCCTGCCCTCAAGAGAAATTTATTAGGAGAATAGGAGAAGAAGGAGACAGGAGTGTTGGATGAGACACTGCGACAACACCGAAGGTGATGTGCAGTTACCCAACCAGGAGATGATTGATAATGATGAAAATACTAAAATAATAACAAATTGATATTGGCGACTACATGTCACCTACTTTACTTCCAAAGTCTAAGGTTAGATGTTTGTTCCATCCACCTTATGATCAACGCGAGTGATGGAAGCCACGCTAAAGTGAGGAGGGCTTCAAGGTTAGGAATTTCGTTGGCAATAATAAGTTCCCGGTCGCGATCCCACTTGCCGGTCAGTGTTGAGAAGCCCAGGATTTTGAACCTGGCCGAGTCGAGTTTGGGAGATTGACATCCCTGCAGCAGGTGAACCTGTGAGGACGGTTCGCCACAAAATGGGCAGTCGATCGTCTTGCGCCAGTTCTGAATTAGCGGGTGACATCCTGTCCGGAAGTTCGCTATCCGTATCTCGTCGGCTCTTTCCATCCCAGGAGGGTATTTAACGGAACGGCCTCCGATGAGGTGTTTGTAGCAGGTGTAACCACTCACGTTAAGCAGATCCTTTTTGATGCAGCGCTTAACATGTGACGAGTGCGAGAAGCACGTGCCTTTGACTAGCACAGGTCGGATGTTCTTGTTGTGCGCTGCTTCCTTTGCAAGCGCATCAACTTCATCGTGAAACTCGATTCCAATGTGCGAGGGGATGAATTGCAAATGCACTTTCATCTCACACATGCGCAGGTATTCCAGTATCTTGAGGGACTCGGTATTCCTCTGTCTGCACCTTCCACCCAGCAGTTCATCCAGAAGGGATTTTGAGTCCGTGAATATCCTCACAGATTTCATTGAACGATCTTTGCTAAACACTGTTCTCAGATGTCTAGCCGCGTTCTTCAGAGCATGTTGTTCAGCCCTGTAGCTGCAGTCAGCTTGATAAAGCCTAGACGCGTAAGCAGATCGAAGGCCGCTACGTGACTTGGCAATATGAGCCGCACCGGCCGCGCCGGAAGCAGAGTAAGAACCATCGCAGTTGATTACCATGTCGACAGGGGGCAACGTTCCAATGTACAACATGAACTTTTCTTTGTCCACCGCAGGGTTCGCGGGCTTCGGAAACCCGCAGCTGTTGCTAATCCTAAGGTTCGTCGGGGATACCCAGGGTTCCATCGAGTCAGGCTGCACAAGGCACTGGCTTTCTCGCTGACTATCAGTGCCAGGGATTAGGCCAGCCCAGTAGCTTTGTGTTGAGGCGAGTCTGTTTGTATTAAGTATCCAAGTCATGGCTTTATACCGGTAGTACGCAATTTTTGTCTGCTTTTCAATCTGACGTTTAAAAGGATACATGTCAGACTCCCACAACAGTAACTCTCCTGGCGTACACTTGCTGCATCCAGTAACCAGTCTGGCGACCTTCCTCAGTTCGAAGTCGATGCTGTCAACGCTGCTGCTTATCAGCCAACCAAAACTGTCAAGCGCATACGAGATTCTAGCGGTTACATAAAGGTTCTTAACCATGTTAAGAGTCTTATAGTCCAGTTCATACGGCTGGAGGCACTGCAGAAGTGATATCCCCCTCTTTAATTCTTCGTGAATCTTGCCTACTTGTTTGTGGAAGGTGAGCCTGTCGTCGATGTGAACCCCGAGGTATTTTACTGAGTCGACTATCGGTAACAGAAAGGCAGTTTTGAATATTGCTCTCACAACCATAATGCTGTCCTCACGAACGACGTATTGCAGCATCAAGTTGTCGAGTTCTTCTTGTGTCTTGATTGGGATTCTTCCAATTTCAAGAATCGTTTTGCCACCTTGAAGCATGGCTCTGGGTGATTTGAGATTGATATGATTCTCGATGTCACCATAGTCAAGTTTAAGCATGCGTTCCTCAACAGATCTAGAGAAAAGCAGTTCGCGATTACACGTATCATTTAGTACTATGCCCTTCGAGCGAACATTCATCTTAAGCGCACAGGTCTTGGAGACTGATAAGGCCATGTCGTTTTCAAAACACCATTGATCCACTTTGTCGAGTACTAACTGAGCATTCGAAAGAGCTTCTTCCATGTTTGATCCTGACACTACACAGGCTGTGTCATCCGCATACAGAGCAGACGTTGTTGTTTCCTTCTCCAGTTCCAAAATCTTGCAGAGGTCATCAACGTAGATAAGATAGAGAAGAGGACCCAGGATCGATCCCTGGGGAACCCCCTTAGCCAGAGTACGGAATTCGCTAACCCGCAAACCCGCAAACCCGCACTAGAGATACCCCTTCCAGGCTCGCGTTGCTCGCACACAACTTTTTTTTTTTAAGCTTTCTGAACAAACATTATTTTTACAACCAAGTCACGTCTGTTTTTATTCCCTGGCTAGGTACCCGTCCAGGGTACAAATTTGAACTTAACTTTACGCTCGCGTTAAGTTAAGTCCAATTTTGTACCCTTTTCCTTGCTACTTTCTTCTTACTAATTCTTCTGGTTGAAAAACACAAAAAATGTGCCTGGGAATTAAACCCTTACCACGGCTACCAAAGAGATTTAAGGTATCCACTCGGCTGTGCAGCCCTCGGATTTTCTTTTTTCTTTTTATTTATTTATTTGTGTGTTCTTAGCCTCTTTATGGAAATCCTTCCATTTTCCCTTCCCTCCAGTCTTAACGTAGGAGAGTCTACCAGGTGCCTACCCTGGAC
The DNA here is from genome assembly GCA_964019425.1 of Flectonema sp. DT1601. Classification (NCBI taxonomy): domain Eukaryota; phylum Euglenozoa; class Diplonemea; order Diplonemida; family Diplonemidae; genus Flectonema; species Flectonema sp. DT1601. The sequence continues at coordinate 25,916 of OZ025824.1, read as the reverse complement.
GCCCTTCGGGCGTGGGATTTGAACTAATTGCGTGTACGGGCGCGATGGGTTATTGCAGTGGCAGGGGGTCGAACCAGCGATCACCCAGCCCCAGGGCGAGGGTTATACTACTACCCCTGGGATATCGCAACTTTTTATTATTATTACTTTTCTGCAATTTTTATTTATAAATAAGTTTTCGAAAAGGTGGGAAGTAACGGGCTGGGAGCTTTTGGCTCCTGCCCCTATTCCTCCCGATGTAAACTTTCTTTTTTTTTTTTTTTTTTTTTTTTTTAACAGGCCCAAAGGGCGACAATGAAAGATGCTGACCAAGGAATAATATTCAAATGAATTTTCGTTTCAAAGAAACGAACAGGATTAAGGGAGAGGCAGAAAAAAAAAAAAAAAATAATATGAAGAGGAAATAATCAAACATGAAAAAAAAAATAAAATAAAAATAAACAAACGTTATATATAAGCAATTTCTTTCGCATTTTTTCTTTCGCAATTTTCTATTTATTTATTACTTTTCTGTCCCAACGGGACGACAAATGAAAAATGTCCTCCCTTAGCTGAAAATGCACACTGCACCCTGTTTTATCAAGTCCTTTGTTTTTGTTTTTCTGAAAGATATCTGTAGTTGTTGTTATATTAATATGCTAGCACGAAAACGACGGCTAGGTTTATGATGATTGGATATGTGGCTTAGGATATCTGTTTGTTACATTTGGAAGTATTTTACAACAGGTTTATCGAACCTGTATCTGCAATGTGTGCGACCCTGGGATGGGAATATAGGAATTTAGTTATATTAATAAGGTTATCGTTCATTATTTCCAATGAAATAGAAATGTGGGAAGAACTATGGGATGGCGGAACGCAGCCCCCCCCCCAACCCCCCCCAAGGGGGGGGAGCCACTAATAAAGGCCAACCTCCTGAAAAAGAATCAAGAAAAAACAAAAATGCCCTCACCCAAGGTCGAACTGGACGGTTTACAGCCATTTTGGGTTTTGTAAAGAATGGTTAGTTCTGAAACTATTTGTGTAGGAAAGACCCTTTACCCAAAAAGAAATGAAATCAAAGATTGCTTTTTCACAGCTTGGCACCTAAAACCCAAAACTCATTAAGAAGGAAAAAATTATTTCAAAAAGAAAATTTTTGCTAACTAAATTGGCAGCCATACACCTAAATTTCAAAACCATACCACTTACTAACAAAATTTCTTTCTCATCACTTTTTATATTTTAAGAAAATGGTTAACAGGAATTTATGAAGACTTTTAGATAGATCAACTATGTGTTCCCATCTTTTCTAGGAGATCTGTAGAAAAAAATAAATCTTTCAGAAAATATTATAAAGGAAAGATTTTTTCTGAAGAATTTTTTTTTAACTACCTACTAAATTGGCAACCATACACTTAAATTTCAAAACCATACTAAAAAAGAATTTTCATCACATTTTATACTTTAAGAAAATGGTTACCCATCTTTTTTAGACCTGCTCGGGCACAAAAATCCAGCATTTTTCCTTAGGCAAAAATAAATCTTACTTACTTCCTACTGAAGAAAATTGGCAGCTTAAATTTGTTTGCAGGAAAAAAGTAAGCAGCTAAAATTTGCTTGCGGGAAGAAATAAGCAGCTAAAATTTGCCTGCAAGAAAAAAATAAGCAGCTAAAATTTGCTTGCGGGAAGAAAATAAGCAGCTAAAATTTGCTTGCGGGAAGAACATAAGCAGCTAAAATTGCTTGCGGGAAGAAAATTAGCAGCTAAGATTTGCTTGCGGGAAGAAAATAAGCAGCTAAAATTTGCTTGCGGGAAGAAAATAAGCAGCTAAGATTTGCTTGCGGGAAGAAAATAAGCAGCTAAAATTTGCTTGCGGGAAGAAAATTAGCAGCTAAGATTTGCTTGCGGGAAGAGAATCAGCAGCTAAAATTTGCTTGCGGGAAGAAAATTAGCAGCTAAAATTTGCCTGAAAGAAAGAAATAAGCAGCTAAAATTTGCTTGCGGGAAGAAAATTAGCAGCTAAAATCTGCCTGCAAGAAAGAAATAAGCAGCTAAAACTTGCTTGCGGGAAGAGAATCAGCAGCTAAAATTTGCTTGCAAGAAGAAAATTAGCAGCCAAAATTTGCTCAGGGGTGCTACATAAGCATTGATTGCAGAAAGGTGGCAAAAATGAAAGGAATTATTTATTAAAACCCAAATTGTCTAAACCATAACAAAAAGGCAGCTTGGCACCAAAACTCTAAAACCTATTCTCCCCAGGGATTTGTGAAGCCTTTTCGAGATCGATAGGCCAAGGGATAACCATAAAAAGGGTGTAACCATGATTTCTTGGGGGTGAGTGGCACAAAAAGCAGTAAAAAAAAAAAAAAAAAAATCCCGTGACAAAGGCAAATAACTGCAAAAGCAGCAATTCTCTTTCCGCAAACGCCCCCCCGTGGGTCATCAGGTCATTTGGTAGTGCCAACCTGCAACAGGTTAACATGCAACACTCTACCTTTCTTCCCGTAATGCGTGACACCATTCAACACTTACGTAGCACTTAGCACCAGGCCTGCTTGCGGGAAGAAACAGAAGCCTCATTCCCAGTACGGAAGTAGCTAGGCCTGGCCAGCTTACATAGCACTTCTGAGCAACCTAATATTATTCCTGTAATGCGTGACACTATTACGTAGCACTTAGCACCAGGCCTGCTAGCAGGAAGAAACAGAAGCCTCATTCCCAGTACGGAAGTATCTAGGCCTGGCCAGCTTACAGTGCTGCGTAAGTTTTGACTGGCAAACAACTGCAAAACTTTTTTCTCCACACAGAAATTTGTGAAGACTTTTCAGGGTCGATAGATCGAGAGATAACCATAAAAAAAGATTTACTCATGTTTTTCTGGAGGTGAGTGGCGCAAAAAGTGGTAAAAAAAAAAAAAATTCCGTGACAAAGGCAAATTTCTTTCTGCAAACGCCCGCCGTGGATCACATTTGGTAGCGCCGACTTGCCACAGGTCAATATGCAACGCTACTTTTCTTTCCGTAATGCGTGGCACCAGTCAACACTTATGTTGCACTTAGAACCAGACCTTCTTGCGGGAATGCAAAGAAGAATTAGTGTGTAATTAGGTGAGGCCTGGCCTGGGTACCTGGCCCAGGACTTGGTGGATTTCCTCAGAACCCAAAATATCCCCAATGCTGACAATTATATAGGAGAAACCCGCAAACCCGCAAACCCGCAAACCCGCAAACCCGCAAACCCGCAAACCCGCAAACCCGCAAACCCGCAAACCCGCAAACCCGCAAACCCGCAAACCCGCAAACCCGCAAACCCGCAAACCCGCAAACCCGCAAACCCGCAAACCCGCAAACCCGCAAACCCGCAAACCCGCAAACCCGCAAACCCGCAAACCCGCAAACCCGCAAACCTGCAAACCCGCAAACCCGCAAACCCGCAAACCCGCAAACCCCGTTACGTGGGAATCAACCATCCGTCGGCCACGTCTACCTCTCTACGTATATAAATACATTATCGTTTATCCAAAAGAAAGCATAAACAACGCGTACGCAATATAAAATAAAGAATAAGAAAACATCTAGAAAAACAGCACCTCTTAGTTTTAGACATAAGACGCAACACGTCCGAGCAAGGAGCATCAGCGATACTTACGATCGTTAATAAACATTCGATATTTACATCTCGCTACATTAAAAGTATCCGCATTTCATCTTTCATTACTTCTATAGGCTCTCTTTCTCATTTTCGTACTCCCTTAATAAATAAAGTAATATGAGTTCAGGACAAACACCGATGGATATAGATACTACGACGGCTGATAATAAGTTTAATTTCCACTTTCCGGAGCAATTGATGGGAGTATGGCAAGCAGAAACCTCAGAAGGGCCGATGAAAAGAGGCGTTTACAACATGTCAGATGTACGGAGAAACCTAGGCGAATGGAGTGTTCATGCTGATTCAGGTTTAGTGGATCGGGTTTTAGCAACAGCATTGAAAAGACCAGTTGAATTGCTGCCACATGTGCAAAATATTCCGATTCAAAGAAAGCAAGTGGTTCTAGCACATCTTAATAATAAAGATCGCGACTTATTCAGAAGACCTCTACAAGAATGCGGCGTAACGCAAGGGCTCCCAGTCACAAGGGAAGAATTTTCGACAGTTTTAAGTGAAGCCTCAATTGCACTTGGGACGACAAATCAGAGACAAGGACAACTAGCCTCAGGTCAAGCGGTGCTCGGGCAACAGCAAGCAGTACTGAACGCGAACCAACAGCATCAAGCGCAAGCAACCGCAGCGATTGGCAAACAAAGCGCTGAAGCTCACCAAGGGGTGAGCACATTAGCAAATGCAACAGACCAGGCGCTAAGAACGCATGGGGGAAAGTTAGATATGATAATGGAGAGTATTAAGGCTACCAATGCCGAACAGAATCATAGAATGAATAGCCAAGATGGAAGGATCGAGCACCTTTTCAACCTTTTGGAGAATCACATGGTTCAAAGCCAGCCGGTGCAGCCTATTCAAGACGACGTGCAAGCTTTTAGGCAAGAACAAGTGGAAGCTACACCGGATCCTGTTATTGCAAAGGAGAAATCTGCTGGGATATTCATGACTAAAAATATTGTAAATTCAGGTGATGTGTCCTCGTGGGTAGAAATAATTGCAGAAGGGGAGGCAACAAATCTTATCCGTGATCTCCAGCAGAGATACATGAACGGTATCGGAAGGGTAAAACCAGGTGACAAGATTCTCCATCACTATTTCGAACAGTTGTGCGACTGGATCCGTGTGGCGGAACGGGTTACTCTATGGCAAGAAATGGATGAGATGGTGAGCCTTGGGAATCGTATCTTGACGACATTGCGTATGCAGACCGGTTGGATCGACAGAGGCCTAAAAATGGCCGATATCATTACAGAGCTGGAAGTAGATGACAACGATAGGCTCTCGAAGGCAATGCTTAATGTTGAGAAGAAGAAAAGACCGTTTACATGGAAGAAGCCGTCAAGACCGCTCTCGGGAAACGGACGTGGGGCTCAAACCCCCAGGAAGCAAAACTGAATGCCAACAGCAGGTGGGGGCGCCTGGGCCCAGCCAGGCGTTACCCCGTACAACAAACTGGGAAAACAAATTGGAGCAACGCATCACGGAGACTTAATAACAAGAAATGGTGTGATGGCGGAATCAGTTCTAAGAATTTTGAGGAGGCAGCCCACAAAGGTAACACATCCAGAAGATCCGGTCTCAGTCAACAGGGCACTAGGAAAGCTGGACAACGTAGTGAAAGGGATGTGGGCACCGTCAACGCTAGAACAGAGAAAACGATTATGGTCGCGGTTCATGAAATGGGCGATCGAGCGGAACCTGACGAACAATGCGGACACAGCAGTTCTGTTTACAGTTGCAACAGGGGCGAAGCCTCAGGGCCTTCTGAATTATGCGAAAGGTCTCTCGGCAATAATGAAAAAGATAGGAAGGGACAATCAGCCTCTCAGAAGCCTAGCAGCAGCTCTAAGGGCGGATGGTGCGGCGATTCCGGAGAGCCAAGCAACACCTATCAAAAAGGAAGTACTGATGCAGTGGGCATTGGAACAAAAGCCCGACCTCAAAGCAACAGCGATCATAGCATGGAAGACAATGTCCCGATGGGGGGAAGTGGCAAAGTTATCGTCAGTGCAATTCATAAACCTAGATCCACTGCAAGTTATAATAGACTGGGGGCAAACACCAAAGGGAAAGAAGAGAAACCCTTACACAACGTCAAGGTTCGTTGTGATCAGTGGCGACCAAGTCCAAGAAATCAACAGACTTATAAGGAAGCTCTCACCGTTCGAAACCCTTTGCAGCACCGATACAGCGAGGGTCGGGGTCTTGTGGAAGCGGGACCCAGCTATGAAGGGCTACAGCGGCCACAGTGTGAAGAGAGGTGCGATCCAACACATATTCAATTTCAATGCGGAGAACCCGAGGAGGGCCATCCCAACGTATCTCATCAGCAGGCTGGCGAAGCACGAGACGTCAAACGAACAGGTTTCAGAAACAACGTTGCGGTACGCAGGGTCCGACAAGAGCATCGCGGTGTCTCTACAAACCCAGCGGGTAACAAATCACCTATGAGTGCAACGATGGTTAGGCGGGTGATGCAGAACTTCACACGAAAGTCGAAGATTACTAGAATACCGACGACGGAGGAGGAGCGATCGAGTCCACTTCACGTTCACCCTGTTAAGCCGCTGGAGATTCAGAAGGTGGAGAAGATGATGACAAAAGAAACCCTCAAAAGATTTAAAGAAGTCTGCAACTTAACATTTAACCCAAGAAAAGGCAAGATTAGCTACAGAAAGGGGAATAAGAGGTCGGAATTACAGACTGAGCACGCGAACAAACTTGTAGAGGCAGGTATTGCTACCCAGGCAGGCGGCCCTGGAGAACTCGAATCGATTCCATTTACTGTATTAGAAGAGCGGCAAGGAGCAAACAGACAAAGGTTTATATTATGGACGAGGGAGGCAAACCAGCAGGCTAGGAGCTTAGGCTATGATCCGCAAGTTCCACTTGGACACATTTCATGTTATCTTGATCGGACGGAGAAGGAGGTCGCATCCCAATGGGATTTAAGAACAGGCTTCTACCAAGTACCGATCCCTCAGGCATCGAGAAGATTTTTCAGGTTTCAAGATAGTGCACACAATTGGTTTGAACTAACAAGGCTGCCAATGGGACACGTAGCAGCGCCCGAAATCATGCACACCTTGACCGCAACAGTGGCAGGTGATCCAACATATGCTAAGCCTGAGTTTACTTACAAAGGTGTCGTAACTGACATATGGATAGATAATATTAGAATATCTGGTGATCTTGATAGAGTCGAGGCAGCTACTGATGGTGTTAACAAAATAGCAGCTGACTGTAATGTGACATGGAAAGCAGCTGAAACTATCCGGGCTGCTACAGACTATGATTTTTTGGGTGTTCATTTTAATCATCTTGACCACACGGTATCAGTAGCGAAGAAGCTACGCAACAAGATCCAGGACTCAGATCTTACTAATCCTACAGCAGGGGGTGCTGAAAGCTTAGCAGGGAGGCTTCTGCATGCTTCTGCAATTACGAGGGTTCACCCAGGGAACTTCTGGTATGCGTTAAAGTTCTTTCGAAGGATAACAAATTCACTTAATCGAGGCGTTTGCGACGTTAACGATTGCATTAGCATTCCGATCTCGGTCAGGAGACAGATAGAGCAGTGGGTAGGTGAGGTATCACAGGTTCGCGAGATCAAATCATTCTCTGATGACGGCTCTATAATGATGTTTGTTGACGCTTCCAACACCGGTTGGGGTGCAGTTATTATTACTAAGCAAGCAGAGATGAAGATACTCGGGCAACGCTGGACTACGATGGAGGGCGAGAAACACATCAATATTCTCGAGGCCAAGGCGCTGCATCTCTCGCTGCAGACAGTTAAAGAAGCATCTCATATCGATATCTACGTTGATAATACTACAGTTGCTTTCTCGACCAAAAAGGGCATGTCTTCACGGTCTTACGACCTAAACAGGGAGGTGATAGGATCTCTCAATCACTTACAAAGGATAGGTTGCGCATACACAATCTCATGGGTGTCAACAAAATGCAATCCTGCAGATTATCCTTCACGGAGCACTCCGACTAATCTTAACCAGCCAAAGCTACTTGCCGATGCAAAACTTGCGCTGGGGCGATTCTTCAACTTGCGCGGTGGTGGTGGGAGCCGGGTCGTGGCCAAGCGCCATTACTCAGTAACCACCCCTACGCATTAGCATTTCGTGTAATTATCTTTACATTAGTTCATTCAAACAAGTTACAATACTTCGTTCTATAGTTGCAAATAAATATGGCAGACTGATTAGGGTGATTCCCCCGTTACGTGGGAATCAACCATCCGTCGGCCACGTCTACCTCTCTACGTATATAAATACATTATCGTTTATCCAAAAGAAAGCATAAACAACGCGTACGCAATATAAAATAAAGAATAAGAAAACATTTAGAAAAACAGCACCTCTTAGTTTTAGACATAAGACGCAACACGTCCGAGCAAGGAGCATCAGCGATACTTACGATCGTTAATAAACATTCGATATTTACATCTCGCTACATTAAAAGTATCCGCATTTCATCTTTCATTACTTCTATAGGCTCTCTTTCTCATTTTCGTACTCCCTTAATAAATAAAGTAATCCCACCCACCCTTCCCACCACGCCGGGTCGTGGCCAAGCGCCATTACTCAGTAACCACCCCTACGCATTAGCATTTCGTGTAATTATCTTTACATTAGTTCATTCAAACAAGTTACAATACTTCGTTCTATAGTTGCAAATAAATATGGCAGACTGATTAGGGTGATTCCCCGCAAACCCGCAAACCCGCAAACCCGCAAACCCGCAAACCCGCAAACCCGCAAACCCGCAAACCCGCAAACCCGCAAACCCGCAAACCCGCAAACCCGCAAACCCGCAAACCCGCAAACCCGCAAACCCGCAAACCCGCAAACCCGCAAACCCGCAAACCCGCAAACCCGCAAACCCGCAAACCCGCAAACCCGCAAACCCGCAAACCCGCAAACCCGCAAACCCGCAAACCCGCAAACCCGCAAACCCGCAAACCCGCAAACCCGCAAACCCGCAAACCCGCAAACCCGCAAACCCGCAAACCCGCAAACCCGCAAACCCGCAAACCCGCAAACCCGCAAACCCGCAAACCCGCAAACCCGCAAACCCGCAAACCCGCAAACCCGCAAACCCGCAAACCCGCAAACCCGCAAACCCGCAAACCCGCAAACCCGCAAACCCCGCAAACCCGCAAACCCGCAAACCCGCAAACCCGCAAACCCGCAAACCCGCACTAGAGATACCCCTTCCAGGCTCGCGTTGCTCGCACACAACTTTTTTTTTTAAAGCTTTCTGAGCAAACATCATTTTTACAACCAAGTCACATCTGTTTTTATTCCCTGGCTAGGTACCCGTCCAGGGTACAAATTTGAACTTAACTTTACGCTCGCTTCGCTCGCGTTAAGTTAAGTCCAATTTTGTACCCTTTTCCTTGCTACTTTCTTCTTACTAATTTTTCTGGTTGAAAAACACAAAAGATGTGCCTGGGAATTGAACCCTTGCCACGGCTACCGAAGAGATTTAAGAGATTTAAGGTATCCACTCGGCTGTGCAGCCCTGGGATTTTCTTTTTTTTTTTTATTTAGTTATTTGTGTGTTCTTAGCCTCTTTATGGAAATCCTTCCATTTACCCTTCCCTCCAGTCTTAACGTACCAGGTGCCTACCCTGGACGCCCTTCGGGCGCGGGATTTGAACTAATTGCGTGTACAGGCGCGATGGGTTATTGCAGTGGCAGGGGTCGAACCAGCGATCACCCAGCCCCAGGGCGAGGGTTATACCACTACCCCTGGGATATCGCAACTTTTTATTATTATTACTTTTCTGCAATTTTTATTTATAAATAAGTTTTCGAAAAGGTGGGAAGTAACGGACTGGGAGCTTTTGGCTCCTGCCCTATTCTCGATGTAAACTTTCTTTTTTCTTTTTTTTTTTTTTTTTTTTAACAGGCCCAAAGGGCGACAATGAGAGATGCTGACCAAGGAATAATATTCGAATGAATTTTTGTTTCAAAGAAACAAACAGGATTAAGGGAGAGGCAGGAAAAAAAAAAAAAGATAATATGAAGAGGAAATAATCAAACATGAAAAAAAAAGATAAAATAAAAATAAATAAACGTTATATATAAGCAATTTCTTTTTTTTTTCGCAATTTCTTATTTATTTATTACTTTTCTGTCCCAACGGGACGACAAATGAGAAATGTCCTCCCTTAGCTGAAAATGCACACTGCACCCTGTTTTATCAAGTCCTTTGTTTTTGTTTTTCTGAAAGATATCTGTAGTTGTTGTTATATTAATATGCTAGCACGAAAACGACAGCTAGGTTTATGATGATTGGATATGTGGCTTAGGTTTTCTGTTTGTTACATTTGGAAGTATTTTACAACAGGTTTATCGAACCTGTATCTGCAATGTGTGCGACCCTGGGATGGGAATATAGGAATTTAGTTATATTAATAAGGTTATCGTTCATTATTTCCAATAAAATAGAAATGTGGGAAGAACTATGGGATGGCGGAACGCAGCCCCCCCCCCCCAACCCCCCCCAAGGGGGGGGAGCCACTAATAAAGGCCAACCTCCTGAAAAAGAATCAAGAAAAAACAAAAATGCCCTCACCCAGGGTTGAACTGGACGGTTTACAGCCATTTTGGGTTCTGTAAAGAATGGTTAGTTCTGAAACTATTTGTGTAGGAAAGACCCTTTACCCAAAAAGAAATGAAACCAAAGATTGCTTTTTCACAGCTTGGCACCTAAAATCCAAAACTCATTGAGAAGGAAAAAATTATTTCAAAAAGAAGATTTTTGCTAACTAAATTGGCAGCCATACACCTAAATTTCAAAACCATACCACTTACTAACAAAATTTCTTTCTCATCACTTTTTATATTTTAAGAAAATGGTTAACAGGAATTTATGAAGACTTTTGGATAGATCAACTATGTGTTCCCATCTTTTTTAGGAGATCTGTAGAAAAAAATAAATCTTTCAGAAAATATTATAAAGGGAAGATTTCTTCTGAAGAATTTTTTTTTAACTACCTACTAAATTGGCAGCCATACACCTAAATTTCAAAACCATACTAAAAAAGAATTTTCATCACATTTTATACTTTAAGAAAATGGTTACCCATCTTTTTTAGACCTGCTCGGGCACAAAAATCCAGCATTTTTCCTTAGGCAAATAAATCTTACTTACTTCCTACTTAAGAAAATTGGCAGCTTAAATTTGTTTGCGGGAAGAAAATAAGCAGCCAAAATTTGCTTGCGGGAAGAAAATAAGCAGCTAAAATTTGCTTGCGGGAAGAGAATCAGCAGCTAAAATTTGCTTGCGGGAAGAAAATAAGCAGCTAAAATTTGCTTGCGGGAAGAAAATTAGCAGCTAAAATTTGCTTGCGGGAAGAAAATAAGCAGCTAAAATTTGCTTGCGGGAAGAAAATTAGCAGCTAAAATTTGCTTGCGGGAAGAGAATCAGCAGCTAAAATTTGCTTGCGGGAAGAAAATAAGCAGCTAAAATTTGCTTGCGGGAAGAAAATTAGCAGCTAAAATTTGCTTGCGGGAAGAAAATAAGCAGCTAAAATTTGCTTGCGGGAAGAAAATTAGCAGCTAAAATTTGCTTGCGGGAAGAGAATCAGCAGCTAAAATTTGCTTGCGGGAAGAAAATAAGCAGCTAAAATTTGCTTGCGGGAAGAAAATAAGCAGCTAAAATTTGCTTGCGGGAAGAAAATTAGCAGCTAAAATTTGCTTGCGGGAAGAAAATAAGCAGCTAAGATCTGCTTGCGGGAAGAGAATCAGCAGCTAAAATTTGCTTGCAAGAAGAAAATTAGCAGCCAAAACTTGCTCAGGGGTGCTACATAAGCATTGATTGCAGAAAGGTGGCAAAAATGAAAGGAATTATTTATTAAAACCCAAATTGTCTAAACCATACAACAAAAAGACAGCTTGGCACCAAAACTCTAAAACCTATTCTCCTCAGGGATTTGTGAAGCCTTTTCGAGATCGATAGGCCAAGGGATAACCATAAAAAAGGTGTAACCATGATTTCTTGGAGGTGAGTGGCACAAAAAGCAGCAAAAAAAAAAAAAAAAAAAAATCCCATGACAAAGGCAAATAACTGCAAAAGCAGCAATTCTCTTTCCGCAAACGCCCCCCCGTGGGTCATCAGGTCATTTGGTAGTGCCAACCTGCAACAGGTTAACATGCAACACTCTACCTTTCTTCCCGTAATGCGTGACACCATTCAACACTTACGTAGCACTTAGCACCAGGCCTGCTTGCGGGAAGAAACAGAAGCCTCATTCTCAGTACGGAAGTAGCTAGGCCTGGCGCTTACATAGCACTTCTGGGCGACCTAATATTATTCCTGTAATGCGTGACACTATTATGTAGCACCAGGCCTGCTAGCAGGAAGAAACAGAAGCCTCATTCCCAGTACGGAAGTAGCTAGGCCTGGCCAGCTTACAGTGCTGCGTAAGTTCTGATTGGCAAACAACTGCAAAACTTTTTTCTCCACCCAGAAATTTGTGAAGACTTTTCGGGGCCGATAGACCGAGAGATAACCATAAAAAAAGATGTACTCATGTTTTTTTGGAGGTGAGTGGCACAAAAAGTGGTAAAAAAAAAAAAAAAAATTCCGTGACAAAGGCAAATAACAGCAATTTTCTTTCTGCAAACGCCCGCCGTGGACCATCAGACTGTCATTTGGTAGCGCCGACTTGCCACAGGTCAATATGCAACGCTACTTTTCTTTCCGTAATGCGTGGCACCAGTCAACATTCATGTTGCACTTAGAACCAGACCTTCTTGCGGGAATGCAAAGAAGAATTAGTGTGTAATTAGGTGAGGCCTGGCCTGGGTACCTGGCCCAGGACTTCGTGGATTTCCTCAGAACCCAAAATATCCCCAATGCTGACAATTATATAGGAGAAACCCGCAAACCCGCAAACCCGCAAACCCGCAAACCCGCAAACCCGCAAACCCGCAAACCCGCAAACCCGCAAACCCGCAAACCCGCAAACCCGCAAACCCGCAAACCCGCAAACCCGCAAACCCGCAAACCCGCAAACCCGCAAACCCGCAAACCCGCAAACCCGCAAACCCGCAAACCCGCAAACCCGCAAACCCGCAAACCCGCAAACCCGCAAACCCGCAAACCCGCAAACCCGCAAACCCGCAAACCCGCAAACCCGCAAACCCGCAAACCCGCAAACCTGCAAACCCGCAAACCTGCAAACCCGCAAACCCGCAAACCCGCAAACCCGCAAACCCGCAAACCCGCAAACCCGCAAACCCGCAAACCCGCAAACCCGCAAACCCGCAAACCCGCAAACCCGCAAACCCGCAAACCCCGTCACGTGGGAATCAACCATCCGTCGGCCATTTCTACCTCTCATCGTTTATAAATACATTACCGTTTATCCAAAAGAAAGCATAAACAACTCGTACGCAATATAAAATAAAGAATAAGAAAACATCTAGAAAAACAGCACATTTTGTTTCAAACATAAGCCGCAACACGTTCGAGAAAGGAGCATCAGCGATACTTACGATCGTTAATAAACATTCGATATTTACGTTTCGCTACATTTAAAGTACCCGCATTTCATCTTTCATTACTTCTATAGGCTCTCTTTCTCCTTTTTGTACTCCCTTAATAAATAAAGTAATATGAGTTCAGGACAAACACCGATGGAAATAGATACTACGACGGCTGATAATAAGTTTAATTTCCACTCTCCGGAGCAACTAATGGGAGTATGGCAAGCAGAAACTTCAGAAGGGCCGATGAAAAGAGGCGTTTACAACATGTCAGATGTACGTAGAAACCTAGGCGAATGGAGTGTTCATGCTGATTCAGGTTTAGTGGATCGGGTTTTAGCAACAGCATTAAAAAGACCAGTTGAATTGCTGCCGCATGTGCAAAATATTCCGATTCAAAGAAAGCAAGTGGTTCTAGCACATCTTAATAATAAAGATCGCGACTTATTCAGAAGACTTCTACAAGAATGCGGCGTAACGCAAGGGCTCCCAGTCACAAGGGAAGAATTTTCGACAGTTTTAAGTGAAGCCTCAATTGCACTTGGGACGACAAATCAGAGACAAGGACAACTAGCCTCAGGTCAAGCGGTGCTCGGGCAACAGCAAGCAGTACTGAACGCGAACCAACAGCATCAAGCGCAAGCAACCGCAGCGATTGGCAAACAAAGCGCTGAAGCTCACCAAGGGGTGAGCACATTAGCAAATGCAACAGACCAGGCGCTAAGAACGCATGGGGGAAAGCTAGATATGATAATAGAGAGTATTAAGGCTACTAATGCCGAACAGAATCATAGAATGAATAGCCAAGATGGAAGGATCGAGCACCTTTTCAACCTTTTGGAGAATCACATGGTTCAAAGCCAACCGGTACAGCCTATTCAAGACGACGTGCAAGCTTTTAGGCAAGAGCAGGTGGAAGCTACACCTGATCCTGTCATTGCAAAGGAGAAATCTGCTGGGATATTCATGACTAAAAATATTGTAAATTCAGGTGATGTGTCCTCGTGGGTAGAAATAATTGCAGAAGGGGAGGCAACAAATCTTATCCGTGATCTCCAGCAGAGATACATGAACGGTATCGGAAGGGTAAAACCAGGTGACAAGATTCTCCATCACTATTTCGAACAGTTGTGCGACTGGATCCGTGTGGCGGAACGGGTTACTCTATGGCAAGAAATGGATGAGATGGTGAGCCTTGGGAATCGTATCTTGACGACATTGCGTATGCAGACCGGTTGGATCGACAGAGGCCTTAAAATGGCTGATATCATTACAGAGCTGGAAGTGGATGACAACGATAGGCTCTCGAAGGCAATGCTTAATGTTGAGAAGAAGAAAAGACCGTTTACATGGAAGAAGCCGTCAAGACCGCTCTCGGGAAACGGGCGTGGGGCTCAAACCCCCAGGAAGCAAAACTGAATGCCAACAGCAGGTGGGGGCGCCTGGGCCCAGCCAGGCGTTACCCCGTACAACAAACTGGGAAAACAAATTGGAGCAACGCATCACGGAGACTTAATAACAAGAAATGGTGTGATGGCGGAATCAGTTCTAAGAATCTTGAGGAGGCAGCCCACAAAGGTAACACATCCAGAAGATCCGGTCTCAGTCAACAGGGCACTAGGAAAGCTGGACAACGTAGTGAAAGGGATGTGGGCACCGTCAACGCTAGAACAGAGAAAACGATTATGGTCGCGGTTCATGAAATGGGCGATCGAGCGGAACCTGACGAACAATGCGGACACAGCGGTTCTGTTTACAGTTGCAACAGGGGCAAAGCCTCAGGGCCTTCTGAATTATGCGAAGGGTCTCTCGGCAATAATGAAAAAGATAGGAAGGGACAATCAGCCTCTCAGAAGCCTAGCAGCAGCTCTAAGGGCGGATGGTGCGGCGATTCCGGAGAGCCAAGCAACACCTATCAAAAAGGAAGTACTGATGCAGTGGGCGTTGGAACAAAAGCCCGACCTCAAAGCGACAGCGATCATAGCATGGAAGACAATGTCCCGATGGGGGGAAGTGGCAAAGTTATCGTCAGTGCAATTCATAAACCTAGATCCACTGCAAGTTATAATAGATTGGGGGCAAACACCAAAGGGAAAGAAGAGAAACCCTTACACAACGTCAAGATTCGTTGTGATCAGTGGCGACCAAGTCCAAGAAATCAACAGACTTATAAGGAAGCTCTCGCCGTTCGAAACCCTTTGCAGCACCGACACGGCGAGGGTCGGGGTCTTGTGGAAGCGGGACCCAGCTATGAAGGGCTACAGCGGCCACAGTGTGAAGAGAGGTGCGATCCAACACATATTCAATTTCAACGCGGAGAACCCGAGGAGGGCCATCCCAACGTATCTCATCAGCAGACTGGCGAAGCACGAGACGTCAAACGAACAAGTCTCAGAAACAACGCTGAGGTACGCAGGGTCCGACAAGAGCATCGCGGTATCTCTACAAACCCAGCGGGTAACAAATCACCTATGAGTGCAACGATGGTTAGGCGGGTGATGCAGAACTTCACACGAAAGTCGAAGATTACTAGAATACCGACGACGGGGGAGGAGCGATCGAGTCCACTTCACGTTCACCCTGTTAAGCCGCTGGAGATTCAGAAGGTGGAGAAGATGATGACAAAAGAAACCCTCAAAAGATTTAAAGAAGTCTGCAACTTAACATTTAACCCAAGGAAAGGCAAGATTAGCTACAGAAAGGGAAACAAGAGGTCAGAATTACAGACTGAGCATGCGAACAAACTTGTAGAGGCAGGTATCGCTACCCAGGCAGGCGGCCCTGGAGAACTCGAATCGATCCCATTTACTGTATTAGAAGAGCGGCAAGGAGCAAACAGGCAAAGGTTTATATTATGGACGAGGGAGGCAAACCAGCAGGCTAGGAGCTTAGGCTATGATCCGAAAGTTCCACTTGGGCACATTTCATGTTATCTTGATCGGACGGAGAAGGAGGTCGCATCCCAATGGGACTTAAGAACAGGCTTTTACCAAGTACCGATCCCTCAGGCATCGAGAAGATTCTTCAGGTTTCAAGATAGTGCACATAATTGGTTTGAACTAACGAGGCTGCCAATGGGACACGTAGCAGCGCCCGAGATCATGCACACTTTGACTGCTACAGTGGCAGGCGATCCAACATATGCTAAGCCTGAGTTTACTTACAAAGGTGTCGTAACTGACATATGGATAGATAATATTAGAATATCTGGTGATCTTGATAAGGTCGAGGCAGCTACAGATGGTGTTAACAAAATAGCAGCTGACTGTAATGTGACATGGAAAGCAGCTGAAACTATCCGGGCTGCTACAGACTATGACTTTTTGGGTGTTCATTTTAATCATCTTGACCATACGGTATCGGTAGCGAAGAAGCTACGCAACAAGATCCAGGACTCAGATCTTACTAATCCTACAGCAGGGGGTGTTGAAAGCTTAGCAGGGAGGCTTCTGCATGCTTCTGCAATTACGAGGGTTCACCCAGGTAACTTCTGGTACGCGTTAAAGTTCTTTCGAAGAATAACAAATTCACTCAATCGGGGGGTTTGCGACGTTAACGATTGCATTAGCATTCCGATCTCGGTCAGGAAACAGATAGAGCAGTGGGTTGGTGAGGTATCACAGATTCGAGAGATCAAGTCCTTCTCTGATGACGGCTCTATTATGATGTTTGTTGACGCTTCTAACACCGGATGGGGTGCAGTTATTATTTCTAAACAAGCAGAGATGAAGATTCTGGGGCAACGCTGGACTACGATAGAGGGCGAGAAGCACATTAATATTCTTGAGGCTAAGGCGCTGCACCTCTCGCTGCAGACAGTTGAAGAAGCATCTCACATCGATATCTACGTTGATAATACTACAGTTGCCTTCTCAACCAAAAAGGGGATGTCCTCACGCTCTTACGATCTAAACAGGAAGGTTATAGGATCTCTCAATCACTTACAAAGGATAGGTTGCGCATACACAATCTCATGGGTGTCAACAAAATGCAATCCTGCAGACTATCCTTCACGGAGCACTCCAACTAATCTTAACCAGCCAAAGCTACTTGCTGATGCAAAACTTGCGCTGGGGCGATTCTTCAACTTGCGCGGTGGTGGTGGTAGCCGGGTCGTGGCCAAGCGCCATTACTCAGTAACCACCCCTACGCATTAGCATATCGTGTAATTATCTTTACATTAGTTCATTCATACAAATTACAATACCTTGTTCTATAGTTTCAAATAAATATGGCAGACTGATAAGGGTGATTCCCCCGTCACGTGGGAATCAACCATCCGTCGGCCATTTCTACCTCTCATCGTTTATAAATACATTACCGTTTATCCAAAAGAAAGCATAAACAACTCGTACGCAATATAAAATAAAGAATAAGAAAACATCTAGAAAAACAGCACATTTTGTTTCAAACATAAGCCGCAACACGTTCGAGAAAGGAGCATCAGCGATACTTACGATCGTTAATAAACATTCGATATTTACGTTTCGCTACATTTAAAGTACCCGCATTTCATCTTTCATTACTTCTATAGGCTCTCTTTCTCCTTTTCGTACTCCCTTAATAAATAAAGTAATCCCACCCACCCTTCCCACCACGCCGGGTCGTGGCCAAGCGCCATTACTCAGTAACCACCCCTACGCATTAGCATATCGTGTAATTATCTTTACATTAGTTCATTCATACAAATTACAATACCTTGTTCTATAGTTTCAAATAAATATGGCAGACTGATAAGGGTGATTCCCCGCAAACCCGCAACCCGCAAACCCGCAAACCCGCAAACCCGCAAACCCGCAAACCCGCAAACCCGCAAACCCGCAAACCCGCAAACCCGCAAACCCGCAAACCCGCAAACCCGCAAACCCGCAAACCCGCAAACCCGCAAACCCGCAAACCCGCAAACCCGCAAACCCGCAAACCCGCAAACCCGCAAACCCGCAAACCCGCAAACCCGCAAACCCGCAAACCCGCAAACCCGCAAACCCGCAAACCCGCAAACCCGCAAACCCGCAAACCCGCAAACCCGCAAACCCGCAAACCCGCAAACCCGCAAACCCGCAAACCCGCAAACCCGCAAACCCGCAAACCCGCAAACCCGCAAACCCGCAAACCCGCAAACCCGCAAACCCGCAAACCCGCAAACCCGCAAACCCGCAAACCCGCAAACCCGCAAACCCGCAAACCCGCAAACCCGCAAACCCGCAAACCCGCAAACCCGCAAACCCGCAAACCCGCAAACCCGCAAACCCGCAAACCCGCAAACCCGCAAACCCGCAAACCCGCAAACCCGCAAACCCGCAAACCCGCAAACCCGCAAACCCGCAAACCCGCAAACCCGCAAACCCGCAAACCCGCAAACCCGCAAACCCGCAAACCCGCAAACCCGCAAACCCGCAAACCCGCAAACCCGCAAACCCGCAAACCCGCAAACCCGCAAACCCGCAAACCCGCAAACCCGCAAACCCGCAAACCCGCAAACCCGCAAACCCGCAAACCCGCAAACCCGCAAACCCGCAAACCCGCAAACCCGCAAACCCGCAAACCCGCAAACCCGCAAACCCGCAAACCCGCAAACCCGCAAACCCGCAAACCCGCAAACCCGCAAACCCGCAAACCCGCAAACCCGCAAACCCGCAAACCCGCAAACCCGCAAACCCGCAAACCCGCAAACCCGCAAACCCGCAAACCCGCAAACCCGCAAACCCGCAAACCCGCAAACCCGCAAACCCGCAAACCCGCAAACCCGCAAACCCGCAAACCCGCAAACCCGCAAACCCGCAAACCCGCAAACCCGCAAACCCGCAAACCCGCAAACCCGCAAACCCGCAAACCCGCAAACCCGCAAACCCGCAAACCCGCAAACCCGCAAACCCGCAAACCCGCAAACCCGCAAACCCGCAAACCCGCAAACCCGCAAACCCGCAAACCCGCAAACCCGCAAACCCGCAAACCCGCAAACCCGCAAACCCGCAAACCCGCAAACCCGCAAACCCGCAAACCCGCAAACCCGCAAACCCGCAAACCCGCAAACCCGCAAACCCGCAAACCCGCAAACCCGCAAACCCGCAAACCCGCAAACCCGCAAACCCGCAAACCCGCAAACCCGCAAACCCGCAAACCCGCAAACCCGCAAACCCGCAAACCCGCAAACCCGCAAACCCGCAAACCCGCAAACCCGCAAACCCGCAAACCCGCAAACCCGCAAACCCGCAAACCCGCAAACCCGCAAACCCGCAAACCCGCAAACCCGCAAACCCGCAAACCCGCAAACCCGCAAACCCGCAAACCCGCAAACCCGCAAACCCGCAAACCCGCAAACCCGCAAACCCGCAAACCCGCAAACCCGCAAACCCGCAAACCCGCAAACCCGCAAACCCGCAAACCCGCAAACCCGCAAACCCGCAAACCCGCAAACCCGCAAACCCGCAAACCCGCAAACCCGCAAACCCGCAAACCCGCAAACCCGCAAACCCGCAAACCCGCAAACCCGCAAACCCGCAAACCCGCAAACCCGCAAACCCGCAAACCCGCAAACCCGCAAACCCGCAAACCCGCAAACCCGCAAACCCGCAAACCCGCAAACCCGCAAACCCGCAAACCCGCAAACCCGCAAACCCGCAAACCCGCAAACCCGCAAACCCGCAAACCCGCAAACCCGCAAACCCGCAAACCCGCAAACCCGCAAACCCGCAAACCCGCAAACCCGCAAACCCGCAAACCCGCAAACCCGCAAACCCGCAAACCCGCAAACCCGCAAACCCGCAAACCCGCAAACCCGCAAACCCGCAAACCCGCAAACCCGCAAACCCGCAAACCCGCAAACCCGCAAACCCGCAAACCCGCAAACCCGCAAACCCGCAAACCCGCAAACCCGCAAACCCGCAAACCCGCAAACCCGCAAACCCGCAAACCCGCAAACCCGCAAACCCGCAAACCCGCAAACCCGCAAACCCGCAAACCCGCAAACCCGCAAACCCGCAAACCCGCAAACCCGCAAACCCGCAAACCCGCAAACCCGCAAACCCGCAAACCCGCAAACCCGCAAACCCGCAAACCCGCAAACCCGCAAACCCGCAAACCCGCAAACCCGCAAACCCGCAAACCCGCAAACCCGCAAACCCGCAAACCCGCAAACCCGCAAACCCGCAAACCCGCAAACCCGCAAACCCGCAAACCCGCAAACCCGCAAACCCGCAAACCCGCAAACCCGCAAACCCGCAAACCCGCAAACCCGCAAACCCGCAAACCCGCAAACCCGCAAACCCGCAAACCCGCAAACCCGCAAACCCGCAAACCCGCAAACCCGCAAACCCGCAAACCCGCAAACCCGCAAACCCGCAAACCCGCAAACCCGCAAACCCGCAAACCCGCAAACCCGCAAACCCGCAAACCCGCAAACCCGCAAACCCGCAAACCCGCAAACCCGCAAACCCGCAAACCCGCAAACCCGCAAACCCGCAAACCCGCAAACCCGCAAACCCGCAAACCCGCAAACCCGCAAACCCGCAAACCCGCAAACCCGCAAACCCGCAAACCCGCAAACCCGCAAACCCGCAAACCCGCAAACCGCAACCGCAAACCGCAAACCCGCAAACCCGCAAACCGCAAACGAACCGCAAACCCGCAAACCGCAAACCGCAAACCCGCAAACCGCAACGCAAACCCGCAAACCCGCAAACCCGCAAACCGAACCGCAAACCCGCAAACCCGCAAACCCGCAAACCCGCAACCGCAACCCGCAAACCCGCAAACCCGAAACCGCAAACCCGCAAACCCGCAAACCCGCAAACCGCAACGCAAACCCGCAAACCCGCAAACCCGCAAAACCCGCAAACCGCAAACCCGCAAACCCGCAAACCGCAAACCGCAAACCCGCAAACGAAACCGCAAACCCGCAAACCCGCAAACCCGCAAACGAACCCGCAAACCCGCAAAACCGCAAACCCGCAAACCGCAACCGCAAACCCGCAAACCCGCAAACGCACGCAAACCCGCAAACCCGCAAACCCGCAAACCCGCAACCCGCAAACCGCAAACCGCAAACGAACCGCAAACCGCAAACCCGCAAAACCCGCAAACCGCAAACCGCAAACCCGCAAACCCGCAAACCCGCAAACCCGCAAACCCGCAAACCCCGCAAACCCGCAAACCGCAAACCCGCAAACCCGCAAACCCGCAAACCCGCAAACCCGCAAACCCGCAAACCCGCAAACCCGCAAACCCGCAAACCCGCAAACCCGCAAACCCGCAAACCCGCAAACCCGCAAACCCGCAAACCCGCAAACCCGCAAACCCGCAAACCCGCAAACCCGCAAACCCGCAAACCCGCAAACCCGCAAACCCGCAAACCCGCAAACCCGCAAACCCGCAAACCCGCAAACCCGCAAACCCGCAAACCCGCAAACCCGCAAACCCGCAAACCCGCAAACCCGCAAACCCGCAAACCCGCAAACCCGCAAACCCGCAAACCCGCAAACCCGCAAACCCGCAAACCCGCAAACCCGCAAACCCGCAAACCCGCAAACCCGCAAACCCGCAAACCCGCAAACCCGCAAACCCGCAAACCCGCAAACCCGCAAACCCGCAAACCCGCAAACCCGCAAACCCGCAAACCCGCAAACCCGCAAACCCGCAAACCCGCAAACCCGCAAACCCGCAAACCCGCAAACCCGCAAACCCGCAAACCCGCAAACCCGCAAACCCGCAAACCCGCAAACCCGCAAACCCGCAAACCCGCAAACCCGCAAACCCGCAAACCCGCAAACCCGCAAACCCGCAAACCCGCAAACCCGCAAACCCGCAAACCCGCAAACCCGCAAACCCGCAAACCCGCAAACCCGCAAACCCGCAAACCCGCAAACCCGCAAACCCGCAAACCCGCAAACCCGCAAACCCGCAAACCCGCAAACCCGCAAACCCGCAAACCCGCAAACCCGCAAACCCGCAAACCCGCAAACCCGCAAACCCGCAAACCCGCAAACCCGCAAACCCGCAAACCCGCAAACCCGCAAACCCGCAAACCCGCAAACCCGCAAACCCGCAAACCCGCAAACCCGCAAACCCGCAAACCCGCAAACCCGCAAACCCGCAAACCCGCAAACCCGCAAACCCGCAAACCCGCAAACCCGCAAACCCGCAAACCCGCAAACCCGCAAACCCGCAAACCCGCAAACCCGCAAACCCGCAAACCCGCAAACCCGCAAACCCGCAAACCCGCAAACCCGCAAACCCGCAAACCCGCAAACCCGCAAACCCGCAAACCCGCAAACCCGCAAACCCGCAAACCCGCAAACCCGCAAACCCGCAAACCCGCAAACCCGCAAACCCGCAAACCCGCAAACCCGCAAACCCGCAAACCCGCAAACCCGCAAACCCGCAAACCCGCAAACCCGCAAACCCGCAAACCCGCAAACCCGCAAACCCGCAAACCCGCAAACCCGCAAACCCGCAAACCCGCAAACCCGCAAACCCGCAAACCCGCAAACCCGCAAACCCGCAAACCCGCAAACCCGCAAACCCGCAAACCCGCAAACCCGCAAACCCGCAAACCCGCAAACCCGCAAACCCGCAAACCCGCAAACCCGCAAACCCGCAAACCCGCAAACCCGCAAACCCGCAAACCCGCAAACCCGCAAACCCGCAAACCCGCAAACCCGCAAACCCGCAAACCCGCAAACCCGCAAACCCGCAAACCCGCAAACCCGCAAACCCGCAAACCCGCAAACCCGCAAACCCGCAAACCCGCAAACCCGCAAACCCGCAAACCCGCAAACCCGCAAACCCGCAAACCCGCAAACCCGCAAACCCGCAAACCCGCAAACCCGCAAACCCGCAAACCCGCAAACCCGCAAACCCGCAAACCCGCAAACCCGCAAACCCGCAAACCCGCAAACCCGCAAACCCGCAAACCCGCAAACCCGCAAACCCGCAAACCCGCAAACCCGCAAACCCGCAAACCCGCAAACCCGCAAACCCGCAAACCCGCAAACCCGCAAACCCGCAAACCCGCAAACCCGCAAACCCGCAAACCCGCAAACCCGCAAACCCGCAAACCCGCAAACCCGCAAACCCGCAAACCCGCAAACCCGCAAACCCGCAAACCCGCAAACCCGCAAACCCGCAAACCCGCAAACCCGCAAACCCGCAAACCCGCAAACCCGCAAACCCGCAAACCCGCAAACCCGCAAACCCGCAAACCCGCAAACCCGCAAACCCGCAAACCCGCAAACCCGCAAACCCGCAAACCCGCAAACCCGCAAACCCGCAAACCCGCAAACCCGCAAACCCGCAAACCCGCAAACCCGCAAACCCGCAAACCCGCAAACCCGCAAACCCGCAAACCCGCAAACCCGCAAACCCGCAAACCCGCAAACCCGCAAACCCGCAAACCCGCAAACCCGCAAACCCGCAAACCCGCAAACCCGCAAACCCGCAAACCCGCAAACCCGCAAACCCGCAAACCCGCAAACCCGCAAACCCGCAAACCCGCAAACCCGCAAACCCGCAAACCCGCAAACCCGCAAACCCGCAAACCCGCAAACCCGCAAACCCGCAAACCCGCAAACCCGCAAACCCGCAAACCCGCAAACCCGCAAACCCGCAAACCCGCAAACCCGCAAACCCGCAAACCCGCAAACCCGCAAACCCGCAAACCCGCAAACCCGCAAACCCGCAAACCCGCAAACCCGCAAACCCGCAAACCCGCAAACCCGCAAACCCGCAAACCCGCAAACCCGCAAACCCGCAAACCCGCAAACCCGCAAACCCGCAAACCCGCAAACCCGCAAACCCGCAAACCCGCAAACCCGCAAACCCGCAAACCCGCAAACCCGCAAACCCGCAAACCCGCAAACCCGCAAACCCGCAAACCCGCAAACCCGCAAACCCGCAAACCCGCAAACCCGCAAACCCGCAAACCCGCAAACCCGCAAACCCGCAAACCCGCAAACCCGCAAACCCGCAAACCCGCAAACCCGCAAACCCGCAAACCCGCAAACCCGCAAACCCGCAAACCCGCAAACCCGCAAACCCGCAAACCCGCAAACCCGCAAACCCGCAAACCCGCAAACCCGCAAACCCGCAAACCCGCAAACCCGCAAACCCGCAAACCCGCAAACCCGCAAACCCGCAAACCCGCAAACCCGCAAACCCGCAAACCCGCAAACCCGCAAACCCGCAAACCCGCAAACCCGCAAACCCGCAAACCCGCAAACCCGCAAACCCGCAAACCCGCAAACCCGCAAACCCGCAAACCCGCAAACCCGCAAACCCGCAAACCCGCAAACCCGCAAACCCGCAAACCCGCAAACCCGCAAACCCGCAAACCCGCAAACCCGCAAACCCGCAAACCCGCAAACCCGCAAACCCGCAAACCCGCAAACCCGCAAACCCGCAAACCCGCAAACCCGCAAACCCGCAAACCCGCAAACCCGCAAACCCGCAAACCCGCAAACCCGCAAACCCGCAAACCCGCAAACCCGCAAACCCGCAAACCCGCAAACCCGCAAACCCGCAAACCCGCAAACCCGCAAACCCGCAAACCCGCAAACCCGCAAACCCGCAAACCCGCAAACCCGCAAACCCGCAAACCCGCAAACCCGCAAACCCGCAAACCCGCAAACCCGCAAACCCGCAAACCCGCAAACCCGCAAACCCGCAAACCCGCAAACCCGCAAACCCGCAAACCCGCAAACCCGCAAACCCGCAAACCCGCAAACCCGCAAACCCGCAAACCCGCAAACCCGCAAACCCGCAAACCCGCAAACCCGCAAACCCGCAAACCCGCAAACCCGCAAACCCGCAAACCCGCAAACCCGCAAACCCGCAAACCCGCAAACCCGCAAACCCGCAAACCCGCAAACCCGCAAACCCGCAAACCCGCAAACCCGCAAACCCGCAAACCCGCAAACCCGCAAACCCGCAAACCCGCAAACCCGCAAACCCGCAAACCCGCAAACCCGCAAACCCGCAAACCCGCAAACCCGCAAACCCGCAAACCCGCAAACCCGCAAACCCGCAAACCCGCAAACCCGCAAACCCGCAAACCCGCAAACCCGCAAACCCGCAAACCCGCAAACCCGCAAACCCGCAAACCCGCAAACCCGCAAACCCGCAAACCCGCAAACCCGCAAACCCGCAAACCCGCAAACCCGCAAACCCGCAAACCCGCAAACCCGCAAACCCGCAAACCCGCAAACCCGCAAACCCGCAAACCCGCAAACCCGCAAACCCGCAAACCCGCAAACCCGCAAACCCGCAAACCCGCAAACCCGCAAACCCGCAAACCCGCAAACCCGCAAACCCGCCCGCAAAACTCCGCAAACACGCAAACCCGCAAACAAGCGCCGCAAAACGGATGAGCCGCAAACCCGCAAACACGTAACCCGCAGAAACAGCCGCAAACCAGCAAACGCCGCAAACCCGCAAACGCCGCAAACGACCGCTAAACCCGCAAACCCGCAAAAAACGGACCGCAAACCCGCAAACGCCGCAAACGCCGCAAAGCGAAGAGCCCGCAAACCCGCAAACGCGCACCGCAAACCCATCGGGCCGCAAATACCCGCACAAACGACCGCAAACGCCGCAAACACCGCAAACCTTCCGCAAACAGGAGCCGCAAACAGCCGCAAACTCCGCACAGGCCCGCAAATCAGCAAACGCCGCAAACACCGCAAACCCGCAAAACGACCGCAAACCCGCAAACGGTCCGCAAACAGGCCGCAAACGGAAGGGGCAGCCGCAAACGACCC